>JAGFNQ010003589.1:820770-1076525 GCA_024364735.1 Boesenbergia rotunda | reverse complement strand
AATGTTCTTTTATGTAACCCTAGAGAACAAAATAGTAGTTTGTAAAATCTAGCTAATACAACTTCAAATTTAATTAGTATATTCGTGTAGCAAATTCTGTCGCTTAACTTATGTAGCATATTTTGTGAACATCTATGTCACGCCCCCAGAGGCACATGCTTCCTCGAAAATCGGGCAGCATCTCCCCTGTACGGCGGACAATATGGGGCACATATACATCATATCTCCACCTAAATAGCTCAGCCACATGCGGCTGGCATCACAACAATAGGAAATAAACACAACCACGCAGTTTATATTGAAACAAAGTAAATGGATGGCTTGGCCATCTTAAACATAAAAGAATGTCTGCATACTAGTAATAACGACAAAATCCAAACCGATACTCGACAAGGAAACAATCTGCAGAAATAAAACAGACACTAAAACAAACCAAAACGAACCGACACTGGGACTGAGGGACTGGCAACTGGATCATCTCCTGGCTCCAAGCAAAACATCTACCTGCTACCTGAAACAACAAAAAGGGAAGCAGGGGTGGTGAGTCCGGGCGGACTCTGCGGGTATATGAGTAGACAGATAAGCATGGCATAAATAAGATAACGAAGTAGAAAATCAAAAGGTACAGTCCACAAGAAATATCAGATTTACCTAATCATGCATAATCAATATAATACGACATGGTATAAAAATCCGAATAACGACTAAGCAGGTATGGAACAACCCAACAATAATAATATCAAGATAGACATGCATGTCATACATATGCAACAATCATAGCTCATATAAGTGCATCATACACAAACAAATGCATAAAAGAAGTACGTATGCACATGATGCAATGACATGTGTCACCCCTGACGCCAGTCAAGCCGTCAACACATCCCATCTGTGTGACCGAGTGGGTAGGGCTGTGACAACTGTACCACTCCATCAACAACATCAATAACTAACATCAATAATAATACCACATAGGCGTGGTTGAGTGGACAGGATGCTGGAAAATCAACACTCCGAACCCACGGTACATCGGGGGGGAGCTATCACACAATATCCCTCAAAAATAAACAACGGTGAGGGTGAGCCACCAACAACTCATCCCTCTAAAAACAACTGTGAGGGTGTCACTGTCTGGCATGACAGGACAAACACTCGCACTCTAACCACTACCATGACATCATGTGGTTGAGCGACTCGAGCAACAATATGACTAACGACGACTTAACCAAATGTAAGCCAACAGTCGTTAGTATGCAACGTGCAAGTATGGTGCATGATATACGATGCACGAATAACCGGAGAATCAACGATGCAATAAAAATCCCACAAGTAAAACATGCATCGATACAACCAACCCGAAACCGAAATCCAACGATTATGCACCTACACTACTAGGTAGGGTATTTCTAATGCCAAATAAACCTATCTGTGTTTAATGGACTTCTAAGTACTCGCGTACAAGCGATACTTTACAGAACAGAAAACCAATCGAGGACTGTACAGATACGAATTTAGGAATACTCAAAGATCAACGAAGAATAAGTCTCAACGGCGATTTATAAATAACGACAAAGAACAAGGTCAAGCAACCTATCAGACATAATCTAGCCATGCTTTAAGGTAAAAGAACTACTCGAGTACAAAGGAGAAGTACTAAAATCCTTTTATGTAGAACGTATACGAACAGAACCTCCCACGATCGACAACGTGAGTCCAAAGTCATGGTCCTGTATCAATACATAAGTTTAGCTTAATTGTCGTAATCATTTAATTAAGCTAATGTAAATGATTAATTATAAATTGCCCTAATTTATCGAGGTTAGGTTTAACTTAGATTTAGCCTAAACATAACCCAAACCAATTCACCATTACTAACCTAATTGGCTGAATTTTAGTGTTTGCTGAATATTACCAAAACTCTTACCTATCAATTCTTGATCTCCACTTTATCTATTTTCTTTCTTCTCGTTTGCTGTGAATTGTGTTGTAAATCATCATCACATTGAAAGGCACTGCAGTTTTGACAAGGTCTCGGGGAGATCAGATACATGGAGCAATATGATAAACTATACTTGAAGAAATCAATCTTAAAGCAGGAAGACACCTTTAGACAACAGGTGCCCTTTCTATTTTGCTTCACTCTCACAAATTAAACCATACAGATTTTTGAGTAAGCATCCTTGTTCCAATCCAGGTGCATGAAATCCACCGTCTGTACCGAATGCAGGAGCAGTTAATGAATGAGATGAACACCAACAAAAGACCCAAGAGCTACAACTTCCTCCAACACAAACCAACCAATCCTTACCTCTGTCTGATACACAGCGACGAAGAACAGAAGGGCAGAGACCCAGAGGAGTACCCAAAACAACACGACCCTCTACTTCTTTCCCGGTGCTGAACTTGGCGCAAGCAGCAAACGCAAGAAGATCCAACAGTTAGGGCACGATGAATTGGGAAACGATGAAACATTAATCCCAAATCTTCTTACCTGAGTTAGCACCGACCACAGTTCTTCTGCCCAAATCGAAAACCCACACTAGGGCACGGCTAAGAGGAGTTGATGCACGCTCGACGAAAGGGAGGAGTTGCGGCTCAGTGTCGATCGCCTGAGATCGCACGAGGGAGAGAGTCGCACCGTCTGTGGTGGCGTGGACAGCGTCGCCATCGGCTTGCTCGGGGAAGAGGAACCACGACTTCTTTTTTGTGCGCTCGTAGAAGACGAAGAAGAAGGAGGAGGGAGGAGAAGAGGAAGTGGAGAAGACAAGCCGGCGGTCGACGGTCGCGATGGAGCGTCGGCGTCGCTGAGGCGAAACCGATCGCGTGCGGCTGCGGCGGCGTCGAGGTAGGAACAGAAAGGGTCGGGGGGAAGAAACTGAATAGGGGAAGTTTTTAGGGCTTTTTAAGGGTTTGGCATTTTACAAATAAGCCCAACAGAGATTTGGAAAATTGCAATTGGGCCCCTAATTTTTCGAAATTCACCTATTCAACCTTAAAAATTCAGTATTTAACAGTAAGAGGGAAAAGAACTCCTCTGCAGTGCAAGGGAAAGTTTCCTGGTATAAAGAAGTAAGGGAAGTTACTGAGTTCCTTTTTCAGTTTTCGAAAAGATTAATCGAACTACAGAGGAATAAGTGTCTACCCCGCTACTGACCTATTTATCGGATGTTCAGTAGTTCATTAGCGATAGCTTTCTCGGCTATCGGAAGTTCAGTAGTTCATTGACAACGACCGGAGGACTCTTTCTTTATCCAAAGATTGGAGCTAGCTTCCAGTGGTGACTCAGGTCGGGGGAGTGCACTCTCTATTCGTGACGTGGGTCTGAGGAGATCGGTCAATCGGGGGAGAAGATTCACTGCGAAACCAAGCGAGGAAAACCAACAATTAGTGAATCTGAATTCAATAATTCAATAATCCAACCGGAAGATTCACAAAAACCAACAATTAGAGAAACTAACAATTAGAGAAGATTCACTGCGGAACCAAGCGAAGAAAACCGGAGAACTACAGATGAATTAATTAGCGATATTCATCAGCAACATGCCACTAACCAAACTACAAAAAGAAAAGGCTGTTACATTTTGAAAGAAAAATAATAGCAGAAATAAATCTCTAAGAATGACAAAATGAGATAATGAAATTGGAAGTTAAATTTAGGTTAATATTTTAGAATAGAAAAATAGTTATCCGACATTATCTAATATTAACTTTTGGCATAGATCTCTTATATCCCATGCTTGCAGACATAGAAACTAGGCCTGAATACAGGAAATAATTTTATTACTATGACTATAATAGAATATTAAATGATCATAATCAAGCAATACCATTGATAATCAATTATCATTTTGTATTTTATTTTTTCTCATCTCTTGTAAAACTCTTATTACAAGATTCCATTTTTTATGTCTAGAATGGGAAAAAATGCTTATAATTAAATAGAATTATAAGTTTACAAGGATGGGACACTCACATTCAGATTGGTATCTCTACGTGCTGACCAATATTCATCAATAAACTTTGAGTCATCACTATAATCAAATACAATTATAAGTTACAAGGATGGGACACTCACATTCAAATTGGTATCTATACGTGCTGACCGATATTCATCAATAAACTTTGAGTCATCACTCAGTAAGAGGGAAAAGAACTCCTCTGCAGTGCAAGGGAAAGTTTCCTGGTATAAAGAAGTAAGGGAAGTTACTGAGTTCCTTTTTCAGTTTTCGAAAAGATTAATGAAACCCATCACATTCTTCAGCAGCAACCAAACCTAGATTTGAAATGGCAATGAACGAAAAACCCCCAAATCGAAATAGATCAATATTATACTTCGACCTTTATTATTAACAAAGCTAGAGCTTACCTCCCAACGCTCAGATCTGGTAGATCATCCGTCCCCGAAGATTCCTGATCTTGAGTCAAATAAAGACTATGAGAGGAGCAAGCTTGAAATCCCTCTTAGCACAGGCGGTGGATCCTTGACAGAAGATTGAAGAGGTGGTGGATCCTTGATAGAAGATTGAAGAGGCGGTCTAGGTCATCCAGCCGAGTGCTCCTCTACAAGATTGCTCTTGAGGATGAGGTGATCATCGACGATTGAGAGAGAAGAAGAAGAATAGGGGAGAGGGGCTTCAAGTGTTTCAGGCGGAAGAAGTGTGGAAGGAAGGTTTAAAATAAACGAGGAAGGAAGGTTTAAGTGCTACGCCAAATTGCACTTCATCCCTCTAAATTTAGGTATTGGACACCTAGTCCTTCCTCTCTAGGGTTTTAAGCCTTTTAGTCCCTCCAATTAAACTAAACTGACCTAAGCCCTCAAGTCTAGGGCTTTTCTTCAATTTACCCCCCATAAATTTCATGTTTTAATAATAAAACCCTTAAAAATGCATTTGAAGACCGAGAATCCCTAAAACCCCTCCGAAATTTTTCAAAAAAATTTTTGGATTAGGTTTTTAAATCTGAGACGCCTCAGATGCTCTATAAAAAAGTAACAAGAGTAAGCTTCAAAGAGCAACTGCTACACTTCATTCTTACTACACTATTACTTACAGAGGTGGTTTTACAGCTGTTCGGTCGGCACGCCTTAACTCGTAGTTCGAGTCAATCGGATAAGTCGGGATTAGAGGTCTCCATACATGGGGTAAACTTAGGGCGCTCGGCCGGGGACACCCGGCCCGAGTGACCGCCCTCGGGTGCCTGACCATGAATGACCGACCCCAAGTGGCCGACCTCGGGTGTCTGGCCCCAGGTGACCGACTTCGGGTGCTCGACCCCGAGTGGCCTACCCCGAGTGACTGACCTCAGGTGATCGACCCCGAGTGGCCGACCTCGGGTGCCTGACCCCGAAGTGGCCGACCTCGGGTGTCTGACCCCGAGTGACCGACCTCGGGTGCTTGACCCGAGTGGCCGACCTCTGGTGTTTGACCTCGGGTGTTTGACCCCGGGTGTTTGACCCCGAGCGACCGACCGCCTGAAGCTGAGCCGGGGTCGTATCTGTCTCGACCTCCCCTTTTCCAGCTATGCCTTAGGCCTAACCCGTACGGTCGATGACAACCTGGCTTAATCATCTCCGACCCGGATCATGCTCGATCAAACCCGACCGGGCCTCCAATCCTCTTCAAAAATCATTCGGCCGGATCACTAGGCAAGGATAAATCCAAGTTAGTCAAAGGTGTGATCAAACACTTGGTGAGAAGGTCATAACAGGTCACGATTGATTGGGATTAGGCAAGGGAACCCTAAACTTGTGCGCACAAGTTAGGGTTGGGGTCAATCGATTGACATTGGTTTCTAACGAACAGAAGTCTTCTTAATTAATTGGGTGATCAATTAAGGAAAGAGTGAATCGATTAGGTAATCGATTGAGAGAGTTGTGTCGCGAGAACAGAAGCAGGATGAATTAATTAGGTAATTGATTCAGCCTCCTCTTAATCGATTAGGCAATCGATTAAGGGGGACCGTAATCGATTGGGCAATCGATTAAGTGAGACCGTAATCGATTAGTCAATCGATTACGGCGGTATTGCACGAGAGCACAAAAAAGTGTTGAATCGATTCAGCAATCGATTAAGATCTTCTTAATCAATTGGCTAATCGATTAAGCTTAAAAAAATAGTCGTTGAACGGCTAAGTCTGACGTGGTAATCGATTGGGGAACCCTAGGTCGCGGGTATATAGGGTTTTCGCTCAAGTTTAAAGCGCAGCTCTTCGACACTTCTTCTCCTCCTTCATCGTCATTTCAAAGAGAAGTCTTGGAGCATAGCGCTGCTGCATTTCAAGGGTTCTAGAGGTGATTTCAAGCTAGAAAAAAATAAGAAAACCAAAGAGAGCTCATTGTTGTAAATCTTGTAAGATTTTTTTGTATTTGCTTGTATTCTTCTTATATCTTGTTGAGAGCTTGTACAAGTTTCTCCACCTCGATGAAAGAGTCTTTCATAGTGTTTGAGAGAGTGAGGAGAGTGGATCCTTGGATTAGTCACCTCAAGGAGGTGGATACCAAGTAAATCGAGATGTTAGGATTGCTCAAGTCTTCCGTCGTAACAAATCTTCATCGAACAAAGATCGGAGCTAATCATCCCCCCCCTTCCCCCTCCCCCTCCAACTCTCCTACCGGTCCTAGCATTTATTGTACTCGTCTACTTAAAGGAAGACCAAGAGGGTTTAGAAGCATAATAAATTTCATACTTTTGGGCAAAGCTTTTAATTTTCATAGTTTCATTCTGATTGTCTAGTGGAATTTAAAATAGTTATCCGCTATATAATATATTTGGTTAAGGATAATATAATTAAGTTTATAATATAAGTGAGCTTTGAATGTAGTTAGATTATATACTTTGTAATTCAAATCTTAAAATTTTATTATATTTTCAAAATTTAGATTATATTATGTTACAATTTTAAAATTATATAAAATAAAATAATCAATCATCTGATTATTTCTCACCAAACATATATAACCTAAGAGGTAAGTTCTTCAAATCATATTACACCTTGTATTAGCGTATTTCTTTGATCATTTAGACCTTGATTCGATCACACACAAGCAGCTGTGTCAGTGCAAAATGAAAACTAAAAGAAAGGGCACTATCTATTTACCTCAAAGCCACCAAGCAATCCAACACACCTTCAGGAAAATAAAAATTTTAAATAGGTAAATTGGTTTAGAATATCATGGAAATTTAGTGTGCGCCAAGAACATACAAATTCTGCCGCACCGGATTCTAACTATTTTTACCAAATCGACTCAAGAACACATAAGAAGCTATATATGCCAAAGAATCTAAATGCAATCAATCGAGATTCGCCGCCGCCGCCGCCGTTATGAGAGGAAGAGAATCCCAAATCATGTCCATGTCGAGAGAAGGCAATCTGCTCAACATCACCCCGCTCGCGTCATCCCACTCCGACTCCTTCCCCGCGATGGCGACCGACGCCGGGTTCTCATCGCCCCCCGTGGTTTCCTGTTTCTTCGCCGGCGTCGGGGACGGCGACGGCGCGGCTGAGTCGCCGGTGGCGAGCTTCGCGTCCAGCAGCGCAGTAATGGCCGCGTGGCGCAGCGACCTCTGGTGCTGTTGCTGCTGCTGCTGCGCGTGCGGGAAGTTGAGGCGCGCGGCGTCGCCGCGCAGCTTGTATGCGGCGATGTCGTACGCGATGGCGGCGTCCTCGGCGCTGTCGAAGGTGCCGAGCCACACCCTGGTCCGCCGACGCGGCAGACGGATCTCCGCCACCCACTTCCCCCACTGCCGCTGCCGCACGCCTCTGAACCGGCGCTTCTCCTGCCGGGCGGCGTGCTCCTCCGCCCACTGACTCCGGCGATCCAACGGGAGGCCAAGATCGAGGCCGTCGTCGAAATTGATCATGGCAGCGTCAGCGGCGGCGGCGGAGGAACTACTGCTATTATTACTTCCGTTCTGGAAGCAATAACTAGCATTCATCGCCATGGACGCCGATCGATCCCTTCGTTGATTGCTGCCGTCGCCTTCTCCTTTATGTTGAAGCAGAGGAACGAAATGGATTCCATTTTTCTAGGAGTCTCAAAGTTTTTTTAAGGCACATTCCTAACCTTTTCTGTAAATATATTTTCCCTTCTTTTAAACAAGAATAATTTTCTTAAACACATTGTTATTAGGTTGGCTTCGTCTCGATTAGGATAATAATGCTTTGTTTAGCTAACACTTTTTAAATAATTAACGATGTGATAGGATGAGAGGTTACTTGAATGGGGGCCATGTTCTACACGATATTGTTTTTAGTTTAAGAAGCACTTTCCAGCAAGGTATCGACAAAGATGAGACCATTAGTTTGGTGAGCCAAATTAATATACACAAACCTTTTAGACTTCACATTATTATAATTTTTCTGACCAAACACAATTTGCTATAATTTTTATAGCTTGATTATTCCATAAATTAACACAGGGATTGCATCAAAGAACTGAAGGTGCAGAGATGTTAGAGATAGCAAGAAGTACATGACATGAACTCCACTTCCATAAGTGCATGTATATATAAGAAATAGACAGTAGACAAATTGAATCTGGAATGATCGGTCCGACTCTATGGAAATTTTTCATCAGTCACTAGGGTAAATCGGGAAGCGCTCGCGGTGGGCAATTTAGAAACTCAGTGTCCCAGGATTCGATCTTATTTATAGAGGTAAAGCCGCGATAAAATGAAAAAAAAACGAACCACGGATTCAAATACACTGGTACAATCTATCATAAAGCCCAGAAAAGCATTATAGCATCATGACAAGAGTAAAATCTCAATCTGTTCCTGAAACAACTACAACCTCTTACTACGCTAGAAGCCTAGGAATGAACATAAAAAATTTCAGAAATCTTATGGTGACTGCTAGCAAGAAGTAGACAAGAAGATAAGTCAGCTGCCACAACTGCCAGAGACAAAAATAAAATGAAAAATAGAATACTGAAACAACACTTGCATAATTTTCTTCAAACTATTCAAGTTAAAGGACAAAAAATGGTAGTAATCCCATGGATTGGTGAAGAAATGAGCCAATAAACTCAAATGAGGCTATGATTGATAAAGTTTTACAACATTGGTGCAACTAAAAATAATAATTTGATACACTAAATTTTATGTGATGAAAGGTGCAAATGTATTCTGTACATGAAGGAAAATAATTAATATTGCAAAAGAGGATGAAGGGAAAAATATGATAAAAATGTAACTTTGTTTATAAATATATCATAATCAAGTGTTAATATATCAGTGCAATATTCACTATACATTTTATATAAAAAGTTAAGATTTAACCTTTATCGCATTCAATAAATTATATTATATATTGATTGATATTTTAAAAGAACTCATTTTTAAAATTATAGGATAAATATTTTCAAAAAACTTAAACATGAGTATATAAGTAATATGCACTATAAAATCAATTCAGTTTTAAACATGTTTATCTATAATTATATTACTAAGAAGAAGAAATTTATGTAAAATGATTAAATTTTGCCATTAATATATAATTATTAATTTTTATGGAACTTTCATTTTTTTTAACCCGATCCGGAATCATAACCATGTCTTCGGCCTAGAACGGTTGTAGGCTGGCCGATAGGATCTGATGGGCCAGGCTAAGCCCGGCCCATTACTTACTGAAACAAACGGGCCTATGCTTCTATGTGAAACCCTAATTGCCTCATGCCCTCCCTTTTTATATCCACGCGACCACGCCACCACACCGATCGGCCTCCGTACTTGTTCTCTTCGTTCTTCTTCTTCATTCAATATTTTGGTTCCTTTGATCTTCCATCTTCTATTTGATTCATTGGCTCACGTTGGGGATTCTAAATGATGAGCAAATCTTTAGAAAGGAGCCCGTCCAATTAGATTGGCTGCGATGATGCTTTCTTTTAATTGAATAGGAAGAGCTGATAGATTTCCCATGCTTGTTTTTTTTCTTTTCAGTTCGCGGGTGTTTTTTTTCTTCTTCTTTGGGTTAGTTCTTCGATTTGCTTAGCTTTACATTTGTTTTGGTTTTTTTTAATCAATTTCGGAAGTTTGTTCGTTATATCTTGTGGATGATGAGAATATGCATAAAATACAGTTATCCCTGTCTGATAAATTGGTATGGTGCTGTCAATGTTCAATCTGACACATTTTTCTGCCAGTTTTCTTTGGTTTTTTTAAATAATCTGTTTGATCCGTCTTCTCTTGGAATCAATCAGCCATCTCTGTTGCCAATGATGATTATTTCCATGGCTGATATCAAGTTATAGCACTTGTTTTATGTTGAAATATTTGAGAACTAGGACGGTCTGAGGCAGCAACATGAGATGAATGGATTGTTGGATTCTATTAATTTTATTTCACTTGATCCATCTAATTTATTTATCAATTATAAATCAAGTTTTTATATATGTTTAGTTAAAAGTTTATTTTATCTCAAAACGGGGATTTACAGTTTATGATACGTCGTAATTAATTCAAATTGTTTAACGTAGATTTGAAATTTTAAGTGAAAATTAAATTAAGGGTAAATTTTTCTAAACTTCCTACGTACTAAGTCAATTTTGCATGTGATCTTTATATAAATTTTTTTTTTTGCATGCAGTCCCTGATGGAATGTTTGATGAGTATTGTTTGAAGAAAAATGAATATAAAAGTTAGAAAATTGAGTATGACAGATTGTATCCATCATATCAATATCTATGTATTCAATTTTTACTCTTTTATACTAAAATTTTATTCTTTTATACTCAGTTTTCACTGATGTATATTTAATTTTCATCCTTTTATACTCAGTTCCATTAGGGAGTAAAAACAAAGCCAAACTTATATGGGGAGTGAATGTAAATCTCAAAGGGCTATTAGGGAGTTTATGATAATTTATCGTTAAATTAATTGCGCTTTTGGTCCTTGGTTTGTTGATTTGGGCATTGGTTGCGATCATAGGGCTGACTTGGCCGCCAGGTCGGTAAAACAATCGTATATTAATAAATTTGAAGTATAATTTATACATATTTGATTTCTAAAATATTGCTTATATTTTAGATCTGAATTTTGGTTTTAAATTATTTTTTAAAACAATCGGTAAATTTGCTTTAAATTTTTAATGACAAGTCAAACTTTGCATTCAGTCTCTATTTGTGGTTTTCTTTATGTTAACTCTCTAATAGATTGAGTATAAAAGAGTGAAAATTGAGTATACATCAGTGAAAAGTGAGTATAAAAAAGTGAAAATTGAGTATGCAGTTTCTTAATGTTGTGGATGCAATCTTATATACTTAATTTTTTAATTTTTATACTTAATTTTTTTAAAATAATACTCATAAAGCTGTCTTGTTAATCCCATTAGGGATTATATGCAAATAAAAATTTGGATAGGGATTAAGTTTGGAAGTGGGGAATTTAAGAAAATTTACCTTTGTAATAATCTATGTATTTAATTTTTATTATCTTATTAATTATGATTTGATCTTATTAAACTTTTTTATTGGTTATCGTGATAAATTTGATGATTAATGAGGTTAAAAATCTCGGATAATCGATTTGATCTCATGGATATTTTTCATTGGTCATTAAGGTAAATCGGAAAATATTTACGATGAACGGTTCAGAAATCTAACGTTTCATTTGAATTTTTTTATTTTACAAATATGTTGTTTAGACTCCAATTGTAGATATCTATGATAACGATTAATCGTTTAAATTTGAGAACATAGATGTTTACTGCTTGTCACTAGTTGAGGATATATTTAAGAATATAAATGTTCACGGCTCAATATGTCACTAGTTGTTTGAGAATCCAATCCTAAGTTATTTCCCTTCCATTTAACTTCTCATCGTGCTTGGGTTGAAGAAGAATTTTTTTTATCAGATATTAACCTGATTATTCTTGGCATATATGATTGGGTTGGTTCATATTTCATCCATATATGATGGTTGGTTCATATTTCATCCATATATGATGGTTCATATTTCATCCAGTAAATAAATTCATGATGATAAATAACTATTTATTCGGTTCTAATGTTTTCTTCAATTTATTCTAAATTAATATGGAGAAGATTTAGTTAACTAATAAATAGTGTTACTTAAGAATGGACGTAGAATATCAAAAGAAATTATTCATGTTCAACCATGTTTGGACAATATTATTGTAACTATTACAATGTATGAGATCGAGTGGTTTCTTGGGCCTCCGCTAGTAGTTTTGGATTCAAAGGCCCAAGAAGAGGGAGACCCTATCCTTCTCAAGTAGCAATAGTAAATACTATTTGTACCCTAGTTGATTAGGGTATGTAAGGAGCAAGAGTTATGATAAAGCGTCCTGGACTTGGAAGCGACGCAGCATTACGAGCCATTTACAGAAGTGATATACGACTAAGTTTTGTACGTGATGTAACACCTATGCCATATAATGGATGTCGACCTCCTAAAAAAAGACGCGTGTAGAAATAATAAAAAAGAATTTCAAGAGAAATAAATGATTCAATGATCTGATATAATAATAGTATTATTATAGTATGGTTCGATAGGAAGTTGTAGGAACCACTCGAACACTGCAGTGGAGGTGTGTTGAATCAAGAATAGATAGTAATCGTCTTTATTATGGTCGTTTCATTTTGTGCCCACTTATGAAAGGTCAAGCTGATACCATGGGTATTGCCGTGCGAAGGGCTTTACTTGGAGAAATTGAAGGAACATGTATCACATGTGTAAAATCTGAGAAGGTACCACATGAATATTCTATGATAGTAGGTATTGAAGAATCGATACATGAAATTTTACTAAATTTGAAAGAAATTGTATTGAGAAGTAATATACATGGAGTTCGAGACGTATTCATTTGCGTCAAGGGCCCGAAATACGTAACCGCTCAAGATATGTGCTATCGCACTCCACATTACTCTCCTGCATTTTCCTTTGTTCTACTATAATCCCTGCGGATACTGACTTGATCGTTGGAGGACTTGACCGGGAAAAATCCCCGCCGAGTTTACTAACGACCATCTTATCGTAGGTCAGAGCTAGGTCACAGCTAGGTCGGCGCCAAGTCAACAGAGCAAGTGGGACATGATAACCATCAGGCCCTTGAAACTTTCATCTCGTTCCGCGACAGGATCAGCTATATATCAATATTTTTTTTAATTAAAATACAACCTAGAGTTTTTCATTAATTGACTAATATATTTGTGTTAAAGTAATTCTAACTCAAAAAGTTGCCACTTACTAAAGCGTCGTAAATATTTATAAATATTTTGACGCTTTTAAAAACATCAATGACAAACTTTAGGTTTAATCAATTTTTAAAATATAATTTAGGTATCAAAATTTTGTTCCGTTAATTCTGAAGATAAATTACTTCTCTTATTTGTCTATGATAAATTTGAAATAGCGTATACATATTTAAAATTAAATTTTAAAATATTTATTCCTATTGAACTTATTAATATTATAGGTGCTTGCAAAGGTTGTAAAATCCACTTGTTTTTAGTGATAGTAAAGAGTATAGAATTTGTTCATACTAGCAGTTCTGTTTATCTTATGATTATATATAATTCTTGCGACAACTAAATTACTTGTCATGATAATTGAAACGGCTAAATTACTTGTCAAACTATGCTTAATTCATATATTGATAATTTACTTTAAAAAACATAATGACAGTATTCATCTGTCGAATTGTTTAGCTCAAAAACACAGCGAGAGTTAGGTCTCATGACGAAGTCATGAAATAGCCATAGACATACCCGTGTAATGCACTACAGTCTTGTTTGAAACCTGCACCAATAAAAACATCATGCTGATCAGTTCATTTCTACCTACAAGCTTTCTGAACATGTCTTGTCCTGGTCAGACTCCTACTAACCGTTGCTGTCTTTTACTCCATTGATATCTCCAAGTGTCAGTTTTGACAGGACTAAGTTTTAGTGGAGGTGTCGTTGGCAGGCCTCCATTGACTGGATGACTCACTCGTCATCCTCGCCAACAAAGAACGGATTTCACTGTGAAATGTAAATGCTTGCTTTGTCTGTCAAGTAGCTACTTGTGACGCTTGTGAAAGTTTCAGAGAGGTAGTGATGAACGGACGAAAGGTGAACTGTCACTTCTTAAACCTCGTGCTTCATCTTCGTGGCTGTCGCTCAGATTAATGTCGTTGTGGAGGTGTTGCTCAATTCCTTTTCTAAATCAACACCCAATACAAAATTGTGATCTGAAAACACGCCAAAACAGTCGTGCATCAATAGGACAGTGAAGCTTTGTGACACTATCATTCGTAGAGAACTCTCCTTAACATACACTAAAAAAGTAGTCGCTTCTCCATTCAAAAAGTATAAATGACGGTTAGATATACAAAAACTCTCATCGAGATTCAGTAGAAGGATCAGATGATAATGTGTAGAATCATCATCCAACCTAAAATCAATTAGGAGTCAAGATCGAATTGGTCGGATCATATCCTATAAAGGACAACTTGATGTATGAAATTTTTGCCATGCGAGGTCTTAGGAAAATGTCTATTGTATAGAGCCTTATCTTATTTTATAAGAGACCGTTTTCAAGACTCGAACTCGTGACCTTTTAGGTCATAAGATGCCAACATTATCATTACGCCAAACCTCCTCTTTAAAATCATATGCTCCTAGTAAACATCTTATTTTAATTTAGTATATTATAGGTCTCGTGGTACAATTCGAATTTTTATTCTCCGCTCTAATTATATGCTGATGCTACCAATCATATTCTAATCATACGATCATATTATAATTCTACTGTAAAAATTAGTTCGGGACGATTTAGGATCGATGGTTCAATCTGAGTTTCTATTGTTCGCTTGGATTCTATTCCGATCTTATTGATTATGTTCTGATCCTACCGATCATATTATAATTCTACTGTAAAAATTAATTCAGGACGATTTAGGATCAATTTCTACTTCTACTATCCAAAATCATAATTTTACCCACTATGGATTGGACCGTACCAAAATTATTTTCATAATTTGATCGCACGACGTCAAAATTACATTAACTATAATTTTACGATTTCACATATATAAATTTCATATAAAAATTACAAGCGTTAGGAATCAATTAATCGTATCATCATTAATATTAAGATTACATTTGATAAAGGATAATTAGTCCTGTAATATAATCAAGATTATATTACGATTATTTTATCTGGTACAATTTTAAAACTGTAATATAATATAATCTGCATTACAAAAGTTAATAAAAATATTATAATCTAAATTACAAGATCAACTATATATAATTTAAATTATATTACAAATTTAATTATATTACAAATTAATTACATTACCTCTAATTAAATACAACTACCTGATCCTGCAGTTTAAGCACCCCATTTAGTTGTCTTAGCACCTCAGATGTCAAACCGATAAAAACCTTTGAAGTTATGAAAGTGAAGAAAAATCCTTAATTTCTATAAATTTAACATTAAAGTTATAAGCTGAACCCCACATAATTAACTCCATAATCATTTATAAAAAAATAAATCAAAAAATCGAACTGGCATAAGAAATTATGTTTTCTCAATTTGATCGAACAATACTTATTAATTTTTTATAAATTTATATAACAAACTCGATTGTGCCCTCTGGATAAAAAATTTCTTGGTTCCTAACAATTTTCAAATGGTTAACTTTCTTACTAATTTTACAGAGATGAGCAAGGAAACCACACTCGGTGGAACGCCACCTTGACAATCCTCATCTAACTAAGCTGATCTACTATCATTCACAGAAGTTCTCGATAAGATAATAAAAATATTTATTAATATAGAATGTTTTTTCCTTTCACACGATAAACATTGATACGATTATTCTTTATCTACAATGTCTCTTATCTGCTGCAGGTCTGTTCAAAAATTACACCCCGCAACGCAAGAGGCAAATTGACAGAAGACAACGATCAGAATCCGAGATCGATCAACCTGCAAGACGAAACGCAGAAGATTAATCAGTAAAAGCTGGAAAAAAAATTACATCAATCGAACTAAAAGAAAGTGGTGAATTAGTAATGACAATTGCAAATCCTAGTGCAAAGAACTGAATTCCGAGACAAAGAAAATCATGTGAACAGGAAATTGATATTAAAATATCTATTGATGATCAAAGACAGTCTTTAAATGGAAGATCAATCGAGATTTAATCAATGTTTCTACGAATTGTGCATTTCAATCTTTCAATTTCTTCAAGTTTTCTTGTGATGACATAAATATAGGGAGGTGTATAGTTCTCCATCTCTCGTTGTTACAATTACATCAGGTTCTTAGAGAGTGAGTGACTTGTTTTCCTTCTCTTTTTACCTGGAACTGTTCACCACTGCCGGTGTCCCAAAGGATGCACGAGATCGTTGCAGGGTTTTGTGGTTCCATGGCCAAGAAGGTGGTAGTGGCCACGGAGGCGAAGCTTCCTGGATGCGGCCGATGATGCCGTGGGCTTCTCGTACCGAGCATAAAACCTAGCAGGCACAGAGTACTGACGCTGGCAGCGATCGGGGGCGGCGATCAAAGGACGGGGGACGAAGGGCAAAGGGATGGTCGGAGTTTTGGCGGAAGATTTGGAGGAGGGGAAGGATTGCGGGAGGTAGAGGAAGGCTCGGATCTTTAGAGGAGTCGTCCGTTCTCGGCCGGCGTACTCCTCCACGAGGTTGGCGAGGTCGTCGTCGTCGGTAACCGACACAAGGGCGTCCATGTCCTCCGTCGGAAGCTGACACCGGAGGCTCACCGTCTTCCACCCGCACAACTGACTCAGCTTCACCTGCAGCTCTGCAAAGCCCCGAAACAGACCGCACACACATCACATCCCAAATTATACACGATGCACAAGTTTCCAACGCTTTTTCCTCCTTTTGATCGATCAATAGAGCAGATCGCGGACGCAACAAAAGCAAACAGTGTTCGAAAGATAAATTAATACCGACCTTGGAAAGAGATGGATCTGGGGACTGAAAGGACGCGGGTGTGACCGCCGACGTAGCGGAGTCGGCCGTCGAGGGCACGAGGAATGATCTTTCCGCCGTAGCTACAGAGAAACTTGATCGACGGCATCGTCTTGGCGGAGATATCATCGATGCAGCCAACGGAAGGAGAGTAGGACGAGGAGGAGACCACCATGGTTGGTCGTTCGATTAGCAGGAGAGGCGATCGAACTTCAGGGAAGAGAAGTAGAGGCGGCAGACCATTCGACTCGATTTTGCAAGTAGGCTGAACCGGGTATTTATAGTGTATCGAGAGAATGTTGTAGAAGAAATCTCAGTAATATAATAAACGATTTCTTTGGTTAACTGATGTGAATAATACGTCGGTAACGTATGAGTGACGTGGCAGTCATCTATGGACGACGGAGTATTATTCTCAATTTTTAAAGGAGGGCAGATTCTGTGTCTCATTCTACCATCTGTTTTATCTGTCTCACTTGTCGAAGACGACCGACGAATTATCTGATCGTCGATCGGACACTATCGACGGTCTCTGGCCATCATTCCTAACAAAATTATATCTTAGGAGTACGATAACTCCGTCGGGATCACCGTAATTACGATCTTATTGGATTCACGGTCGAATTCGACGAGATTATAATTGTGACAATTCCAATCGGTTCATTGTTCTTCAGATATCATTTGATTCAGACGACGATAAAAATTATCGAGGATGTCCAATCAACGATTGACGATCGTCATCATCGTCGATGAGTGTGAGACAGTGATAGAATATACGTTTGTTTCTTTTCCAGTCTGTTTTATTTTCTTTTTGTAGAATCGATTTCTAGAAACATTTTGTTTGCATTTAGCTTTTTTTCAGAAAAACATAGCGTTTTGAAAACTGAGAATGAAAAAAATCATTTCCAGAAAAAAAAAATGATTTCTGAAAATGAAATGAAAATGATCAAACAAACGTAAGATCCTCATTTGGCTTGTTCTCAACGTACAGAGGAAAGCTTATTTTAATAAATTTTAAAATAAATGCGTCCTTTAAACAAACCTATTTTATTTTTATTTGATAAATTAATAATAATATTACGAATATTATTTAATAAAATTATTTCCAATAACATTAATTTAAAAACTAACAATATAAATTTTAATATCAAGCTTTTAGTTAATTATTTTTTATTTTCAAAATTTTATTTTAGTTTTCAGATAATAATTTTTATTATTAGGCATGCAAACTCAGATCTGCCCTGACATTAGCATAGGTGACTCTAATCCAAACTCAGATCTAGAAAAAATTATAATTGAAGTTTGAACTAATTCTTTAATAAATCAAATATGTTATACATCGACATTGTTATCAGCTAAAACATTTGACTTTTATTTATCTAAAACATTTAATTAAACTATCAAAATGATAGAATATGGCACAGCCTAATTTTTCCATGGATTAGTGTTCATGCACCTGCGAAGTTAAAGGATGTGCAGTGCAACAAGGAAGGTGGTGATGACGCTGCAGTGTGGCTCTTTTATCCAGTCGAGTTTGCAGATAAGTATCTCCGCTTAATAATAATTATCTACGTTGTCATCGGATCCATGTAGCAGTTGCATCCATGTGATTGTACAAGATAATGAAGTGCGATGGATGTGATTAAAAAATTCTTTGGAGGAACAAAAATCCTAGAGCAACACTGATGCTCGGAGGTAACCAAGGGGATGCAGCCAATTCGGCTGTTGAGTTCGAGAATCCTCAAACAAGCAGTTCGGCAATGTTCCTGTAGAGTGTGACCATTTAGCTATCAGTGCCAATAAGAGTAACCATGCTGAAGCAGTGGGAAGCGGTAGGAAACACAAATAATAATGGAGAAGAAAAATGTCACCTAAGAAATTTAACTAGTTCCACTTTTCCTTGGACTATGTGATTCACCGTTTTTCTTCAGCATCGCTGTCCTGGCGCCAAGAACACATTGGATATCCCATGTGACTTCTTAGTTTCTGTAGAAAAGTTGCAAAGCAGCCAATAGTAAGATTATCCAACTGTATTTGGGTGGATGAGCATTTAATACATTTTCTGAAACGCCCTAATGGTTGTTTCTAAGGTTGCGAATTATTACAAAGGCTTGGTACTAAAATATAAACACGCCTTTTTTCTCTCTGAGACTTTCTATTAGTACATCTTAACAAAGAGGGAGAAAATATGTAGCTCCATGATTTATCGGTACAAGGTTGATGATTTCAAACTGAAGGGACAAGACGGAAGGGGGAAAACATTAAAATAGCTTAACTCCAAATACAGCCAAAAAGACATTTGCTGGAATGTCTCTAGACATTGGATTAGTTTATGGACTCAAGGACAGAAGCAAGCAAAATGTGGTGCCACACAAAGTTACACTTACACAACACAAATAATCCTGAGACTGGGACTGGACTTACTTGAGCTGCTTAAACTCCGGAAAGTACGATGTGCCAAACGAATATTCAAATTCATTTACAAATTTGTAACCGAGGTTTGTTCAATAATAAGTAGAAACTACACAGGATATACTACAACTAAAATGTTATACTGAACATCTGTAATAAGTTGAACTATCTGGCATATACTAAGCATTGCGAGCTCTTATGCTATTACCAAAATACTTTCCCAGTCTGAGATCCTCTTAAACATTAAAAAAAGTAGCAAAATACTCTGCTCAGTCTTTAAAGAAAAAGCAAATCCTCTAAAGAAAAATTACGTATCAAATTGAAATTCAGAGAATGATAAGTAATCAATCCATATAAAACAAAGTCGTCGATGCCAAAATGAAGTTTTCCACAGGAAAACTACACGTCAAATTCATTAATTACCAAAGGAAGATGAAAAACCGAGCTTGCAAAGATGAGTTTCATGTAGCAAGTAGGTAAGGATGGATAATATTAACCTCGGGATAAGAAACATGAATGGAATTAAATGAAACTGGCTAGCATAAATCAAAATGAACCATTCTGTAACTCAACACCATATGACAAATAGTTTATAATTGTGCTCCTTTCCACTCTGCCAATTGTACCCGAAATTAAAACTAGATGGTACAGGCAATAATTACATGTTTTACTACTTCCACAGTGCTGCCCACAGCGCAGGTAAGGATTGATTAAAAAGTTTTTAAAAACTAAAAATTCAGTGAAATTACCAAGAAATGAAATAGAAACAAATAGAAAATTGATGAAAGCACTTAAACTTTGGTCAAATTGAGAGTGGAGATGGTTAAAAATAGGTCGAAATTTGTCAAATTAGGTTGATTTGGAACTCAAGGATTTAGCAAACTTTTTGCATCTCCACTTGAATTATAGTAAGTGCATACGAGAGGGTGAGAGGGTAGCCACTTGAATTTCAATTTCAATTTCTGGACCTCACCATCACTCGATATTGTCATGAAATCAATAGATCAACTTTGTTATTGCTTGTAAAAAGCTACTAGCTAAACCAAACACGTCGTCTATCTCTTTTAGATTTGGCTGTGAGAAATCCACAATGCCATTGTGATTTAAATCCCCAATACACCATAGAATATGAAGAATTAAATAATAAAATAATTTTATAGAAAAAATAATAATACAAAGTGTGATACTAACATTTATCATATTACTGTTTGATTCTACTATTAATTACAATAGAATTTTGTTATTTATTGCTTTCATATTATAGATATTACTTATTAATTTATCAAAGATCCAGTACATATAGTTTTCCATTTCCTAACAATACTAAAATATAATTTTGTTATATTACAATAATAATATCATACTATTAATGGTAATAATATGACATTACTAATATTGTGACAATATACTGTGTATTACTAATCTAATATTTACATTTATGATGTATGATGATATAATATAAGACACAATATACCTCTTTGATATGATTTAACACAATATGTCATCACACGTCTGAATCGTTTTAGTTTTTTTCTTTAATGATTCTATTCATCAATCCTACTAATGCAATACAACTAATATTTATGTTTTCTGACCATTTGATCTCGACACAAATACCAATTTTAACAATACATGAGCTCACACAAGTTTTTGTGTTGTGCATGCAAGTTAAATCTAATTACTAAGACAGTTGATGCGGTCTGCTCAATGGGAAATTTAGGTACACATGATCTGGTACTAGCTAGCTACACCAACCTACTTAAGTCAAATCTGGGTACTTGGTTGATATACATTTAGTTATATAGGTGAGTACCAGAAGTTATTTTTCAAGATTTGGATAGATATTTAGTGGGTTGGATCCAAGTTCAGATATTAACAAAATTTTCAGGTATTTCATCCATTGCCATCCCTAGTTCCCTACTCGAGAAGTTTTATTGCACTTTTTGAGTAATTTCTAAATAACTTTAATTCATTCGACTATGAAGTTGTTATATTCTTGTTTTTGGAAGTAAACATATCAAATGGAAGAGGACCAAGAGGGTGAGTTCAGTCTAAACACAAGTGGACACAGTTTGGAGTGTTGTCATGGCTTGGCTTATGATTGATAACAAAACTGTTACTGATGCCAAGATATTAAACATCAACACAGCAAAAGATAATTCTCCCAAGAATGCCCTAGCTCATGACTCACACACAACAAAATGTTACAATGATAAAACACTGAAGTATTCCATCAAAAATATCAAAGTAGATTAAAATATGAAAATATATTTTAAAAAAACATACCTGACGTTTTCTTCAGCCATTTACCTTCGTGTTACTTTTGATTTTATCTTAGATTTAAGACCAAAAAACTTCTGGCTAGAGATCACCAAGCTGCAGTAGCCTTCTTTAGGTGTTCCTTAAGTAACTCCTCATAAACTATAAAGTCTGCCTCTTTGAGGAACTTTCTATCTCTCATTGCTGTTAATACTTTTCTTGCCTCTTCCGAACTAGCATATTTACAGAAACCATAAATGACAGAACAGTAAATAATATCTTCTAATTGGCAGCTTTGATCAATTATCTCGTGCAAATATTTTATCACCTTCTCAGGACTCTTCGCTCTGCAAGTGTTTATAACAGTTAATGAATACTTGAACTCCATAGGACCACTAGTTACATTTCCTAAACAATCTTTGACAAAGGTGATAGCTGTATTGATCTCTCCAATTTTGCATAGCCCTTTCACGAGTGAACAGTAAGCCTCAACACTAGGTGTCCAAGAATTTTCCTTCATTAGGTTGTAACAAGAGCATGCCTCTCTAATATGTCCTCCCTCTATGAAACATGAGATTATTAGAGAATAGGTATTGGAATCTGGTTGAAAAACTTCAGAATGCCTTATTTCATCAAACAGGGCCAATGCATGTTTCACATCTTTGATACTTTGAAGACGTTCAATAAGAATATTATAAATGACAATACTGCAGTGCCCTCTTGCTTTCAATTCTTCAAACACCTCCAGTGCTTTCATTTCTCTATCTGCATTCGTTACAAAGGATGAAAAGAAGTTGGAGATATGATTCAAAATTGGCAATTTCAATGCTGCTAACTGATCAACCAATTGAAAAAAGTTGGCCTTGTCGCTTGAATCAGCATAAACAGATAGCATAGGGATCACAGTTTCAGAGCTAGGAATGATCCCCTCTTGGGTGAGAACTTGAAAAAGCATATGAGCCTTATCAACTCTACCAACAGTACATAAGCCTCTTATCAAGGAATTGTAAATACAGAGATCTCCACAGTAGCCATCATTGATCATCTCATTCAACAGCTTGCAACCATCTCCGACTCTCCCCTCAGCTACAAACCCCTCCACCAATGACCCATACACAGCACGGTCAATCACAAACCCCTTTCTCTTTATCTCCAAAAACAGTTCATAGCCTTTCTCAACCCTCCCTGCCTTGGACAAACCTGAAACCATCGTTGAATATGCCATTGCATCAGCCTTGACTCCATCTTTCACCATTTCCTCCCACACTCTCAAGCAACCATCCATGTTCCTCTCTGAAACTAGGGCCTTTAGCATTGCAGTGTATGTGAAAACATCCGGCTTGCACAGTTCTGTTCTCATTCGTTCCAGCAGTTGAAAAAGGTCATCCATCCTTCCAGCACGACAAAGTCCCTTAGCAAGGATTGTGAAAGTGATGGCTTCCTCCTGACATCCATCGACCTTGAGGTCATCGTACACAGAAAGAGCAAGATCAAGATGTCCAGTTGCAACTAAAGCATCCAAGATGCGGTTGTATAGGTGGATACGAGGCTTGACACCAAATTTACCCCTCATTTTCCGGAATATGTGGAAGATCCGAAGGCCACGACCAGCATCAGCGTGCATTCGTATGAGGATCTCGAGCTGCTTCTCAGATGGTTGTTTCCCCTGGGCCTGCATCAGCTCCGGGAGTTGGTCAGCCGCTGCAGGACGTGAGGCCGCATTAAGGGCATAGGCGAGGGCATTATATGAAGCGAAGGAGTGACGGAAACCCTTCTGCTTGCCAGCCCAATGAAAGAATTGGGCGGAGAGGAAGGGATCGATAAGGGGGCGAGAACGGAGGACTTCGGCTACGAGTTCAGGAGGGAAACGACGAAGCTTTCGCAAATCGGACAAGACTTCAGGGCACCAGCGACGGTGGCGACGGAAGGAATCGAGAACGTAACGAGCGAGAGGCGAGAGCCGACGGTCGATCGCAGGCACAGAAGGAGAGGGCGGCATTGGTTGGGTAGGACGATCGAAGTCCCATTCGCGGAAGTCGATGGTGGGGAGGATGGCAGTGTCGATGGGGGCGGGAGCGATAACCTTTCGATTCGAGAAAAGGCCGCCGCGGACAACTGGGCGATTCTGTGAGGGCTTGCGGTGGCCATAGAAGAAGTACTTCCGGCTCCCAGCAGCGATGGCCATGGTTAATAACCTCCCGCTCGGCGGAGGAAGGCAACGGAGAAGCGTAACCCTTCTCCGGTGATGGGTTTTCACCGCATAAGCACAGGATCGAAGGAATGCGAGTCCAAATAATGTGTCTTAATTGGAGGGATGAAACTAAATTTTTTTATATATAGTATTTAATTTATTTCATCTTATCTGTCAACCTATCTATTAATATCTATAAAATCAGCTCGGATCCTCTATCCCGAGTTCCCCTCTGTCCCTCTATCCCAAACACAAAGCGACAAAAAAAAACGTGTCGTCCGCGTGACTTCGCCCGCTCGCGATCAAAATTCCCTCGCACTCGACCCATGCCCTAAATCCCTTCTCGCCCAACTCCCCTTCGCAGAAGATCACGTGCCCTAAATCCCAGTCGTCGCCGCTTCCCCTCTCTTCTTCGCTCCCAGTCGCAAGCAGAGGGACCTCCTTCTCATTGCCTACCTTCATCGCCTTCCCTACTTCTTCCCCTGTCTTCAAGGTACTGCTTTTTGCCCTAATTATCTCCCCTCGCCGAACTCCCCTTCGCAGACGATCGCGTGCCTTAAATCCCCGTCGTCGCTGCTTCCCCTCTCTTCTTCACTCCCAGTCGCTAGCAGAGGGACCTCCTTCCTGCTGCCTACCTTCATCGCCTTCCCTACTTCTTCCCCTGTCTTCAAGGTACTACTTTTTGCCCTAATTATCTCCCCTCCCCTAAATCCCTTCTCGCCGAACTCCCCTTCGCAGACGATCACGTGCCCTAAATCTCAGTCCCGGCGATCACCTGCCGCACCGATCGCGTGCCAAGCCCCGACTTCTTAAATCCCTTCTCGCCGAACTCCCCTTCGCAGAAGATCGTGTGCCCTAAATCCCAATCCCGGCGATCGCCTGCTGCGTCGATCAGCCCTGCTGCCCAACCCCGGCGAGCGCGTACAAAGATCAGCCCCGGCGAGCTCCTCCCTAAATCCTGTGTGCTTCGCCCTTTTCCTTCTCGATTGCGTGCTCGATCGCGTGCCAAGATCAGCCCCGGCGAAGCTTCGCCCTTCTCCTTCTTGATCGCGTGCTCGATCGCGTGCCAAGATCAGTGAGATTTCTTTTGTTTGCTGAAAAAGTTGCCTTTTGTAAAATTCTTTTTACATTCTTTTTCCATAGCTAATGCACTTCTCTTTTAAATCACATGTATAGTTCTGTATATCAATCATATCTCAAAGGAAGTTACTCATGTTCCTACTTCCTATTGGAATGGTAAAATGTCAAACTGATATATAAGCTTTGAGCCTGTAGACGAGGAAACCTATTGGAACAATTAATTTATTTGTATCAAATTTAGAGCTTAGTCACGAGGAATTCTATTTCTGTGGTGTCTTGTCACCTTCTATTGCCTTTCAATATTTTGTATAATGTTGATGTGCATCTACGGTCCTTGGCAATTAACCCGCTTGTGCATTTACGGTCTAGGTTAATTCTGTTTCAGTTTTAGTCATTCTATTCATCAAACATTTGTGTGAAGTGTCGATTCTCACTTTCACTCATATGCTGTGGATTGGAGTGTTGGAATGCTATTAAGCAACGTGTAGAGAAGGTTAATTGTGATTTAGAGGTAAATTGTGTAAATTATGATTTCATATGGATCGTGATAATGCATAGTTACAGTTTTCTGCTGCTTGAGCCCTAAAATGGATGTGTACAAATGCATAGTTACAGTTTGTTTCCTGCTATGTAAAAATTTATAGTTTACTGCTGTGTAAAAATGCATGTCGTTTTATATATGATTTTTTAGGTTCTTCAAGTAGAAATTTACCTCCATATCTTTGTTTATCTCAACATGAAAAAGGTTTTATCAAAGTTTATCTATTTTGCATGCAATTTGTCAAATTTTTCATATAACTATGTGATTTTTCAATATTACTATTGTTTAGTCTAATTTTGTCCAATTTTACTATGCTGAGTATTAGGTTGCTATTGAATGACATCTTCAAGTACCAACAGTATCGACCATACCAAATTTGAAATTGTACGATGCAGGGAATGTGGACTAAGAGCATTAGTGCTAGTCTCTAGATCAATCAAGAATCCAGGAAAATTATATTATGAATGTAAGCGGCATGGATGGTTAAAGTGGGTAACATTTGATACTGGATTAAATGAAGACACTGGTCATATACATTTTAGAATGTTGTCAAGCGTAAAGTCAAGAGTAGAAAGTGAACACATTGTTTATCCTGGACATAATATGGGAAATTGGAATGTACCGCTGATGGCCTGGATATTAGTGATAGTGAACTTAATTCTTTTGGTTGTATACTTGTTTTGTTTGTTAGTTGGTATGGTTAAGTAATGCAAGTGTTGTACTGTGATAAAAAATATTTAATTATGGATGATGTGACATTAGATCTGTGTTTATGAATGAATTCAATATTTCTTGTCACACGAGCTCTACACATATACTACCTTGTAAATGTTTAGTTTCCCCTAAGATCATGACTTTCAGTTATTTTATTTCTAAACATAATCTTGTACTGAGTTTATGAGGATCAATTTGTGAGTTCATGAGGATCAATTCGTTGTTTTATTTCTAAACATAATTTGCTTCCTTGTTTTATTATCTTGTAAATGTTCCTTGTTGCTAAAAGATTGATGCTAAAAGGAATGAAAAGGAACGAGTAATGCTGCTAAAAGATTGATGCATCGAGTAAATTATGAGTGGACCATTAGGAGTGTTATTAGGAGATGTTCAGATATTGAAGTTAATGGGGGAAATAGACCTGCAAAGTCTAGGGAGGAGATGGGCGTTTATATTAATAAATACTGGTATTCTGGATTCTGAGGAAGGTGAGAACCCAATCAACTGCTAGCCGATCTGATGAAAAAATACTTGTGAAACTGGGCGCTCATGATAAACTTTTGCGTATAGATCATGGAGACAATATATACAAGGATGATTCTCAGGATATGATGAAAGTCAATACCAAAAAATAGGGTTAAGGTTTCAGGCTTTCATGCTGACTTAAAAAATTTGAAGCCTCCATGCAATACCAAAAGCTACAGACACGGGCTTAATATGAGAAATGACACTCCTAATGGCCCTGATGCATCCACTCCTAATCGCACAGCTTGTAAAAGATATGATGCATCAAGATTGATGCATCAAGTATAATTCATGATATCAAGTAAATTAGACAACATCCATGAGGGATTCAGCATCAGTAGCCTATGCAATTAGAAAACATCCATGAGGGATTCTAACAAAGCAATGAAAACATCCACAAGTCATATTATACACTCAAGTCATATTGCTTTGTCATACACCCAGAATCTTTGAGAAACATCCATACACTCAAGTCATCACACGACATCCAACCATTTGAGCTTCACAAAGTTTGCTCATGTAAGAACAAAAATAAAAATAAGTGAAGGACCAATGATGTGATGTGTTTCTCAGCAGTTGTCGATGATGAATCAATTTGAAATGGCTTGCATTAAATGCGGCCTTACCGGTGTCTTCGAAGGACTCACCCTGCGATGCCGCAGAAAAATAAGAGTTAGGTTTGTTCTATGATGTTTAGACACATTAGTTTTGAGATAGAGATGATCTTGCTTGACAGGAAGAGCTCCTAAAAGTATGTCGCTGCAGTTCATAGCAACAATGACACTTTCTGCCTGCGATTCACAAGAAGATTTTGCAGAAATTCAGTTTAACCAATGAATCCGTAGATGAACAATGTTTGAACTTAGTGGGAAATAACAGAAGTCATTCATTTTGCATCCTCACAGTTAACAAGGGAACAAATTTTTACTATGAATTACCAAATTCTGTAGCTATTTTTAGAGCTTAAACTAAACACAAAGAACAAATGATTATCAATCTAACATCAATGGTTTAAGTAAAATTGTTAAATGATTTTATCAATAGTACCATCTAACCTTAATTAAAGATGGTGCAGCCAATGCAGACATAACCCAAACAACATTATATCAAACTTGATTAGGATAAAACAAATGGAATTAATCAAACTTGTGTTGATAGGATTGGCTCACAAATAAACTCGTATCACTTCCACTTCTTGAACTTGCCCATAAATTTCCCATGTTTGAACTTGCCGTAGTGCTTGTGGTGCTTGAACTTTCCATGGCCGAATCCGTGGGTATACAATCCATGCGAGAACTGGTGCACGCGATAGCCAGTAGCTGCTGCTCCCATGTGGTTGGAACCAAGTCCTCCTGTATCCAGAATATGCACACATGTAAACACCATATCACCTATAAACTTGATATGTGAATGTTGGTTATAAAGAATGAAACTCACCGTGGTGTGGAGCTGATGGACCAAGATTCCCAACTGGTGGATATTCAAAGGGAGATATCCAGCGGGGGATATCCTGACGGTGGGTATCCAACATGTGGATATCTTGACGGCGAGTATCCAACATGTGGATATCCAGTAGGTGGTAACCAACAGGTGGTATCGAGCAGGTGGTATTTGACAGGTGGATATATTTGCTACAAAAGTTAGAAAAAAAACTAAGTGTGAGAAGCAAACTATTATAATCATGCAATGAGGAAAAATACAAAGTCATGACCTTATTAAAATCTAATACTAATGAACATTAAATTCATCTTACTTGTTCTTTGCTTAATCTGCTGCCGAAGCTAAAATAGATGCCTGAAAGTTCGAAGATGACGAAGTTGTCTGACAATAATAAAAAAAATTGACTATTAAGAAAATTACATTTATGATAACATGCTAAGCTAAGAAAATTTCAAGGTATGTTTACAGAAAATTTCCAAGAAGTCAAAAAGATTGAATCTCTAAATTTACATACAAATCATCATATTCATCTTACTTGTTCTTTACTTAATCTGCTGTTAGAAGTTGAGACAGTTGCCTGAAAGTTCGAAGCTGAGGAAGTTGCCTGACAATAATAAATATACAGCAACCTAATGCTTGAATTTATTAATAAATATTTAGTTTTGAAATGTTAAAACATGAGTGAACCTGGGATAGTTGGGTTGACAAAAGTGGTGGAAAACAGTCCTTAACTTGATTGATCATCTATTGACATTCTACATTGGGCTCTTCTATATCCTGTTAAAAAAATAGAATGATTTAATTCTATTTGCTTTTTAAATGTAACAACAAACAATAAATTCAAATGTTAGTAAAGATGAAACCTGAACAATTGTTGAAGTTTGGTTTGTTTTGTCGCCGCTTTCTTTTTTCTTGAAGTTTGTTCTAAGCCACGTTTGAGCCTTTTGCCTGAAATTGTTTTCTTCTTCGATTTAATTCCTTTGACTCCAAGATACTCTGTTTCATTCAAATCTCTTGTTGTATCATCTAGACATTGGACCAACTGACCAGCTTCTTGGTTGACCATTGAGTTAGAAATTCCATACCCATTTTTGGCATCAATTCTTCTGTGATAAATGGCTAAGAAATCTCTGTATTATTTTCATTATTTAACCCTTTAAAATCAATCTAACAATGCAAAAAAAAAAACTAATCAAACTATGCAAAATTCAAGGTATATAAAGTGTAATGAAGTCCCAATATGATTTCTTATTACCTTCATCATCCCTACAGTCTTCGCCTTCGTTTGCTTCAAAGCACTCTTCATTTGCTTGAAAATTCAACTGACGACAACTCGTAGATTCACCCTCCATGATAATTACTTTAATCCTGAAAAAATTGCAGCCATTAAATGTGGATTCAATAACATTACAATTTACAGAATTTACAGAATTATCACGATCCAATACGAAATCACAATCCATATGAAATCACAATCCAAGATACAAGGAATTTTATAGAATTTTACATATGAAATCATATAGATTGTGAGCAGCAGTGATAAAGATGTGTACAAGGCATCAACAATATCACAGTTCGAATTGTGGACAATATCATATGGATGAAATCATATGAATTGTGGACAGTGATAAAGATGTGTACACGACATCAACAATAATGTCATTCAAATCAGAACAAGGCATCAACAATGTCACAACTCGAATTTTAGTTGTGAATCAATACCTCAGTAGTTAACCATGATATGTCTAAATGATATTCTTTAATTTGCAAAAGTCATACTAACTGCAGACGGAAGTGATATTCTTTAATTTGCAAAAGTCATACTAAACTTGCTACAAAGAAATAGTTATTTGACTAGAATTTTAAAAAAAAAATAGAACATCAAAATTGCAACTTTATCACAAAGAAAAACAATGCAGAAACAAAGGCAACAAACAACTGAGGGGTTTAGTCTCATACAAGGTCGCCTTCTATCATATACTTGGAGAACTCGTCACGAAGCGAGATGAGCTCCTCATCGGAGAGGTCCTTGGTGATCTTATTATCCAAAGAGAGGTCGCAAAGGATCTAGCGGGCCCTGACGCGACCGATGTCGTGAATGTACAGTTAGGACCGAAAGGAATTTAGATATCTCCACAATGGTATGATATTGTCCACTTTGGGCCTAAACCCTCATGGACTCTTGGGCTCTCCCAAAAGGCCTCATGCCAATGGAGATATCTTTTTTTCTTATAAGCCTATGATCTTTCCCATGTGTTTTCGATGTGGGACTATGTTTGCAACCTTGCAATCCCAACAATCCCCCCCCTCAAACAAAGGACCACAAGCCCCCCCTCAAACGGAAATCCTTTCCGTTTGATGTCCGATCCTCAACCCACCAGGACTTTCTGCCCCACGGTCCACCCGACCTACTAGGACTTCACCGCCTAGCCGCAACTAGGACTTCTCTGCCTGGTGTCTGGTCCTCTTGATCAAGACACGGGAGCCCATACATCCTTTATCTCCCCCTCAAACAAAGGACCACAAGCCCCCCCTCAAACGGAAATCCTTTCCGTTTGATGTCCGAACCTCAACCCACCAGGACTTTCTGCCCCTCGGTCCACCCGACCTACTAGGACTTCACCGCCTAGCCGCAACTAGGACTTCTCTGCCTGGTGTCTGGTCCTCTTGATCAAGACACGGGAGCCCACACATCCTTTATTCAAGGCTTAACCCACATGCTTAGATTTGGATCATGACTCTAGCTCATGCTTCTTCCGGCGGTTAGTCCGGTGAAGAGTGACCTGGCTCTGATACCAATTGTTAGGACCGAAAGGAATTTAGATATCTCCATAATGGTATGATATTGTTCACTTTGGGCCAAAACCCTCATGGTTTTGCTCTTGGACTCTCCCAAAAGGCCTCATGCCAATGGAGATATCTTTTTTTCTTATAAGCCTATGATCTTTCCCATGTGTTTTCGATGTGGGACTATGTTTGCAACCTTGCAACCCCAACATGTACCGGAGCGAAAATTCTACTCGTTTGTTGTTGGATATTTCCACACCGCCGACACGAAAGCAACGGATGGTCAGGGATCCCGGCGGCTACGTTGAGGAGGTCAGAAGAGAAGGTTACAATCAACGACGGAGGGGGCTTAGGGGAGGGGAGATAATTAGGGCAAAAAGCAATACCTTGAAGACAAGGGAAGAAGTAGGGAAGGGGATGAAGGTAGGCAGCAAGAAGGAGGTCCCTATGCTAGCGACTGGGAGCGAAGAAGAGAGGGGAAGCAGCGACGATTGGGATTTAGGGCACGCGATCGTCTGCGAAGGGTAGTTGGGCGAGAAGGGATTTAGGGCACGGGTCGAGCGCGAGGGAATTTTGATCGCGAGTGGGCGAAGTCACGCGGACGACACGCGTTTTTTTTTGTCGTTTTGTGTTTAGGACAGAGGGACAGAGGGGAACTCAGGACAGAGGATCCGAACTGCTATAAAACACAGTTTTTGCTAAGTATGCATGCAGACGTGGCATTTACAGGAAACTTATGATTCCCGCCTAAACCAAATAGGACATGATATTTGCATGTTACATAGAACATGTGATCTTTGCATATGATCTTTGTATGTTACTTTTCATTTTAATTTTTTATTTAATAATAAAAATATATATATATATATTATCACTAAACATGTTATTTGAATTATGTAAGATTTTCGTACATCGCACGGATATTACACTAGTTTTATTCAATTTGCTTGGTAAACTTTCTTAAATTTATCGTATGAAAATCTCTACGTACATACGGTACTTTGTAGTACAGGGTAGTTATAATGCGAACGTTAGATGTCTAATTTATCATTTGAAGGTCTCATTGTTAAATATAGGAAAATCGAGAGGCTAAATATTTAAATGCCTTAAGTTAAGGGTTGAATTCGAATTAGTTAGAATTGGAGGAACTTTTTATAAAATTCATTATAATTTATAAAACATATTTTTCTTTTTCTACGTTTCCTCTTCCCCTCTCTTCGCAAACCGCCTGACACCCTCTCTGCCGACCCCTCTTCGCCGATCGCCCGACGCACGCAAACCATCTCTCTCCCTTACGGTTTCTTCTCCTTCCTCATCGTCTCCGCCCCAAACTGCCGCATTCGTCGGTCCACTTCGGTTACGAGCAGCAAGCGGCGCCTTTCTGCTCGGCGGCGCCACAACCGTGAGTTTGAGTGAGACCTAGCCGAGCTCGGCATTTCCGCTATAGCACATCTTTTCCCTGAGTGCGCCGCACACTAGTGCGATATCGCAATCGCACCGCTGCCGCACCATCACTGCTGTCACTTTCTTCCTCTAATCTATTAGGTACTTGTTGCTTCTTGGTTTGTAGATGACTCCCTGCTCAGATCGGCTTTAGATCGATCACGACGTTCTTCCGACGTTTGATTTACGAATTTCTTGGTTTTAGGTTTCGATTTGGGTTGAAACGGAAGTCGGTGGCGGATTTCCTTTGCGAGCCTGGATTTGGACAGATCTGAGATGGGGTTGAGCATCACCGACGCATCTTTTGGTAAGATCTGAGGTTTTGGTAATTGTTTATGATAAATTCGAATCTATGGTTGTTGGAGTTGGTAGGGGAGATAACTTGGTATTAATATGATTATTGCTCATGGTTTTGCTAAGGATTTTCTTGCCGTGAGCTATATCTGTGAAGGCAGTTTTTGATGTTGAGTTGGATGTGTGTTTTGGATCAGTATTGATTTTGAGCTGTAATTTCTGATTGGTTTTGTTCTTGATTGAGTTTTGATCGTGTGTGTGTACTTCATGGTGGATTTTGGAAGTGGGATGGAAGAAGAGTTGGTTATGTTGTTGTTGTGGATATGTAGCTCTATGTGTGGGGTTATGTTCCTGAAGCCGGATGCATGAGGTATAGGTACTATTATTGCCTTTTGGTGTGGATGACTTTTGTTTTAGGTTTTGGGATTGCTTGATATTGTTAGCCGGTGAATTTTAATCAATGTTAACTTGAGAATTGGTTATCACTATGGATGGATTTTGTTCTTATGCTTTTGTTGATCAATAGGTTTCTCCTTTTTGGATGAGCTGCGTTGGAACCATTGATTTTGGTAGGGAGTTTAGGTGTGTTAGCTTGATCCTTGATGTGTCGTGTGTATCTCTATTGTTTTGGCACTAGTAGTCTTGGGTTCTACCTTGCGATTTGTAGATCTCGGAGATTAGGTTTTAGATTAGTTTGTGGTTTACTAATCTCGATACAATGGGTGGATTAGGAGATACATCATTAAATAAAGATTTGATGATGTACAATAAGTTTAGATTTTATTTTGATTTAGTTAAATACTTAGTTTAGCTAATTATAGTTATACAAGTAGCTAAACTGTGCATTTTGATACAGGATACTGATTGACCTTCATTGGATATTTGGACAGGGGGTTCTCTTCATTGCAAGTACCTACTTAGGAGCGGGTACCTTCTGACTTATCTATGTAGATATTATCTGGTTTCTATGCATGTTTTCTTTTATGAATAGTAGTAGAATTTATCTTTATCTGTCTTTTGTATTGGAACTAATGGCACGGCTAGAGGGGGTGAATAACTCAGTCACCCCAATTCAATCTCTTCCTACAATCGTTAGCACAAGCGGAACCTTAATCTATCAATTAAAACAATGCTAACACTTGTTACGTGATTCGAAGATTGCTTGCTCCTACTCCACGGCGTGCCCTTGAGATGGACGAACCCTTGATCCTTTGGTGGATCACGCCCTGGCAATCTCCGGCTAAAGTTTTCTCATTTTCGGTGGAGAACAACCTCTCACAAAGCTTCTTCCTCCTTACAAGATTGAGTTAGGGTTTTAGGAGGAAGATGGACACTTGAAGCTTGAGCACTTGAGCATTTGAGTAAGGATATCACAATGAATTGTTAACCTATCTTAAGTCTCAAGCTTCTCTTTAAATAGTGAAGAGAGTTGTTAATCAAACAACTCAGCCCCGACACCTGTCAACTGCCCCCAGAGCCAGTCGACTGATGTCCAACCAACAGCTAGCCTAACGGCTCTATTTTTAAGCAGATCAGTTGACTGATCTTTCTGTGAGTTTCCTCTCGACGTTGTCAGTCGACTGCCCAGCTTACAAACTCACTCTCAACCCCTTCGGAATTCATCCTTCGCGTATGTCTTGAAGTTCACTTCCTCGGTTTGCCTCTTGAAGTTCTCTTCCTTCGGCTCTCGTCCCTCGGATGCGCACACAAGCCCGCGGCTAGTCTCCATGTCATCCTTCGCGTATGCCTTTGAAGTATACTTTCTCGACTTGCCCTTTGAAGTCCTCTTCCTCGACTCTCGTCCCTCGAATGCTTTACTCCGTTAATCCTCATGTGTGATTCACCAAGTCTTGCAAAACTCAAATACACACATCAAATCAACATAAAAAACCTAACTCCGTTAATCCTTATGTGTGATTCACCAAGTCATGCATGACTCAAACACACACATCAAATCAACATAAAAAATCTAACTTACTCATATTGACACACATATTAAAATTAATAATCTACCCGATCAAACTTGGGTCAATTGCACCAACATTTTGTTTATCATGCTTGATACTTACTGCTTAACCCTTTAACATACTCAAATATTATTTTCAATACAGTCTCTATGTTTGATACTCTTATTCTGTTAGAGTACGTGTATATAGGAATATTTGTATGTCATTATACTTGACATTTGTTAATACCTAGCATTATTGTATGCCTAGTAGCTTATTGTAGATCATGATTTATGTTTTCAGACCTGTACATGTCATATTGAGGTTTGATTGATGGGTGTTGCGTGTGTTAGAGTCATGCACTATCTTTGCATTATTGCATAATTGGTGATCCTTAGCTCTATTATAGTTGACGGGTCATCAGTCATATCTCTACACACACTGTCACTTATAGGTTAGTAGTATTATCAAGAGGGTATGTGCAATTGCCCTGTTAAGGCTCTGCTCGGACGTTCATGGGTAGTGGTATCTGCAGCGTGGTAGCAGACAGGGATCCCTCCTCTTTCCCACGTACGAGAAGATGAGAGCGGTCCTCCCTCATATGATTTGAGATAGGATAGTATGTCCTCCGCCAACATCTGTCCACTCAATCACTCAGGAGCAGTGATGGTAGAATACGTACAGTTATCATAGTCCTACCCACTCAATCTCACTCATGACTAGTGACGATAGCTAACTGGCGTCAAGAGTGACCATGTCATTGCATCATGTGGACAACTACAGGGATTGAATTTGTTTGTATTTGCTGCATTTATTTGAGTTATGATTGTTGTATTTGGATGACATGCACATATAGGAAGTATTTTATTTGCATATGGTTTGGTGACCATTCAGATTCAGAGATTTATGACTTTCATACCCTACATGCGGGTTTTGACGTGAGTATGCACTTACATGTAGTTTTTGGTTATCTATTCTGATTTTCTATGAGACTGTATCTGCTTACTTTTGTACTGCTTTTGTATAACCTTTTTATAGCCGTACATATCTATCTGTTTATATACCCGTGGAGTCCTCCTCGACTCATAATCGTTTGTTATGCTTATCTATTTCCAAGCGGATGTACTTGGAGTCGTTAGGAAAGAGCCCAGTAGTCAGTCCCCTTCCTTCGAGACGCTCCGATTTTTTATTTGTCTTTATGATAGCTTTGTTTTTCTTTTTGGTTTCCGTGGACTTATATTTGTCCTGTATCATGTGTTTGTGTGTTTTGAGTGTTTTGAAGGAGCTTATAATTATATGTTTGTAATGTAAGTCGTGTCGACATGCGTTTTCATTTGTTGTGATGCATTTTATTTCTATTATATTATATTTATTGACCGTGTAGGCCGAGGTTATAAAAGTGGTCTTATAGGTCGTGTATAATTGATTTAAATTGTCCGACGTACAAAGGAGATGATGTCCAATTTATATTAGACCATAAGCTTCCTCGGGATGTGACACTAATTGTAGTATAATAATCCTAATTTTTTTAATTAGCACTTGGTATTCAACTCTTCAAACCGATTAATTCTAAAAATGATTGATCTAATCTCATAAAAATTTTCCACCTAACTACTCAAAAAAATTGAGAAGTACTAATGGAAGTTCATCCACACAGCCATATTCATAGGCTTACTCCTGAAGTGCAAATTTTAAATCCTTACTTATTCAATAGAGAGCACAACCATCATATCGTTGTTCCGAAACACATATCTTCCTAACATAAAATATAAATTAAAAAAAAAATTGGTTAGGTACTCAGATCGAAAAAATTAAATAAACAGGAATAAGTTCATACATCACAATGTCATCATAAAACAATATTAAGTTACACAGGCAACTCTGCTAAACAATACGTTCCAGGATCACAATTCTCCAGCAGTCTTTGCTATTGATTCTTTGCTTAGAGGACGCTACTAATTCAGTTACAATGTGCAGGATGGCTGTTTGTTGGGCTACATAAAGCGCAACCGGAGTTATAACGTAGATGCAAAGGGAAGTGAAGTGAGTCTCAACCGGCGTAGCATCTAGGCGCAATGGGAAGTGGAATCACGAGCAATGACAGAGAGAAGAATGCAGAAGAAAAATTATCCTTTTAGAAGAAATCTAGCATCCAAATCCAACTTTGCAGCAGTTGTACAATGGCATTGTCTGAGACAAGGATGAACAATCTAACGACGAGTCAACAAGGAAGCAAAATTGATTTACAATGGCTGTTATCAGTTTCTTCATGCTGCATAAGACAATACTTTCCAACACAAGATCCGTGCATGAAGTTTCCTGTTACACTACGATCCTGCAATATGAAGCTTGCTTGAACTGAATCACTCCTCCAATATTTCAGTTATCTTCCGTAAGCATCGAAAAGCAAATTAAACAACAAACATCCCCATGTACATCATAACCATATGAATTTGAATTCGTAGAGGACCGCCCTTAGGTTGATACCAAACAAGGAGCAAGATACATCAGGAATGAACCAACTAGGCTTCCAAGACGATTACGATCTAGTAGCACAAACATTACATCAAATTGTAATAGAGTTTATAGGAAGAATTCAAGCAGGCATTTGCTATTTATTTCAAATTTTCTAAATACAGGTTGCATCATCACTTCAAAAGTAGTTTCAACTGTACCGCAAACCTGGGGCATGGAGTGCAGTCGGGAACGTTAACTAAAAAACCTCAAGAGGAAATCAAGTAAACCTTAAATCAAACGAATAGTTCTGGAAATGAATCTTAACCTCAAAGTTGAAATAAAAAACAAATGATACCTGTGCTCGCTCCCTTAATTTAACTTAGTCACTGCTTATTAGATGCAGATTCTATATCGGTCTGGTAAATAGGAATTAATGCATGGAATATGAGTGAAAAAATAACAATGGAAACTGCACACAAGAGTCCCAGATACATAGATGAGAAATGGGAAATGCAAAATCACAAAGGAAATATTAATTTAGGAAGGAAAATTTTAATTGGTAGCCTATGAAAATCAGAATTTTTGTCCCTATATATATATCTTAAAGTTAGCACTAATATTAACATTTTTTTTGTTTTGGTTCAATCCTAATGTCCTAATGGAGAACCAAATAAACTTTTTGATGATCATAAGCAACCTAATTGGAATTATTTTGGTGAAACTGACTCTAAAAATAAACCTTGAAGCAAAATTGAGGTTCCCAAATTTTTAGGGAGAAAAAGGTCATTTCAAAACTCACCAACATCAAACTTTCAGTTTAACGAATAAATAAACAAGCAATACGTTGAATGACTCATCATGACATAGATTGACAAGTGATTAATAGAAGAGAGGAAGATTGACAATTGATTAATAGAAGAGAGGAATCAATGCCAAAATGAAAACTTCCAAAGGTAAAACCAAAAGGAACAAGATATTTGAATGACTGATCATGTTGCATATTAATGGATAACATGAATAACACAAATTAAAAGTGAGAAATAATACAAACTTCTTTGCTACAACCATATCAACACCAATGCTTCAAGTAGCAAGACAAGTTCAGAAGCTCAGCAGTTCTGTGCAACAAGTAAACAACCTATTCACACGGATGCATGCTGTTAACCTCAAGATTGATAACAGAAATAGAAGATAAACAAATTCTCAATTCTCAAGCAATCAAACACAATCAAAAATTGAAACGATTTATCTGGCAACTCATCAGAGATCACCGTACCACAAGTATTATCCAACCATAGTAGGAATTGGAAGCAATAGAGTGATGATATCATATATCATGAGATTGGTAGCATGTAACTCCTAGAGGAGTTGAGTGTTAGATCAAAATCCATGATGTGGTCAAAAGCATCTCATACATAAAGTTTCAGTGGATATAATTTAATAGCATGAAAACCCAGGCAGCTTTCACTAAGGACTGATGGCAAAGAAAAAATTGAAAGAGATCCAGGATGTAATGAGTTTTGTTTAGCTCCATTTGCATGTCCTTGCCTCTGCATTACCACCATGCAGGAAGCTAAGACCTTAGCCTATTAACATTTCTTATTAGAAATCAAGAGCCACCTCCTCAATCCTATCCAGTAGCCATCATCAAATGGAGAAGTAACACAAGATATGTAATGATAAGGTTGATAAATTTCTAGAGAAGTTTGAAGAAAATACATGAATAAATTAGTTTTCAAGGGAAAAAAAATTCCACAAATCAAATTTAGGAAACATTCCTCAATTTCCTTTCTACAATAACTGGTATAATATTATATGTCAATGAGGTAAGTAGAGTCGAACCTCCAGTGCTACTAAATTTTCCTGACATAGCCATGGAACCAGGAAAACTTGTAGAAATACAATCAGCTTCACTAACATTATATCACATCACAATAAAACTCCATTGCTTGCAGTTCATCCCGGAAGCATCATCCAACAGTTTTAGATACTCATCAATGTTCTCAACAACACCCTGTAGCAATATGCAAGCAATCAGAAGTACCAACAAAGAAAACTCACTCACTTTCTCGCCTGCAATTGCCAGGCAAGAGGTATCGATACTGATCAACATGCTGAAGTAGATGAGAAGGAAGACCGACAGCAGAATATGAACTAGGTATTGGACCCAACTTAGCAATAATTTGTTGAAAAGTGTATTCCTCTGGAAGCATGTCGAACAGGTCTGCTCCTCGACATATCACATCTTGAATTCTGCTAGGATTCAAGTAGTAGGCAAATCTCACACGGTCGACATGGCTATATGCCTTCATCTTAAATATGAATTGACTTATATGACGGAAACAGAAGCTACAATGCCAACCAGAATCAGCAAACAGATCATCGGTCTGACGGAAATGGGCATATCTGGTCTTCCCTAAACGGTACCTGTGAATGGAAGCCCTCCAACTCGCGTCATCAAGGTAAAACTCAAAAGAGTAGAGATAATTACGGAGCTGCAGATGAAGTTTCTCAGGAATCTCATCGCACCACCTCAGGAGGTCAATTGTATGGCCGCTTGGGATCTCATCAACATCAGACATGATCAACAAGTCATCATCCTCAATACCTGCTATCCGCAGAAGCTGATCCAGGGCCACTCGCTGGTACGACTCCTCAACAAAGGGATTCTCTCCCTTCATGAACCTTCCCCCAATATTACCATAGGTTAGCCGTGACTCAGCAAACTTAAATCGTTGCCGATTGTTGGCAAAAGAGAGGGGCTTTATCAGACCAGTGAAAGTCGAATTGGATTCGAGGAGCACAAACTCTGACACGTACGGACTGAGCTCTTGCCACCGGATCTCGAGCATATCAAGTTCGTTGCTGAACAAGACAGCATCATAAACACGGCGAGGGGTGTCCCGAACGCCCCACCCATGAATCTGGCAGAGACGCTCCATTGAGACGTTGGGATGATAGTAGTGGGGGATGGTGCGGAAGGGTTTGGGAGGGGACTCCCAGATGGGTCGGAGGAAGTAGCTGATCTTTTGCCCGTGCCAGTGGATGAAAACAACGAGAATAGGAACTCCGACGAGGAGGATGAGCAATGCCTTGAAATCGAATCCTCGGAGAGCGCACCGGAGTCGCGACATGCTCAGACCAGCCTTCGACATCTGCGTGAAAGAAAATCAGGCGATGAAAAAGGGAAGCAGACTCGTACGAGATTATTCGCGGAAAGGCTGAACTTTGCGGTCCAATCTCTAAAGTTGAGACCTTTCCTTTTTCAAAATCAGCAATAATTTGAAACAAAGCAAACCAACGAGGCCAACATTATCTAGGTCACGGATGTAGAACCTGAAGAACAAACTACAATCCCGCAGAAAAAAACCGAAATAACCGATTCCAAACCCTAAAAAAGGTCGAAGAAAATAAGAATTACATCTGGAAAAAAGGGAAGCGAATCAAGAATCACCTCGCCGCAGACATCCTCGCAGATATCGTCCGTCTTCTTGGAACAATAGTATCCAGATTCCGGCATGATGGAAAGAAATGCCAAAAAAAACAGAAAGAAAGAAAGAAAACAAAAATAACAACAAAATTTTTGCCCCCAAAAGGCACACTTTTTTCCGCCCCCAAAAGTCACGAAGCTCCACGGATCTTCCCGACGACTCCTCCAGACGAGGATCAGATCATAGCCGTCGCGGTCTCGCGCGCGGCGATGCCCGGCCGCTCTCCCCTCCGGCCCTCAAAGAATGCCCTCGCAATCTTCCTCGCCTTCTCCACGAATGGCGTGGTTTAATCGCAGCGCGAGCGCCTACAAAATAGCCGCGGCAGGAGGAATCGGAGAAGCGAGCAACGGTGAGACAGATTGGGAAATTTATTGAATGGTGTTTCTCGCCTCTCCTCTCGGCCTCCCTCCTCTTCCTTTCTCTGCGTTTGTAGTTTTGCTTGGCTGTGCTCTGGCTTCGTTGATGTGATGACAGATAATCATGCCTATTTTCGCCATCCCCCTTGATATTTATAGATATTACATAAATCAAGTCACTTCCTATTCCTCTTCCTCTTCCAAACTAAAACCTTCCAATTAATCAATTCAATAAATAACTAAATGGTTATCAATTAATCATTTTATGGGAAATTGTCATGAGATCAAATATAATCTCAAAATTAATGGATATTAATTAAATATGTGATCCCAACTAACAAAACTTTAACTGTCATCATCAACGGTTCAGGTCTTGAGATTAGAATTTGATGACTGAGGTTAGAGGGAAAATATAATGAATTTAGACCATTCAAATGGGGTGCAGCATTTACTCAGAAATTTTCAATTTGTCATTGAAGGTTTGCTAATATTCTTGTTTCGCCCTTTATGTTAAGTACCATATTTTACTCTTGAATCTCCACAGGCTCCACTATTAGAGCCGTCAAGTCTTGACTTCATGGGTGCTCCATGAATTAGAGGATTTATTTTAATAAAATATGAATTAATTTTCATTTGGTGTATATTTCCGAAAAAAAAAATCACATTCTTTGATCATTTAATGATGGATTATAAATTAATTTCATAATTTATCTTCTTTCATATAATTAAATTAATTTAATAATTTACCTTCTTTCATATAATTTGGGAATGAACTGTGAAGATCGTCTAGGTCAGTGTAATCATTTTTTTTGCTACCACTAATAAAGTCGTCACAAGAAAAACACGTAATATTTTTGCCTTTGTGGATTAACACAGTTGGTATCTATATAAGCGGTTGCTCCAATAAATTTTAATATCAATTTCTAGCGAATGAAAAATACCTCATCTCCCCCATATAGAGTATCGCTGTGATAGGGTGAAATATTCTTCGTGATTTAACTGTTTATATCTAGACGAGGGCCGGTGATACTGGTCCGTGCAGAATTAGCATTATTATATTTTGTTCTAACTAATAAGCCTTCAATTTAGGCTAGGAACATCAAATTGGCTTATTTGGTTAAACAATTTAAACAGATTAAGTTTAAATTGTATTAACCCATTTAAATGCAGGTTCAAGTGGACTGGCCTGCCTAGGCCGGCAACTCGAGCGGATCAACCCACGAGGCCACGATGGCCTTAGGTTGACATGCGTGTTCAAGGGAAAAAATCTCTAAAATTTAAAATTAAAATAGAAAATTCAATAGGCTCGTGAGTTTAATGTTTTTAATCCCGTAATCCAAACTTAAAATTTTTAATCTTTTTTATATATTTTTTAATTTTTTTACGGACTCGTAGATTGACCTGTCTAATCTGCAATCTGCCAAGATAACGGATCCACCCGCCCTACTACGGGTCCGCACACTCGCTCCACTACGTGTCCGTCCATTTTTTTTTAGTAATTTAAACATCTAATTCTTATTATTGATCAATCCAAGAGACGACTGATATAATAAAATTTTCACCTTACAATGGACACCATAGATGAATTCTAATAAACGATCAACCTCATTAATTAGAACCCAACAAGTATGTCGATGAGCAATTTCCGTGAGACCGAGTTGAACGCTCGAGGTTGAAAAAACCACGTTAAGAGTTTGTCCCACCGTAAACCGTGGCACCGTGGAGCTCGAAAAAAATAGTAAAAAATTTCACTTTACTCTTATAATTTACGATCTTTTTGAAATCACTTTTACAATTTTTAAAATTTTAATAAATCCTTAATTTTTTTAATATTCCATACATTGAGACTTAGCCCTATTAATCCTGAGAGTTCGGTGATCTTACTCTAATTTATCTGTTGAATAAAATTAATTAAGTGTCTAATCCTAATTCTCTTATTACCACTTGAGTCTTTCAATATATATTTTTTTTATATAATTTAGATGTCTATATTTTAACCGATTAATTCTATCAGATAAATTCAAAATATAATTTATATATGTTTAGATCTCTAAAAAAATTCATCGCTGTTAAAATTATAAATATGATCATCTTATTTACTACTCTAAATATTTTATCACTACATCATATTAATAGAAAAAATAATTACATTTATTTATTTTATTAAAAGAAAATTAATAAGGAAAAAAAATTAAAAAAATATCTCGAAGAAAAATATCCCCCCGGACGTAATGATAGATTTACATCACACAAGGAAAAATCAGAAAGAAACAAATTACAAGTTAGATATGACGATGACATTCTTATAATGCATCGGTTAACACTCAATTTGGGGGTGATCATAGAAATTTTTTTATAAATTATCAGAATAAATTAAAAAATATTCGCTATGAAAATCTAAAATTTTAATTTTCTATAATTATAGGTCCTATTTAAAAAATTATATATATACAATCGAATTATAAATATCTAAATTATAATTTAATATTTTTTTCATTGCATCGTAATATCGGAACACGATGATGACATTCTTTTGTAGCAAAAGGAAATACATTCGTGATGGTAAAGGTGATTCGCTCGTCTCTAGCGTTCCTGTCAATCCGTCTCAGAGACAATATGGAAGAGGTAAATCACGAAAATTACTAACCCGGATGTTGTGGTTAGCGCATAGGGAGGGTGGGCATATTGGCTTTGTCAGGATTTGACCCCTAGACCTCTTGATGGCAATACATACGCATTAACCATCAGTTCATCCTGTGGGGACAAAAGAAAATACATTCGTGGTCCACCGTGCCTTCATCAGCTAAACCCTAAATTAACAGAGAAAATAAATCAGGAAACTATATCACTGTTTGTGGATTTTTTTCTCGACTTTATCAAAATTTAAATTCTTATCCTATTATAACAATTTTGCCTGTAATAACCAATTTAATCCTGCCCACGGAGCCATGACGATAACATTATTTGGACAAAATAGTAGATAAATCTGGGATAACTGACTCGGTCCTATAGAAACTTATCATAGATCATCAAGATAAATTAAGAAGCGCTCACGATGGACGATCAAAAAGCCCAGCGTCTCATAATTTATATCCCATTTAGAGCACGAACAATCTAAAAATTTAATTTTCTATAATTATATGTCATATTTAAAGAATTATATATATATATATATATAAATCAAATTATAAATATTTAAATGATAATTTAATATTTTTTGGTTGCATCATAATATCGAAACACGATAACATTCTTTTCTAGCAGAAGGAAATACATTCGTTGTCCATCGTCCCTTGGTCAGCTAAACCCTAAAAGAAAAATAATTCAGGAAGCTATATTAGTGTTGGCGGATTTTTTCTCGACTTTCTCGAAATTTAAATTCTTATTCTATTATAACCATTTTGCCTATAATAATCGATTTAATCCTACCCACGGAATCATGACGATGACATTCTTTAGACCAGATAACAGATAAATCTAAAGTGATTAATCCAATTTCATAGAAATTTTTCATATATCATCAGGATAAATGGGGAAGCGCTCACGATGGACGATCAAGAAGTCTAACATCTCAGAATTCGTATTTTATTTGAAGAAAAAATTCTTATAAAATAGATCATAATTAAAAATTAAATTATAAATACTTAATATAATAATTAATCATCCTACCACTTTATTATAACTTCATTATAACTCTGGGCTGGGCATGACGATGACATTCTTGATGGCTGATGCATATGACGATGACATTCTTGGCTGGCAGGCAAGCGGTCTATTTATTAAGAAATTTGCAATCAAAAGTTTATTTATATCAACCCATGTCCAAAACAAAAAGTCAACGTTAAAAATCTATTCCAACTCGCCAGCACACCACAACATGCCAAAGTTTCTTTCAATATTCAATATTTTAATTATTTTTTTAATAATTTAAATATTTAATTTCCCAAATCGATTATGAACATAATCAATCCGACCCCACTGATAATAAAATAATATATATTCCATCGGAGTCCTTTGCAAATCTTGTATGGACGCACAGATGCCCGGGCCATTATTATCCATTCGTTGACTTCTGAGTCAATCCTCATGAGTCAATCCTCAGAGCCCTATTTACTCGTTGACTTCAAGTCAACTTGCGCAGGGTCAATTCAATCCCCCACTGAACCAAAAAAAGAAAAACAGAAAAAGTCAAGGCTGGAGGAGCAATTATTCACCCACTAAACCCCAAAAAGAATTGAGATTGAAGTAAAGCAATTGAATTGGTTCCAAATTTTAGTGCATGCCAATTAATCATATATTTATGCATTAAATAGGGTTTCAATTATGTGACATTATCGTCCATGAAGTACGTGCGCAGTTCGAAATGCGTACACAACTCAGTTAGTGCCCCACAATGAAGGTCAATGTCATCTCAACTTGTCTTTATTTTTAAAATGAAATGTAATTTTAATTATAATTAAAATAAAGGATGCCTTTTTAATTTTTCTTTTTTAGAAAAGGCATATTTATATTGATTAGTTACTAAGTCATGTTTATATTAAGGATGAATCAGTTATTTACCTAAGTCGGTGGGGAAGTCTAATTTCTTTGGAGGATTTTGAAATTAAATATTGAGGGATAAATTTTGGTAAATATCAATATAAAAGGGAGCGATTCATGATTCTGTTAATATGTTTAAAATGTATATACCTTACTGCATGCTTAATGTTGTGTGTGTCATTGTGATTGATGCTCTGGATGAGGACTTTCGTTTTCAACCTGCCAAATGTTTTTATCGAGTTGGTTATTTATGGTCAGCTCTCTTCCCTTTAATTTGGTCTATTGTTTCGGAAAGGGTGGGATCATTTATCAGACGGGATCATCTGTCCCACAAAATCATTTGTCCCGTCTGTCTCACTCTCCGACGACGGTCGACGAGTCGTCCGATCACCAATCGAACATCATCGATGGATTTTGATCGTCATACCGAATCAAATGATATCCTGAAAGAACGGTGAATTGGTTGGAATCGCTGCAATTGCAATCTCGTCGGATTCGACGGTGAATCCGTTGAGATCGCACTTGCGGCAATCCTAACGGGTTCACCATACCTTCAGGGTATAGTTTTGCTCAGAATGACGGCCGGAGACTACTGGTGGTGTCCAATCGACGATCGGGCGACTCGCCGAGCGTTATCAGGAAATGGGATAGGTGAGACAGAAGGTTTTGTGGGTAGAGAATATGCCCTCATCATTTATGCGACAAGATAAAAATAAGGGAAAGCTGCTAATGATTTCAACACTTATTAGACGGAATGAACAGATAGGATGACTATGGGACTTAACTTAAGAAAAGCCCTCAGGGAATTAGAAAGGGCTGAACCTAGAAAGAAAGCACAATGGTAAACGATCTGAAAGAAGATAGGGCCCTATCTACTTACCAAATGAAGGATAAACAACAGACGAAAGGGAAAGGGCTTATCAAAGATAAGACAGAATCAAATAAAAAACTGACTAAGAGAAGTTAGAATGAGTGTACGGGATGATGATAGATATTATTGTAGCACTTATGTATCATAGTTATTACAATGTACGATAGCTACACTTCAAAGTTAGACCTTACTCAACTCAATTCAATATCTATCAATAACATGCTATAATAGCTACGTTCATAGTTATTATAATAAAAACAAAATCATTAACCAAGTTAAGTAACGTCGGATCTGAAATGATTGATCTAATCTTATAAAAAAATTTCATCGACCGTCAAGATAAATCGTTCATAATTATTATAACATGTACACGGATGCTAGTCAATAACAATTATCAATCATTCTTGATCCACAGGTGCTATAACATGTGCATAGGTGCACAGGAACGGCCATCGCCCCTCTCATCTTGTTCTTATCCACCTCCACCAGTCCATTCCTTGTGCCACACTTGAACCATTTCTGAGTTTTTCAATCTCAACTCTGCTTGACGTGCACACTGGTTTTGGCAAGCTGAGCGAAGGATGATAATTTTTTTCATGGTTCGAAATTTCATGAGGAAAATCCAAAACGAAAGCGAGTTCAGAAAGTATCTTTGGATATAAATTTTATTTAAAAATTTTGAAATCTCTACATTTAAATGGAGACGGATATAGAAATACTATCTCTATCCTAGAATCCATCCAGATATGACACAATTGGGGGACGAAAATAGAGATGGAGATAGGTATGAGAATTCTTTGTTAGTTTAGTAAATATTAGATCAGAAAAGTGAGGATGATGATCTTTTTAGATTTATTTTTGAGAATGAAGACGGAAATAGAAATTTAATCCCTGCAAGGTCATTTATTCCTTGATTACACATAATCAGAAATAAAGACGAAGATGAAAACAGAGATATAATTTAAGAGTAAAAAATGAGAAAGACAAACCTATTCATTCCGTCTCATTGAGATCCCTAAACTGAGTCGAGGCCCGAGCTGCCTGCCCTATTATTGGTCTGTCTGTGTCTCAAAACCTTCACGTAATCCATGCAATTTACTTAAACCCTTAAAAATGATGAGGCTTTGATCATCTGAGAGTTGTCCAACTAATACCGCCAAATCTCAGTCTGGCCCATGTCACATCAGCCAGCCATCCAGCCACCTAAACCCAGAGATGAGCCTTCGCGGATCACTTACTTAAATGCTTATGGTTTCTGTCCTCTGTTTTTTTCCCCCGGTGGAAGTTGTCTCATCTGGCGAGGGTGACACTTCAAACCTTAAACGATAAGGGATGTCTGCCTTTAACTGTACTCTACAACTCATATGACTTGACTTCTGGTGGCAAACGTATAAAATAACAACTTTGGAAGCTTAAATATTGGATTTCCAATATCTGAACTCAGTCTTGATAATTTTTTGCACTTGAAGGGAAAGAAAGACTAGTTCTTGGTTGACTTCGTACCAGGGCTTTTCGTCAATATCGGATCAAGCATTTATGTGTCATCGGCATATTCGATCATCATGGGAGACGAATGCCAAGTTATTCAAGTGCAGCCAACTGTTGGATCATGGAGTATCAATATCAAATTTGACCAGTTTGTTGGTTGCTTAGCCTAATTAAACATGATAAAACAAATGCATCTGTCTCACGAATAAGTTTCACGTTCCCACGTTGTAACGATAGCCACTATTTAAGTTGAAATAAAAAATCCTAATTTTTAGGGTTGGCATGATCTAATAAGATGGTTTTCATAACCTATTCAACTTTCAAGTCTTATCTTTACCTTTTCCTTTTCATGCATATCGAAAATAAAATTATGAACATATAATCGTGAGCTTTACTTGGGTTGGGCTTATTTGAAAAACACAAACGCATGTTAGATTAACCAATTAAAAATGATTAACTCATTAATTCAATAAATTTAAAATCCAAATATAGTAACTCATTAATTTAATAAGTTTAAGATTCAAAGCTAATTTCAAATTTAAAACTTAGACGCACTTTATTTTAGTCGTACTAAAATAAAATAAATTCTAAAATTGATGCGCTCCCTGTATATGACCCGATAGATTCTCATAATGTTGATAATAACTTTAAAATCATATTTTTAAAGCACAAGCAATATATCATGACTACTCAATTGATGAGAATATCATATTTTCGAATTGCCCCTTCACTAAGTTTGATTACGAAATTTCATTCATTACCCGTTAAACCTCTGAATTGGAGCAGGATAGTATCACTCATCCTAAACAATTTAGTATCATCAACTTCACGATATGATAGATATTTTATTCTAGTACAATAACGGTAAAAAAGATCATATACTCAATGAGTCATTTTACACACGCTAAAAATTAATACCCAAATCTATTGGAGTAAACACTCATATAAATACTAACTTGCGTCAATCCGTGAGAATCCATTAAACCTTTGAATGATTTATAAACTCGTGCATGATTTCTATCTGATTACTGATCAGTTAGTCCTTAAGTTAATACTGCTTGTGTTTAGTGTTCAAAACATCCAAATAAGCCTATACGTGAACAAATCTTAGTTAAGTGAAAAAAAAAAATTAAATATACTTCAAACCAATGTTGAAACAAACTCATACTTGGTTCTTAAATGTTAAGCCATGTTTGGCCATTTCATAGATTTCGCATCTTTAGGACAGAAAATGTTGTCACCTGATTACAATAGAGTTTTTGCAAATGCTGCCCCTTGTGGATCCAAACTGTTGATCTTCCTCAGCATTGATGCCCAAACTAAGACCTACAATGATGTGAAGGCCCCAATGTCTAGACTCTAGTGTGAAACAAGTAGCTCATGTCACTTGTACAACTTCATGGACATCGTGACCAACCCAATCATCGTTAGATAAGATAATTGCGATTCTATTTTCCAGGTCCAGTAAATGGGCAATGCATGATTGACCTTATTTAGGGCCATTGGTTAGACTAGGCAAGTCAATATATGCTAAGAATTGCAATAGAAACAGATTTCATTAGTCCTTGGTCTATATCCTTAGGGTGCGTTTGGTTTAAGTTATCATATATTACCTTAATTATGTGATTATCAAATAATCATATTTGATTCAATTTAGATGATCAAATAAAATCTTGTTCGGAGATTTACATAGATGATTTATGTGGAGAATCACATGCAGCCTTCATCTTTAATAGCTCAACTAAAATGTCCACATTTTACTACCTGTCACATTATATGTATGAATGAGATCAACAACATGAAGGGATGGATGTGGCTATGATGAAGGCTCCATATGATTCTCTCTGGAGACCTCTATAGATTTTTATTCCGACTGTGATAGGATAAACAGTCATACATTACACATAATTAACAGTGTATCTTTCTTGAACATAAAACCAATAGTAGTGGATATCTAACTTGTAAAATGTTATTAAAATAAACACACTAATGCAGGTATGATTCAATTAGAGATGTCAAATAGATTAGGCGGCTCAACATGAGCAATTGTGCTCTGGTAGGATCATGCTCGGTATGCCCAACACTATAGGACATGGCCTTGAGCTAAATTGGTTACGGCTCATGGCTGTTCTTAGAATACGCAGGTACAATCCAAGCTTGGAACAGTAGTTTCATCTTTAAAATGGCCATTTGAGCCTTTTGTACTTGTCATTCTCATGAAGCAAGTATATACAGGAGTGACAAATTAGTCAAATACAAAATAAACCTGAAAATGGCAACTGTTGTAAGAAACTAGAGAGCGGATAGGCTTTTGTGACCTAAAAATTATGTCCCATAATTTCTAGCGTCCAGCTCCATTCACATCATGGTGATGGCTGGCGATACTAGATGTTCTAATTACTATGTTACACAGTTTTCCTAACGAATTAAATCGCTAAAAAACATTATGCACATCTTCCATAAGGAATTATGAATTGCTAATGCTTGCAAAGAACGTTAGATCTCACCTACACATTATCTGCGTTTTCAATGAATGCCTTCCTTAGCTTGGTGGAAAGAGAATAAGTGATTTAAGAACTGTTCTGGCTCCTCGCCCTCTCTAATTACCTGTGAAGACAACACCAACTATTGTCAAGTTTTAAGAGACACGTAAACTAATGAGAAGACTGTACTTATTGCAGAACAAAACTTTGGAAGTTATTGGCAAGCCGTCAAGGGACCCTTCCGACAAACTTCAGAGAGTTTTGTTTGTTATAGCAGATTATACATGTCACAGGCAAGCAAGCATGCAAGGTTGTAAAAATCGCTAGACGGTAGTCCTCCTAGGCGGCGCCTAGGTGGCGCCAAAGTGGGGTGCTGCCTAGCGCCTAGGCGGCCGCCTAGGGCGACTTTTGCAACAGTGCAAGCATGTAAGAAATCTGTAAATCATCACAGCACAGCTTGGGTGGGTAAAAGGCAAGTAAGCTTGTAATAAATCCCCTTCAGAAAAAGTACTCTAGCGTTCCTTCTTCATAACTAATTACATGGACAAGAGATCCATTCACTGCCAGGTTAATATATCAACCATAAATTGATGATAAAAGCAAGAAGCATATATAGAGTTCAAAAACGAGGGTCGATAAGAATGGAGAGAATATATTACAATGTTTAAGATAATATTCAGTGTGAGGTTCAATCAAAATGACAATTAACAAGGAAAAGGAGGAAGTCCTTTGTATAACTTGTCAAGAGCACTTATGCATGTTATGGCACAATTTTTTCAGAAGGATGAGTTCACCAATAAGTAAAACATAAATCTACTTTAACCTTGGGAATCACAATGGAAATCTTGTCACCCAAATTCCCTATAAATGAAAAAACAAGGGCAAATTTTGCAAACGCCATTAAGCCTATCTAGTTATAGAAACTGAAAATTGTTTGAAGAGTCGGAATTGTAGTTGATTACGTTAAAAATCTACAAAGGCATGAAGGTGAAGAAGAACATCACAATAAATCAAGGAACCTGAAAAAAGAAACCTCAGAAAGGGAAGGTAAAACTAACTGACAATAAATTGAAGGAACCTGAGAAAGAAATGAAGGGTAAATCAAATATATCTTTGCCCGTGTGTAGCCAACTACAATATTTTGCATCAATATAAAATACTCAGATTGTCTAAATAAACAATTATTATGCCAAACTTGGTGTGTATACATATATATATAAAAGTGCCCTACTGATCTACCATTTGAGCTCCATTCTAGCTTTAGAACGAATATATATGATTTGGAAACTATGCGCCTGCAATGGCACAATTCAGGCCTCTTCTAGTTTGCAACCAATAAATATGATTGTGAAAATCATTTGAAAGGCACAGGAATATATTGATTATCTTTTTGAAAATTTCTAACCAAAGAAAGGTTGAATCTGCTAGATTGTTTAAAATGTCCCCACAATCATCAGTTACCTTCAGCAATTATTATCTATGCTTTTATTTCTCTAGAAGTTGGAAATTTTACTTAGATGCCAATAATGGCTGCATATTTAGAAACTCGACACTTGGAAGTATTCGCACCTTGCCAAAAGGAACAACTAAAAGCAAGCATAATAATGTGGTAAATAAAAATGAGATTGAAACTTTTGAACCATGATGTTTAGTTTTTCAAAACATTGAATTTGTTTATTTATAAGTAGTCAAAACAAAATAGGATTCTTTATATCTTAGGATAAGTTATTTCAGGAATTGATTATTGTAAAGTACTTTGTGATGATATAATATATCCTCTTATATTCATGTAGTTGAATTATCTCATAACAATTACTCCAGGGACCTTCTCATTAATTTATTTAGTCATATTTTGAGAAAATTAGTTCTGATGTATATTTATTTATCTTACAAATTATTTTAATCATAAGTTTAAATTTGTAATTAAAAGTTATACTAATTGGAGATGTTTGACCATCTGTTCTTGCATGTTAACTTTGTTACAAGAGAGCCACATTGAGCATTTTTACATCATAATAAGTTGCGTTGCTTCCTGATTAGAAGGGACAACCAACGAAAAGACATTGCAAAAATGTATTCCTTTAAGATTAAGACTCAAATGGTGTTACTATTATTCCTTAGTTATTGGAAAGGACATCCAAATTTAGATATTGACAGGTAGTCTAGAGTCAAGTTCTCCTTGGTGAGAGAGAATTGGGCACTATAAAAAATTTTTTAAAAAAGTATAGATATTTTTGGATGTGTTGTTTTATAAATTGATTATTTGTTTACGAAGTGATATGATAGGTTGATTTATCACTAAAAATGAGTCATAATTGGGCCATTAAAAGAGACATTTAACCCCCCTTGTTGCATTTTCTTTCAACTTAAAATTTTTGAATTTCTACAATTATTTTTTCTTGCAAGACACTAAGATGTCTATGAAATTAGCCAATTAAGGCGGTTGGATTTTTCGATTTCTTGCTAGTGATGCATAACATGGCACTGAATCGATTTCCACAAATATATACGTCGCTTTTTAATGCTAGTAGACTATATGGTGTTAATTTCATGAATAAAAGAATATGATGACAAACATAGTAAATTCTTCAACAACTACAAATACATCTCTACATGAGCCAAGTTCCTATTTAAGCTTGTCTAAATAAATTCTACCAATCCACTTCATAAATGGCCAAGTTATTTAAGTCCTTTTAATTATATTTAGTAACTTATCAAATAGAATTTTACTTTATCTCCTTTTATCCCTCACACCTTCAACTCTAATTGTTTAACTTTCCCAACTATAGACTAATATATGGTTATTTAGAAGGAGAAATTCTGATTCCGCAAGAAGGGAGAATATGGATGCCCCTTTCCATCTCAGCATACTTACTCTTTCAGACGCATCATAAAGAGTAATGGTGAATTGGCAATGAGAATAAGAATTAGATCCACTAACTCCAATATTGCTCTTTCTCTCTCTTTATATCTTGAAAGAAATTTCCCTAGAGATTGGTTGTAAGAGAAAGAATTTCTTCGTTCGCACAAGAAGTCGCTTGAAGAGTCCCTATTACCGAGTCTCATAGCATGATCGAGACTAAATTTTTTTTTTTCTGAAAGAAAAAAGTTGTGCACATTTCCAAGACTTATCTATGCAATCAAGTAATATAGAAATGACAACTTAGAGGAGTAACCAATATTTTGATTCTCATTTTTTTTTATAGAAACACTAAAATATTATGAATCCAAAGGAGTTAACAAAGGATTTAGGCTAATTTGGCTTTCACCCATATATAAGCGAAATGGCAGAAAGAGTCACCTAATAGGCAAAAGGGCTATAAAGTCCTTTGCCGCCATGGCCCAATATGGTGCTCATCACGGAGGATATAGACCTTCTAGAGTTGAGGAAGTCAAGGGCAACAATGAACTCCATGGCCATAAATGTTGGTGTGGAGGTGGAGGATATTGGTGATAATGTAGATGTTGTGCTTGCAAAAGGTTGTAAGAAGGTCAAATGGTTTCCAAGAAGTGACAAAAGGAGAAATTTGGAAGAGAAGGTGATGGATTAACGACAGGGCAATTTTTTCATTTCATCACCAAGTAATCAATCTCATGGCTTCCACCTCTTCCCTTGTCAGCTCCTCCTCACTCCTTTTTTCGAAGTAATCTAAAGGATAAAATTTGACTGCCTATTGCATACTCGAACAAGGAACTCAACAGAATTCTTCTCAAGTGGTTGAAGGGCATTTTCCCTTAGCCTTTGCTTGCAATGGCTCTTTCCAAATATACAGAATAATACAGTATGGTAAAAAAGATAGTGGTGTGAGGTTTAGCAGTCACCTCATCAGGATTTCCATGGATTAAACAAAGTAACCATGACATGCTACATATTTAACAAGCCATGCTCAACTAACGAATAGGATGATTGATCCAAAATCAGACGTGATAAAGGGTGAATTGATGTATCAATCAGGTGCTACTAAAGCCTTACACTTCGAATATTGGTAGCAGAAAACAATAGAAATTATAAACTTTGAATGTGTAAGTGATCCCTATGAAGAATCACAATATAATAAAACTGGATAAAGGTCTGGGCTTTTATAGGGCATCAGTGCAACTTCAACCACAGGAAAAGACAATGATGTGTACAATGACAACGATAAACCACTAAGTGGCCTAGAAACTTTTATGAAACTCTATGATATGAATAACCCCATAATTCAACATTAGTATTTTTTTTTTACTCCTTTACAAAACCAAATCTGACCAAAAAAATTATTTGAACATAAACAAGAAGTAGGATGGACATGAAACACAGAAAATTCACAACGAAGAATAAATGATGATTGGATATGAAGTATAATCAAGTAGTGCTTTGAGGAAATGGCAAAATGTTCCTTGTTATTTTAGCTTAGCCCGTTTTCATCTATTTAAGTTAATAAATGATACACAGCCTATAGATAAGTGTGAACAAACTTTAAGATGTAGAAAACTAGCTCAAGACTGAGAAAAATCTTGACATATTCAAACTTTTCGTTGACTATTAAAAGGAGACAAGAAATACTATAGTTTATTCAATCATACACCATTGTCTTGCTAAAAAAAGTCTTCTCTTGGACAATTATAAATAGAATTACATAAAAAGTTAATGCTTAGAAATAGATTTTCTAACAGAGATCTTTCTTAATCAAAAACAAAAGGATATAAGGTGTCTAAACACTGCAAAGCATTAGATGTAGTTTCACTCAAATTCATCTCACGAGTTTAAAAGATCATTATAAATTCATTGAAGACATATATTTCCTAAAACTGAGAATGATTTCTTGTACGAATACCATTACAATTTAGCATATAGGTCCAAGAAGCTAATTCAGTATGTCAAAAGAAAAATATAACGTACCTGTGTAGTAGTATCCAATGGAATACCCATGAGCTCGATAAACTTGGTGCCAATTCTATCAACGTGTGCAGTCTCTTTTTCTTCCTTCTCTCCTAGAATGTTATGCCTACTATTTCTTCCTAGCCAAACATACATTTTTATCATTGGCTTCCTAGAACCTGCTTTCGATTCTGATGCTAGCAATAAGAACACTGAGTCAGAGTTAAGAACTCCATGATGCGCATCCTCCACTTTATCCATATCAGGCCACCTGAAAAGAACTGGATGAATTAATTGAGTATCCTCATCAGCACCAGAAGGTGCATCCTCTGCTGAGACATCTTGGTCTGAAGCATCCAAAGAGAGTTGTCCTATAACTAATGCTTCTTGGTCTTCTTCCACTTCTGAAATAAATGGAGGAGATGGGCACCAATCCATTACTAATTCTGTTGAAGAAAGCCTCCCAGAGGCATCAGCAGATGATGGTGACAGAACCAGAGGAGCATTATCTCCTCTACGTTCAACTAAAGTTCTTGAGCCCATCCACTTTACATTCCCAGTAACAGATGATTGCAAATCCGAGTTCGGTTCAGTTTGGCGCGTCCTATATAATTCTGAGCTTGGTGGCGACAAATTGTACCAATCAGAAGAAGAGGAGGAATTTGGCGAGAAGGTAGAGCGGACTGAAGCAGTGTCGGCAGTAGACGATGATGGCGTTGCGCTTGACTCCATAGAGAAAGATCCTGGAGATCGAACTGTATCGTTTATCCGCAGGCCCTCGTCGTCAAAAACCTTGCGCTCCAACACAGCTTTCGTTAGTTCCTTCAAACCCTTGCTTGCGAATTCGCGTCTTAAACGGGTCCAACCACTCTCCTTCGCCGGTGACTTCGCCAGAAGTGGGAGTGTCCCTCGAGCTCTAGGGGTGGCCCTGCGGAAGATGTCGTAGTCGAGATCATAGAGCTCTACTCTCTGCTTCCCTACGAATTCATCAGTGTTAGGAGGCGAAGAGTCGTTGTTTAAGGAAGCCCAGAAGGCTGCAGGTTCGGAACCCTCGTGCACTGTGATAATTGGGCCGTCAGCACGCTCATAACGGACGAGCTGGAGAGCAGAGGTAGCCGCGGCGGCGGTCATGGCGGGTTCGCAACCTTGACCGAGCCAGACGTAGATGGCAGCAGGCGTGTGAATGACGAATACGCCTCGGGAATCAAGAAAGTTTGCACCGACGGTGGCGGAGAGGTCGACCGATTTGGGGACGAGGTAGAGGGGGTCGCATGGGGATTGCGGAGCCATGCGGTATGCACGGATTGTAGCGGAGACAGTTGTCGGCGGAAGGGCGACGACGCGGCGTTGGCAGTGGAGGAGCTGAGCGGCGAAGCCGAGGTTTGGGTCCGCGGACGGACGCGCTTCACGAACGGCGCGGAGCGCGCGGTCAAAGGTCAATGCGCGGCGCCACATCAGGTACGCGACGACGAGGGCGGCAGATCTGGATGCTCCGCGGCGGCAGTGGACAAGCGCGCGGCCCCGGGGGGCAGCGCGCGCCCGCTCGAGGAAGTCGAACGCGTCGTACAGCACAGGGGCGAGATCCTCGGCGGGGGAGTCGCGGAGCCACAGAGTGCTATACTCGAGCTCTCCGCGGAAGTGGTCGGCGCAAGCGGCGCCGGCGCAGTTGAGAACGTGAGTGATGCCGTGGCGGCGGAGCGTCGCGCGGTCGCGGGCGGCCGCGTCGCCCCCGAGGAAGACGTGGTCGTCGACGCGGGAGATGTCCGGGTCGCCATCATCGGCAGCCGGGTTGGAGGAGGAAGACGCGGAGGGGGTAGCGGGCCAGTGGCCGCAGTCGTCGGAGGCGAGGCGGGGCCAGGCGGTGAGGGGAGGGGGAGGAGGGAGGGCGAGGCGGCCGGGTTTGCGGGGGCGATTAGGGTTAGCGCTCGGATTCGGATTCGAGTTGTGATTAGGATGCGGTTGAGAGCGGGCGTTCCATGTGGCGGAGCGTAAGAGGGACTTACGCGGAGTACCAGAGGCAGAGGAGGAAGGAGACTCCGGTTCCTCCATTTCCCTTTTCCTCTCCTTCCTTCCAAATTTGGGAGGTAAACGAAGGAGATCGCTCGGATTAAAGGAGGAAGAAAGAAGAAGAAGATTTCTTATTCAAGTGAAGGCATTTTAATGAGTAAAATTTGGCGGCTGAGACTGAGTTAACACCCGGTTTGGAAACCTTTAACTAAGGAATTGGAAATTTCGACCGAATTGAATTCCAATTCATATATTTAAAATGAATTGTAAAATAGAATTGAATTGAATTCAATTTTTATAATTTTATCCTGTGAGGATGGAGCCGGAGCAACTTTGATTTATTTTATGAGGGGGTGATTTGGTAATTTAATTTGTTTAAGTAAAAGAATAAATCACATGTGTTTAGGTGTGATTTATTTTAAGGGATTTGAAAAAATTAAATTTAATTCTTAATAATTCTTCCTGAAAATTACTACTAAATGATGAAATTGAATTTATTCTCAAAGGAATTCTAATTCCTTCTTTTGTCAAACAGGGTGTAAGCGGCCGTGTAACCCAGGAATAAAAAAGAGGAGAACGGGAGGAGGCGGAGGAGGAGGGAAGTAGTCGGAATCGCTGACATTTTGACCCACAGTTGGTGGGTAACTGTACGTCGGCAGGCTTAGGCCCGGCCCGGTCTACCACCATGGCTAGTCCAATAACCTATTTGTTTCTTAAGCGGAGCTGTTTCTTTCCGAACAGCTTCCACGGATCGTCGCCGGCATCGTAGACTATAATGTATATATAGAAGACCAACGCGGCCAATAATTCAGCAATAGGACAATCGAGCCTGTCCTTTGAAGGCCAGGTGATCTGGAAATAAGATAAACGGGAAGAAGAAGAGGCACGTCCGTCGAGATTCACGGGTTCTACGTTTGTTGAATAACCCAAGTGGGCCCGCCCGCTCAGGGTGCGGGTAGAAATGGTGACGGCGAGCAGGCGTCGGGTTAGTAGTCGTGGATCATTAGGTAACCACAGAACGAGGACGGGAGGTTGGAAGGATTAGTTCGTATTAAAATATTTTTATAAATTTAGTTTCAAATTCAAATTTAATTTTAAAAATCATTCTGGTGGTTGGTGACTGCAACAACTTGCAATTAGTGGCAAGTAGGAAGTCACAAAGAGACCAAATAAGTTGTTCTGAAGTTCAATATCAGAAATAGCGTAACAATTCACTTACGCTGAGGGTGATCGAAAGTGGATAACTCTGAAAAAAAAATTTAATCATTTGTTTGAACTTAACAAATATGTTAGTTAAAATATAAATACCATAAATAAATAAAGTAAATAATAAATAAAGAGGTAATCAAATTTATTTAATTTACATTCGAGAAGATTGATAATTCAAAAATGGATATGGCTCAATTATCCCGAATAAAATTCCTTCGGATAAGAAGCCTTTTACACATGAAAAGCTCGGAGAAAAAAAAAGAATTTATACAAAACTTATTTGCTAATGTTTAGAATGTATTGGATGAATGAAACTGAGCTCCAAGAGTCTATTTATAGTCCCTGTAGGATTTAGGGATGGCAATGGGGCGGGTCGGGTTTGCCGTCCCCATCCCCGAAGTAAATCTCCATCCCCGTCACCATACATGCCTCCACTTAATCGGGGAATCCCCGGATTAAACCCCCATCCCCATCCCTACCACAGAGATATCTCAAATAATAATAAATTAATAATTATTATTAATTTAGGATTTGTATTAGATTTTCATAAATCTTTAATATTATTGAAATTATTTTAATAATTATTATTAATTTATTATTATTAGAGATATCGGTGCGGGTTCGGAGATGGGGATAGCATCCCCATATCCGCCCTAGTCTGTTTCGGAGATTTTAAAAAATCTCTGATTCTGAATCCAAATCCGATAATACCTCCCCAAACCCGCCCCGTTTCAGATTTTCCCCGTGAGTATCTAAATCCGTGGGGAAAATTATCATCCCTAGTACGATTTATCCGTTTGCTGACATGGCACTTGTAGGGCGCCTGAGAGCACTTGGGCGCCTGACATGTGGCCTGATGCTTATCCAGAATGCAATGCTCGCAAATGGCTAGAATTAGCCTCTCGGACGCCAGATAGCACAGGGTCGTCTGAGTGCTCGGGCGCCTAGTGCTCGGGCGCCTGACAACCCAAGCGCTCATATGCTCACAAATGCCAAACAGTGGCTGTTTTAGTCAGCAACCGCTGACCATTCTCTAGTCTGTCTTCTGGTCTTCTTGGATGATTTCTGGCCAAATGGAGTTAGGCTCGCCCAAACCCGACTCCACCCTTTCGCCTCCCAAGCGTCCTTCCTCCCGACATTCCATCCCTCGGACGCCGCACTCGTCATTATCGCTCCACCGGCGTACTCTTCCGTAGAACTCCGTGCCCCTCGGATGCACCGAGCCCGTCCGCTCCCTCTCCGTGTTATCATTCTCGACCGCTGCGTCTTCCGCTCGACTTTCTGCGCTCCTAAGTTTCTATACACTTAGACACAGGGATTAAATACACCAGGACCTAATTTAAATTAGTTGATCACATTAAAATTAACCTCGGATACTTACACATACCTGGAAGGAAAGTTGTCTGCCAATCGGAGGCAAATAAACCTAAGCTACAGATGGGATCCTATCCCGCCTGTCCCGCACTCGTCGGTGACGACCGATGAGTCGTCCGAGCATCATCGATGGTTTTTTATCGTCGTACCGAATCAAATAATATCCTAGAAGAGCGGTGAACCGGTTAGAATCGCTGCAATTACAATCTCATCGGCGATCCCGACGGCGTTCACCGTACCCTCCGGGTTATAATTTTATTCAGGGCGACGGCTAGAGGCCGCCGATGATGTCCGATCGGCGATCGGATAACTTGCCGGTTGTCATTAGAGAGTGGGACAGACGAGACTTAGGACAAAGTGAGAGAAGATCTACCCTCTAAAATAATATACCGAACAGGTGTTTGATCTTATTGCCTGCTTGGGTGATTAAAGCGGTTGACAAGATCAGTAAGCTTGTTTTGTGGTACGATCAGTTGTATAAGAATCAGCTAGCAGGGAGCACACTTAGATAGCTGCTTGGTGGAACTGCATTACACCCAGCGGATTGGGAGGTTTGGGAGTCATTGATTTACAGTGACACAATCAAGCATCGTAATGTGTTTGGTGGTGGAACATCTCAAAAGGAACGACCATCAGAACTGCACACAAAGTGGCAATAACGATCATCATAAGCTTTCTGTTCCGGAAGAAATCGACGTCGACAACCAGTCACTAGGGTTCAGCTCACGCGGCCATGGACGCCGACGTTAGAGGAAGAGCTCACACCTTGTGGTCGGGGTTCAGCTCACGCGGTCACGGACGCTGACGTTGGAGGAAGAGCTCACACGCTACGAGATTAACACGAGCGTTAAGGGAACACGCCGGAGATTGTCCGGTGGAGCCCACTCCGACGCTCAAGTCAGTGCCTCGATCCAGGAGATGAAGAGAAGGTAGAAAAAAATATGCATGAAGTAGAGAGAGCGTAACCCCATTATCGGAGGGGTTGAAGTACTTTTTATTCCTGCGGCGGTTGTCTCACGAGTCTTCATGATCTTAGCCACATCCCCCAATTGTCAGTTACAGGATAACTTTTATAACGGTCCACACCGTCATTAAGTTTGGTCCGTTGCGATAATTATGGGTCATGATGATTCTGCGATAGTGGGTGATTGTTATCCGCAGATCCAAAGAAAGGGGGACCGTTACTTGAGGCCGAGTGCTTCTTGGACTCCGCTATCCCAAGGTGATCTCGAGGTCTTCTGGCCCGGAAGGTCTCGGGCATTTCGCTGTTCCGAGGGGTACTTGGCTTCCCGAGGTGATTTCAGGAGTGCATCCTCTGATTTGATCTCCGGGGCGTGTCTATCCGTGGGGGGTCTCGGGGGATCCTCCTCTCGAGAGGGTCTCGGGAGCTCCGGAAAGAGAGTCATTCAGACTCGATAAATCTTGTCACACAGCTTTTTCAATCCACGTATCAGCTACGAGGTACTCAATCTGATCACTTTCGATAAGGGCAGAGACTGTAAACACCGACTGCTTTTAACATAGTTTCTTGCAAATGTTGTTATCGTAGCTAGGATATCTTGTAAATAAGAAATATGAGTTATCTGTTTAAATTTTTAAGCATTGGCATGATTGATAATTTTACTGTTTGTTGCTTGTTAACTATGCCTGAATACACTGTAAATGAATCAAACGTTCGTGAGTAAATTTGATATTCGGTTTGGTAAAAACTTATTTATATTCGTTCAATTCACACAAGATTAATTAAACAAATAAGCTTGAACAACTCGCTAAGCTAAATAAACAAATTTGAATACATATATGTTTAACTCGTTAATGTTCGCGAATAACATTCACGAACCATGTTCATTAATAAAATTCTTATCAATCATTAAATAAACAAAAAAAGTAAAATATAATAAATAAATTAGTTTGAATTATCAAGCTCAACAATTAAACAAACAAAAATTTCAAAAATCAAATAAGCTTGAATTGAGAACTTGATAACATTCAAACAAACCAAGCTTGTCAAGCTTGAATTAAGAGTTCGATAACATTTAAACAAGCCAAGCTTAAACCAAGTTTCAAACAAGATCAAACTCATAAAAAAAATAAATCAAATCAAGCTTGAACAATCATTTTAAAGACTTGCTCATTTTAAGTTCGGCTCAGTTGGGCTTGGTTGGCTTATCAAACAAGTTTGAACACCCCAAAGCTCGGCTTAGCTCGGTTTGTTTACAACCCTTTACCTAAGGTACTCGATGTCCTATGCATTTAGATCAAGGGTATTGCTAAATAATCATAATCTAGCTAGAATAGACAAATAACACATGATTAAAAATTTGTTTAATTCAATATCTTTTTCTAATTTATCCTTTCTTATTTATTTTCATATTAAATTATATCATTTTCTATTTATTTCATATTAAATTATATCCTTTCTTATTTATTTTCATATTAAATTAATTTTTTAACTTATAAAAAAATATAAATCCATTATAATTTTTAGTATTATTATTAAAAATATATAAACACAATTATATTATTTTTTATTTATTTCATACTGAATTATATTTTTTTATATTGATTTTCATATTAAAATATTTTTTTATTTATTTATAAAAATCCATTTTGGGTGGTCAGATTTTGGCCACCTAAATTTACCGTTAGATCAAATGCTTGCAAATGGGGATTGGAACTTCTCACTCTTTTAATTCTTGCAATGTCAATGGTCAATCTTCTATGCGTTTTCTTTGCTCGTGTACATGTAACTCGCTTTATTGTCAATGCTTTCTCAAGTAGTTTCAGATTTAAAATGATCACAACTCTCATAGATTGATATTGTTCAATGTTCAGTTTAAACAACAACAGAATGAGTTCCACTAATCAAATGCCTTGGCTAACGCAAATTGACTCTGAATCCATGTATGATCCAAGTAAAAGGAGCCGGCAAGAACACGGCAAGTACCATTAAACTCCTGCATAGATTTTCTGCCCTGCATCTCTATCAGCTGCCAACTAAGTCAACTTTTGACCTTTCTCAGTTGAACTCCAAGTCTCAGGGGCCGGCAATAAAGATTCTCTTTCTGTCCCAATTGCCCACTATTCGCTTGGAACTATATTATATAATGACACCTCTCTTCCACAATCTTCTTCCCCATGAATAAGCACAGTCAATCAAAATGTCTGCTTCCCTCTTCCGTCAAATTGCAACTTTGCTTCTTCTCCTCTGTTATCTGAGAGCTTCTTCAGCAGTGCTGTTCTCCTCCCTGCACCAGACTCTCATAGTCACTGCATCACCCAGACCAGGCCAAGGTTAGTGCTTTAATTCTCCTCGTACAATTTTGGAGCTGTAACTTCATAGATATTTCTTGGTAGTGTTGCATGCCGGCGTGGACCAGATCAGAGTGAGCTGGGCTCTTAACGGTAGCCTCCCCGCCGGCGCCGCCGCAGCCTACGCAAAGGTGAAGATAAGCCTGTGCTACGCGCCGGTGAGCCAGGCCGACCGCAGGTGGCGCAAGACCAGAGACGACCTCAAGAAGGACAAGACGTGCCAGTTCAAGATCACCACCACGCCCTACGCCTCTGTCGGCGGCTCCTACGACTACGCCGTGGAGCGGAGCATCCCCACGGCGACCTACTTCGTGAGGGCCTGCGCGCTCGACTCCTCCGACGTCGAGGTCGCCTACGGGCAGACCACCGATGCCGAGAAAACCACCAACCTGTTCGAAATCATCGGGATCTCCGGCCGGCACGCGTCGCTGGATATAGCTGCTGCGTGCTTCTCGGCCTTCTCCGTTCTCGCGCTTACTTTCTTCCTAGTGGCTGAGAAGAGGAAGGCCAAGAAATGAGAAAGGTTAAAGTTTTTATTAGAGCTTCCTTCGTCCTCAATTGAAAAAGTCAGCCGAGGAAGATGAAGATCGACGAGCACAGCCGACTTTGGTAGAATAGTAGGCTCAATTCTGTCACTCCTGCGTATGAAAAAATTATTATTAAGAATAAAATAATCAAAGAATATGTATTTATGTAATTTTTTTATTTGATGGAGATGAATACGGCAATTGAGATTTATCATGCACCTATAAATATTCAAAAAATGATAGATATAGTGAAAATAAAAAAATAAAAAGTATAATAAATAATGTGGTATGATTTATGCAGCTATCTCTAATACTCTGTTTGGAAAGGAAGGAATTGGAATTACTTTGGGAATTGGAATTCAATTCCATTGTTTGGTAGCAATTTTCAGGAAGGAATTACTAAGGAATTGAATTCCAATTCCTTTCAAACCCCTCAAAACAAATCACACCTAAACACATGTGATTTGTGAAAGGAATTGAATTCCTTTCACTTAAACAAATTAAATTACCAAATCGCCCCCTCACAAAACAAATCAAAGTTGCTCCGGCTCCATCCTCGCAGGATAAAATCGTAAAAGTATAATAATTGAATTCAATTCAATTCTGTTTTTACAATTCATTCCAAAGATGGGAATTGGAATTCAATTCCGGTCGGAATTCAATTCCGACCGGAATTGAAATTCCGACCGGAATTGAAATTCCGACCGGAATTGAAATTCCGACCGGAATTGAATTCCAATTCCTTACTTAAAGGGTTTCCAAACATGGTGTAACAGATTTATCATGGTCCCCGGGGTATAGTTTAATTCGGAGCGGCGACCGTGTCCAAGCGATAATCGGATATGTGCATGTAAAATGTCATGTCATGCCACATCATTCACCATACTTTTCACTCTCTCATTTTTACTCTCTTTATCGTTGCTCTAAATATTTATAGGTATGAGATATTGTTCATATTGGATCCAATATAAAATTTAGAAGTGATTTTTTCAATTATATTTTAATATTTCTGGAATAGTCGAAATGGATAATATATTTAAATTTTTTACAACCTCAAGAATCTATAAAAATTGAAATGAATACATCAGAGTTCTAATATGCTATCCGATATTCATTTCAGCTCTAATATGCTATCCGATATTCATTTTGGCTTTTCTGAACGTGTTAAATGTAATTAGTAGGATCAATTTTAATTTTTATATTCGTTCTGATACATATCAGACTTATAATTATTTATAAATGCATGTATATAGAGTGAGAGAAAAGAGGAAGAAGAGAAAATACAAGAGAAAAAGAAGAAAATGATAAATTTAATAAGAAAAATAAAATAAAAAGAATATATACTTGAGTATCTTGTTTTTAAAGTAAATCTCAAAGTCACATACATATTCTGATAGATTAAAAAATTTATATATACTTTTTAATAAATTGTTGGTATAAATAAAATTTGCAAGGAATAATTCACAGGAATTAGATTTAATTTGTTAAATCAATTCTAGTCGAGTTGTGCGAGGAGCCATGTTTTTTATTTTCTAAAATTTGAAATATTTTTATAATTGTTCTGTTTATTATTTAATTTTAATTTTTTAAATATAATTCTTGATCTAATAAGCTCAAGTTAATTAGGCACGACTCGATTAAACAAATGCATGTGCTAGACGAGACGAGCAAGTGTTATGTCACTGGTTATATCTAATAATCTGTATCTAATTGGATCCATGACACTAAAATACAATAGCTATATCTAACATCGATTATATCTAATATTTCCCCGATATCTAATAATCTGTATCTAATTGGACCCATGACACTAAAATACCATAGCTATATCTAACATCGATTATATCTAATATTTCTCCGAAGCTGATTGAAAAAACATCGTTAATCATTTTTTTTTATCAATATAACAAATTGATAAACTCGTACCTATCCTTAGCACAAGTGCACAACTCACTAATACCTAGAAATGTTGTCAAGAATTAAAAAAAATAGAATTTTAAAAAGTAAAAACTCATACAATTAAATAAAAGAAGTGATATTATTACAATAATTATAAGTTAATTGTTTTTATTGTGCAATAATTGTTGTTAATTATTTTTTTTTGGAAGAACCCCAGTGGCATTCGCGTAATTTTACTACTGGAGAGGGAAAAGAGAGGGGTTGTTCGTATGTGCGTCTGCGAGCAAAGCGTGGGAAAGCACGGTGGGAGTGGGGTGAGGGAGCGAAAAAGCTAAAACGAGAGATCGGAGAAAGAGAAACCCTAATTTCTCCCCTTGGAACCCACTCTAAATCTCTGCAGTCATCTCCTCACCTGACTCTCCCAACCTTCGAATTGTGAGACAGCTGGCCCTTGTGCTTCCGCCACGAATCCGCCGCCGGATTCCGGCTTTGGTGGCCCAATGCCGTTCTTTCCTGTCGATAATTCGTTCTTCGTGGAGGAGAAGGGTCTTAAAGAGGCTGGTTTCACCGCTTAAGTTGGCAGTTGGTGCAGATGCTCTAAGCGGAGGGCTCGGTGGGAAGCAGATCGGTGGTGTCGGGAGGTAAAGAATGATAACGAGGGATTCTACTTGTCGGCATCCTGTAGCTTGAATGCGGGAGGTAAGAGTTCATTGATGTTCCTTGTCTCTTCTTTTTGCTTGTTCTGCTGTAGCGTTGAGAGAATTGTCTGTGAATAAAAAAAAGAATTTTGACGTAGTAGGTCAGTTCGACGCTTAGTTTTGTACTTCGATGACCTTACATCATAATTCATGCATTATACGCTCTTTTGTGATGATCCTTGTTCCTTGCTGATCAGTCTAACAAACATGTGTTTGTTACGATTTGGCATTATGCGTTGAAAGTTTCACGACAGTTAGCAAAAAGGCCGAGGATTCTCTAGATTTGAGTGTTTCCCCGAAACATTTTCTTTTAGTTTCTCTGTCTTAACGTTATTAATTGCAAGTTCGGTCCGCAGGTTGTCACATTAACATTGATCCAATCTGGGTGAACGTCCTAAGCAACTGGTTTTATTACGCATCTATTGAACATTAATATGTGAGGATCTAGAATCAATTTTGTCTGCGAGAAGAACTAGAAGATTGTAAGATGCCTTCTTCACCTTTGACCAGGCGCTCCCTAGTGACAGAGCTTAAAGCAGAAAGTGCCCATAAACGGGGCCACAGTTTTGAGAGCAAATATTCTCTCAAGGCCAAGGACGATGATCTATTCCTGTTTAACGAGGTGCAGAACCGTGAAAGAGACAACTTCTTGCTGGACTCCTGTGACGACTTTGATGAATCTATATGTAATATCAATATTCTGCTTTTGATTTCCTGACCTATAGACTTTTTATTCATTAGATTTCTCTTGTATTTAAGTATTGATTTATACAAAATTTTCACTCCTCTCAGCAAAATTGAGATATCTTTCGGATTTTAATCTTGGGATCACCATACCAGTTCGAACAGAGAGAAGTGGTCTACTTGATGCAGATGGTGAGAAGAATGATTATGACTGGTATGTTTCCTTATGTAAGAGGCTTTGTTCATTGGCTCGATGACAATGTTAATAGTCACTCCACTATGTTGTAAAGAGACAGTTAGGTGCTAAGAATCTGGAATGGACTGTTGTTATATTTTTCCTGAGCCTGAAGCATGTAATGTGAAGTTTCTGTTGGTTCCTTAGCTGTTATTTATTGAGCTTGTCTTTGTTTGTTATCCAAATATGGTATAAGAAGATAGCAGTTTTGTACCTTCTCTTGGAAATTTGGCTATATCAAATCATGACTAATAAATTGCTTTCCATTCAGGCTGTTGACTCCTCCTGATACTCCTCTATTTCCTTCACTGGATGATGATGTGTCACAATCTCTAAATGCTTCTAGAGGCAGGACAAGAAGTCAACCTATTCCAATTTCGAATATATCAATGGTATGAATTCCCTTTCCTGACAACATTTCATTTACGGAAAGTTTTCATTTTATCCCCCTTTCTTTCGAGTATATATTTTTTATTCTTCTTCTTACAGTCTGCAAGGCCTAAAAGAAGCAGTGAGAGTCCACATAGACTAAGTTCATCTCCTAGCTCTAACTATAGTGTCTCCCGTCCAAGAAGTAGGCCATCCTCGGTTCCTCACTCAAGCCCACCTCCAATTCTTCAATCTGCAACACACTCATGGAGGCCTTCCACACCTCCAACCAAATCATTGCCATCAGCTCAACTGTCTTTGACTCCACCATCACGGAGGATAAGCACTGGTTCCAGTATGCAGAAATTCACTGGTAAGGGGGGCATGTCACCTGTAAAGGCAAATCGCGGGAATTCTGCCTCACCAAAACTGCGAGGCTGGCAATCAAATCTTCCTGGTTTCTCCACTGATGTGCCACCTAACCTTCGAACTTCCCTAAAAGACCAGTCAGCAACACGTGTCCGTGGTTCATCACCGATATCTGGTAATGGAAGGGGCTCCGTGTCAAAATATGGAAGGCAGTCAATGTCACCATCTTCTTCTAGAAGTACAATATCACCACGTAACAGTGAAGGAGACAAATTTAGCTCTATTAGCAAGCCATCTGCATCATCTTCCCAGGAAGATGATGCTCAATCACATGCCTCTGCAGGAGTTTTACTTAATACAGCTACAAGGAAATATCAAAATTTTGCACACAACAGAGCTCTGGGATTTTCCAAGAAACCTTCAGGATCTCTCTCTGCAAATTTTGCTCGTAGGCAAACGGTAATGTTCTATATATTGCTTTATTACCACTACAATCTTTTGTTTAGGAGCACGTATACTCTTGAACACTCTTCAACCCTCGGCCCTCTGAAAATACTGGAAATTTGTTTGAGTTGGATTTTTGTTAAAAATGACGTTTTGTGCTTCAACCATTCCTATATTACTGCTGATTTGTGAAATTAATCATTGTTAGTAAATTCTATATTAATTTCTCTTTGTAAATACAAACTGAACTACTTTTGTTTGTCAACCTACTAAAATTTTGAGGTTGGTGGAATTGGTAAATCTAATACTTGAAAAGAATGGAGATTGTTGCATAGGAAATGAATAATAATCCTTTGGGCACACCAGGAACATGCATTTTTGTTATGCATTGTTATCAACTATCTTTACTTTTTATCATTTAAACTGTCACGTGTAATTTGTTCATATGGAACCATAAGTGTGAACTGATTGTCTACCTGTGTGTTTTTTAGTTTCAAAGTCAAGTGTAGTTTTCTACTAATTGCATATCTGTTAACTGCCTTTATTCTCATGAATTCTTATTTTGTATATTCTTTTTGCATACTTCTATTATTATATTTGGAAAACTGTTGTTGTATTGCAAAGCTCTACTATGACAATAATTGTGAGTATGGAGTCATCATGATATGAAGTACTTTTACAGAATGTTTCTCATTAGATACAACTATGTTCGTTGGTGTTAGAACTTAGGAGTTACTTTTGTGAGTTATCGGTGTTATAACAGTATATTATGGGTGTAGTTCCATATGAGATTTACTAATGTGGTATTATATTGTGTCCTTATACAGTATCTTTGTCTCAACTGTTGGAATATATATACATATATATGCATACATATAATTTACACATGCAGAATACATACGGGAATATTACATCACGTGCTCATCATCCTTGTGTGCTTCTTTTCTTTTATTTACACTACTTTTGTATTATTTCAGATTTTCTACCCTTTAAACCTTTGTTAATAAAAAAGGAAATACGGTTTTGACTATGTTAGAATGATCTGATGCCTAAATGTTAGCTATCTTACTAGCTAAATCGATTCACATTTTTTCTCGAAATTGCTTAACAAGGGTTTCCTCCTTTTTTTTCCTTTCTTTTCTTTCCTACTTTAATATGCTAAAGTTTCGGCAATACTTATTTCGATATAGTACTGACATTTTGATGCATGGTGCCACTAGTGAATTAGAGGTAGGACAAAGAAAATGAAGAAGAAAAAGAAAAAGAAAAGACAATTATATCTTAAAGTTCAAACTTTGTTTTCCATCTATCATGGTATTATTTTGACATTATCTTGTATGAAGAAAAAAATTTCAAAAAAAAAAAACAACATTATCTCAATACATCTTGACCTGTGTTGTAATATATCAAGGGGCGTTGAGTCTTTGCATTAAATAATATTTATTGATGTCATTGACACAATGACACAAGGGACCTTGCATGTACTGAGTAGTATCGAATTTTGACACTTTATTGAAATGATACATTTTGATTGTTTTGCCTCACTATTTTAAACCATGCTTTAGTGAACTTCAAAGTTAACCTTATCAGGTATGCTAGCATGTAGCTTGCACCGATGAGCTTAGCTAGTTAAACATATTATGATAAAATAAAAATATATATAATTATTAAGGTCTAAGGACATGAATACACTAAGATCTTCAAGCAATTGAAATATCAATAGAAAATTGCAGGACTTGGAAGCATCCTTGTAATGGAAGAGGTGGCAAGCATAAGTATTCTGCAGAAATTTTGAGTATGTTTGTTCTCATAATTTATCATGGTGAAACTTGAAAGCTTTGGTGAACCTGGTAGCTGAGGCTTCATGCAGTCCATGAGAAGTCGTGGAGAAATAAAATTCTTTAGCATTTAGTTATTCAATTTGATGAGATGATATGTTTGTTATACATGGAGATAAAGCCCCATTTTTCTACAAATGGTGATATCATAATCATGGAATACAAGTGGAATGCAAAGGAATCAGTTTGAATTGGGAATCAGAGTGAATCAATCAGGTAGAGCCTTAGGGGATAGGATGCCATGATATCACAACATCCAATATAATTAGGGATAACATATTATTGTACCCCCAACAACATTTTTCTACTACCAAAGTCATGGTCATGGTCATGGCCATGGTGTCACATCCATGGGAGTAAGTGAGCTGCTTCGAGCGCTTCTCGATTTACCTGGTGGTCGGTGGGAAACTTCCGTATGGTCGGGATGGTCATCCCAGCATTAGTCGGTGTAAGCTGGATATCCGGTGTCAACTAAAAAAAAAAAGGATAACATATTATTATACCCTTAGCAACATTTTTCTACTACCAAAGTCATGGTCACGGTGTCACAGCCGTGGGAGTAAGTGAGCTGCTTCTGATGGTGGGCGGAGTGGGAAGCAAACAACTGACCTAGGCTGATGACTTCATATACTGAGGCTGGCACCTATTTTTCCAAGGTGATGGAGGGGCAGTTGTGTTGCAAGGGAACTATATCTATTGATGATCCAGAGCGACAAGCAACCGAGCCACTTAGGGCTGCTGACTATCCACCAAGGCCTGGTGTCAGCACAACTTTCTGGAAAGAGTGCTCTTGGGGTTCGAAAGGCTGGGAAGTGCTGAAGACATGCACATTTTTGCATATCTGCTATGCAGATAATGGTTGGGCAGCTATGAAGGTTGTTCCCTTATCAGACTTTTGTATACAGGATTGACACACAGTTACAGACCACTGAAGCTACTCAATCGGATTCTTGGTCTGCATTGGTACAACGTTCTGGATGTTAGGACATAGATTGGGTACACCCATACACTGGGCAAAGGCGATTACGCTCGCCCCCAACCCTCCCCAGTCAACCCACCCTAGGACCATCACAAGGGAGGTATTACGGTAACTGAGAGATAAGATGAATGAGTGTGTGAGTTGTGTCAGGGTGCAGGGATTTATGCGATTCGACCCCGCTCATTGGGCAAATCTGTCATTCAGTTACCATCTCAGCTATGCCCGTGAGGGCAAACGGTACACCCATACACAATTGTACACATGATTGTACACCTTTTTTGGATCATAATTTATTTACCTTATCCAATAAAAAAATAGCATATGATTAAACACCATAAAAAATTGTCAAATTACCATCCAAAGCTATAGATTAGATGACTTTCTTAGCCCCAAGGGCTACCTTCATAATCTTCAGGAGGATGGAATATTTGCAAATGGTCACAAATAAAAAAGATTTCATGTTGTCACCTAGTGTCGTATCAAAAGGTCTATGGATGATTGCATTCTCAATGGGATGTCTAAGTGATTGACAGTATGATAGTATAACACAACTCTTCAATTTGAGAGAAGCAATTTAGGCATGGTAACCAAGGTGGAGGTGTTTGCATAGGATAGTGCCTGCAATGTTGGTGAGTTACACTGTGTTGGTGAGTTACAAAAGTGTGATCGGAATTTGGATGTTGAATCATGGAACTCCATGAACAACCGCTTATTAATAATGGAGAGCAGGAAGCTGGAGATAGTACAATTATCGGTGGTGTCATTAGAGTGCAATCATATGATGGCATGGATAATAGAGAGGCGAAGTGATAAGAGAGAGGCTAGTGACTAGATGGAGGGGAGGGAGGCCACAATCTCTATGTGCTTCCCTCAAATTTATAGCTATAGAGGACGATCAAGAAGATTTATTGTTAACATGTTAGAATTTATAAGAAAAATATTCTCTATTATTCAATGAGGATACATTGCCTTGCATAGAGCTCAATGGAGCAATGACATTCATGTAGTTGGCTTGAATGAGGCCTTGATAGAGGCATTGCTGAGAGAGGTGGTGTTCGACACAAGATAAATATGGTGATATTGTAATTTCTCAGGTGTTAACGACTTTAGTAAAATTGCTAAGGAAACTGTGAGTTTCCTGTCGGAGTATCTGGTGCCGTTTTAAGAGAGGATTCATTCTCATTCAAAGTTTAATTGGAGAAGGAAATAATAATATTGAATCAATAAGAGATACTATATAACAATACAAGGCAAGAAAATAGCCTAGTTTAGCAATACAAGGCAAGAAAACAATCTATGTGAGATCATTATTACGATTACTATAATCTCTATAAACAAGGCACGGAGTTCTGGTTCTTATTTTTGATTGATTGAGAATTTCAGAAATAGGTTGATAACTTTGTTTGTCTTCTGCGCTTGTTGGCCTTACATAGACAAGTGGTGTTCTACACTATTACTATTTAATATAGTTGATAGAATCGTATGATTCATATCATTTAATGGATTATGATTCATATATAAAACAATACATTTTCTATATATGAACCAAAATATAAAAGAACAATGATGCTTTGGTTTGGATTAATATGGTCCTATAAAATCTTATTTTATCGATTCTTAAAATGAGAAATAAATCCATTAAAAAATAAACCTGTCCAATTAAAAGGAACTAATTAAAGCATTAAATTGAACACAATATATTACAAATCAAACTATATTCCTTATAAAATAAGATAGAAAAGAAACATATTATGTTACATGATAAAGGTATAAAAGTAAATCTCAATGTCAATGATAATATAAAAGAAGAAAATTTTTATCACCTGAAGATATAGTTGGAGCAAAAGGTGATAACGCTCACCCCAAGCGACCCAGTATCGCCGGCCTCCCGGCTAGATACAGCCAGATAAATAACGGGGGGCATTTTGTTCTAGCACAACAACCCTTTGTATGGGGGAGGCCAAGTACCAACGAGACATTTCACACCTACTGGGAAGGAAGACCTATTGCAGCAACCACCTATGTAGTTACCAACCGTGTCAACCCGTGGAGCAAACTTGAAGATATAGTTGACAATAGCCTAGGCAGACTCATTATCAGTAAGTCCTTATTTGTGAATGTGCAGGGGGACAATGAAGGCAAAATCAATGGCGATTTAAAAGATATATCATGTCTCCGTGACCCTTTTATTTCTCTCGTTACATAGCATGGTCATTGTCTGCCTCTCTTTATCTACTGCTGTGTTGACACAATTGAAACTCAAAGATTGACAACAAGGGTAGAGTCAAGGATGATATGTTAAAAGAATTTGACCAAGAAACTTTTGATTGCTCGTCTCATTTTGATTCGTAATTGAATAAAATAAACAATAATTTATGAATCAGAGATATGATCCTATGTATTTTTATTTTGATTAAACATCAATTTACTCTATTTATAATAGTAGAATTTACTCAATTTATGAGAGTATGCTATTAAATAGCTTCTTATTTAATTTTACATATTTAGAATCTCAAGAATAGAAGTAGAATTATTTTCTAAGCTATTTTATAATTTTAAATTGAAACTTAGACTTACAATTTGAAATTCATCAAAGCTATTCATGACTCAAAATGTCATTTGACAGCCTTGCTACTTCTGTCATATGCAGTTATTGCTGTTGTTTTTTTTGAGGTTAAACCTAGTTGTTTCATTTTCTTAGTTCACTGTTATCTTATGCAGTGTAAATCGATTCTTCATATGGCAGAAAGCTTAGTGAACATTCCACTTATGTTCAGTTCAGACTTTCTTTTACGTGTGGAACTATTACAATTTTTACATTTTGTAACTCACTGAAATCTCTATTTACGAAATCTGTGTAGGATCACCATAGAACTCCTCAAAATATGTTCAGGCCATTGTTATCAAGTGTTCCTGCCACCACATTTTACTCCGCGAAAATAAGCAGTGTGCATGGGTCTATGCTTTCTAGGACTTCTTCATTCACAACCAGCAGTAATGCAACTTCTGAGCATGGGGCACATTGTTCTCTTGATTTGGAGGATGCTGACCATGATCAAAGTGATCTGGCTGGCAAATTGGATAGGAGAAAAATTCCTGGATTCCAAGAGGAAGTATTTATCTTAGATAAATTAGATGAGGTAGATGAAGATACTTGTCACAACACTTGCACTGGAAAATGCCAAACTAGTATTGGGATTTTTGACGAGAATATGCCAAGCAAAGTTGACTCAAAACTGAACAAATCAATGGCTGATGATGGTGTTGCCAGACATACTGTTGCTTGTCAAGATGCATCATTTGCTTATGAGATTTTAGATAATGATGCTGGTAAAAAAATGAGCATTTGCTTGAAATGTGGAAAATATTTCGATTTGATGGATATGGATGTTTGTCAAGAATGTTTAGCATCATGTTGTTTGGTAAATTCCAAAGAATCTGAGACTAATGCTACTTCCCAGGAGATCAATTCTATTGAAAGATTATGCATTTGCTTGAAATGTGGAAAAAGTTTCGTGGTCATGGATATGGTAGTGGATGTGTGTCAAGAATGTTATGCAATACACGGGTTGATAGCTTCTGAAGCTTCTGGGACCAGGCAAGTTGCATCCCGGGATGAACCTAATGGCGTGCTGTGTCCTGAGATTGCAAGGGAAATGGATATGCCTGTGCTGCATCACAGTAGACCTCATTCTACTCTTAAAGAACATGTACAAATTAGTGAAAGACCAGCAACTGATTTCTCCATGGATAGTGGAATACACTTGATGACTCACAAAAACAAAGAGAATCTTTCTAAACAGGAAGTATTAATTCCAAATGATTCGAATGATCTAGACTCCTATTGTAAAAATGAATCATCACAGTCATTACAAACTCCTTGTCCAAATGACAGGGTTGATAACTCTGAGGGCATGGGTATTGCAATACTTCTAACAGACAGGTCCAGCAGCAGAAAACAGCATCTTGTGCTTGGAAACAACATTTGTCTCACAAATATTCTGTTCTCGGATCCTTCTTATGGAGTTGATGTGAACATCATGAAGCACAATGTTGGGAATGATAATTCTTTTGCTTCTTCCTCTGTTGAACTGGGATCATCTGCACAAAAGGACTTGCTCATTTTGCATCAGTTAAGTAATAGAAAGGGTGAGATGGAAAATGTGAGGTGTGACAGTCACATTACTGCCCGTTCAGATTTGGAAAAATTTTCTGGAACATATAGACCACTTTATACTGAAATTGAAACTGAACAAGTCTCTTCTTGCGTTAATCCAGGTCTTGAAAATGATGTGGAAAATAAAATATTGAATGCTGAAAAATCTGAAAATTCTTCTGGATACTCGGGTTTGAGTGGTTTAAAGCATGCATATGCAGAGCAAGCTGCTGTAAGCACAGATGAATCTTGCTATGCTAGTTCAACTTTGGCATCTAATGGCATGCTACTGCAATTGGGTGAAAAAGATACCCTTGAAATGCATGATACTTCTATTTCAGGTGATCCAGGTAGAAGCTGTATCTCTTGTCAAAACATGGATGAAGTTTGTTTTCATAACAATGAAGGGAGCAATGAGAAAATGGATAAACTTACTTCTAACCAAGGTGCGCCTTTAATTGAAGTCAACTACATGGTAACTGATGTCGAAACAAGTAGCTCACCTATTGTAACCTTAGATCAGCAAAATGAAATAGTCAGTTATCAGGATGCACAAATTGATTGTACAACTGCTGAAATGACCATCTGCCGGGAGGCTTTCTTAGAAGATTCCATTTCAAAATCTCTGGTCAAAGATGTGTTGCCTTCTGAATTGGAATTTAAATTTTCCCAGGATTTTTCCTATGGTATGTGGAAACACCTATTAAATAATTATCATTTTATTTGACATTTCCAAACCTTATATTCATTGAGGCTTCTAATGATATTTGCTTTTTCTTAGCCGCAAACATGGTTTTTCTGTTATGCACATTCACTCTGTTTGCTGACTACTTTTATCTGCAAAAGCCTTTTTGTCACATTGCACATAATGTAGATGCTGCAATTTTTTGCTTATCCAAATGTTGGGTTATTAACCACTGGCAATTTATATTTTCCTCCTACTTTTATTATTTTATCTTGCTTCTCTGTATGTAGTGAATAGATCACATGGAATCACTGTGTCAGCAAGCTAGCAAAGCACTTTGTGGTTGGCACATATAAATGTTGTTATGGGACATGGTTGAGTGAAATTATAGTTGAAGCAAATTAAAGAGCCAGTTTTTTCCTAAATGCTTAATTTGTTTTCTTGACAACAAATTATCTTGAATTTTTTGTTAAATTTATTTGACACTCGTAGCATTTGACTCTCTTTCTTTTAAGTGGATACTATTTCATTTTTACACATACATCCTCACTGTTAGGGATGTTTGTCTTAATATTTTAGGTTTAGTGTTATATCTAAAGTGTTGGTTACCCCATAAACAATACAATATTGTCCTACTCGCCTTAATTTTTTTATGGTATCAGAGTCACCTGTTTAGGCTTAGGGTTCTCTAAAAGTGCTATTACCCTAAGGGGAGACCATGACCTCCCACTTATCTCTTGATCTTCTCTCTACTCCGCCAAGCTTCTTCTCACATCAACGACCACTTTCCATGGTAGATATATTCCAGCCAGAACATTGCAGTAAGGGCCACAGATGCTTATCTACGAGGAGTGCTACCTCCTTGCATCATTATTATAGTGACATCTTTGCTGATTGAGTCCTTCGCATCCATTGCGACATCTCAATGACAGCAGGCGTCACCGCCTTTGCTAGCGCTGACCAGAAGCCCTCGGACTTGCAATCGTCCAGGCCAACCTTCAGAATATCAGCCTTGACTGTCTTGCCTCTTTCAGATCATCATACCTACCCAGCTGACCCCATTTCTGACAGTCTTTGCTGGCTACTGCCAGTCTGAAGGATCATATTGAATTCATGAAGCCTCCGTTGAAAGGTGTGCTAGTGAAGACCCCCACAGTGAACTTGATGACGATGAGCACTATTTCTCCCAGCGATCCCTTCTTTGGTCTGATCTGCCGCTGTCGTGTGCACTGTGTACACCTGTGCAAAGAATGTTTTAGTAGCACATAGAAGAGACATCTGTGATTTTCATCTCTACTGCAGCAACAAGGTAGTTCTTCTTGTCTGCCTCTTTTCAGACCTTTTAAACACACCCTCAAACTATGCTTCAAAGGGTGTACATCCATCAATTCTCGATGAAAAATAAAAATGAGAACACAAGGAACTAAGATCACCATCTTCACCATATCTTTGATTTCTACAAGTTTGCCATGTCTACTAGATTTCTCCACTACATTTACTAGTCCCTTTTCTTCACTTGATTTGCTTTCTTAGCACGTTTACTTGGTCCATGTTTGGATGATAACTCTTTTCTTGTTGGTCTCTTTCTTTATCTTTTTCTGACTTCCATCTGCAGTTTGACCTTCCTTGAGGTTTTCTCTCTCTGCACACTGCATTCCTTATCATTTTTGTTCTTAAGAATAAAAACAGTGAGCTTGTCCCTCATGTTTACATCTGAAATAACCAACAAGCGGCACATTTGAGGGTGTTCATTTGGATTTTTGTAATTATTATATCAGGATATATTTGAAACTAATGACATTTATGAGAGTAGGATTAGATTTTATAGTTGGAAATACAGTAATTCAGACTATGCCAAAATATTTTCCCCATCTATTTTAGGTCTAAGGCTATTTCAGGTATTTAATTTTAACCAAACTTTATTGACATGGACTTTTTTTTAACTAATGGAATTTATAGAGTAGTATTAAATTTTATTGTTGGAAATATGGTATTTCAGAATTTTACTAAAGTCTTTTCCCCATCTATTTTAGGTTCAGAGGTGTATCGAAGTGATTATTTCAAACTGATGGATTTCTTTTAAACTAATGAATTTATTTCATACATTATTCTAAAATATTAGATAAATAAATAAATTATAAAAAAATTTACTGATAAGTGATTAAATTCTAAAGCACTTCCTATGATCTTAAAGTTAAAGAACAATATTGTCAATTACAATAAGTTCTGTAATTCACCAATGACATAAACAATATATATGAAAAATTATATATATATATATATATATATATATATATATAACCTGAATCCTCGGTTACCCATGTGAGATTAAACCCGCTACTCCAACAATCCTATTAATATCAATACCTATAATACTCCTTAAACTAGAACATAGATAGTATCTATATCCAACTTGTTATATGAACATGTATTTTGGCATGAAGCATTTAGAAGCTTCCCAGCAATCATATGTATGCATTTGATGATTGTCTGTTGTTCCAAATATGTTTTACACAACAAATTTTTTTTATATTATCCTTGTTCTTTCTGGCACTTGCAGAAAAGCCAGTTACCATTGAATCTCCTAGGAAACAAGTGCAAAGATGTTTTACTCTGGAAGAAGCAACAGATACCATTCTCTTTTGCAGTGCTATTGTTCATGATATTGCTAACCAAGCTGCAACAATTGCGGTGGATAAGGCTCTTTATAACTCTTCACATCGACTAATTACATTTCTAGGAAGTACTGTTTCCAGTCGTAAGGATTTCCGTAAAGCACCCAGTGGACGTACTCAGAGTCCACGTAGAGTTAAAAGGAAAAAGCAAGAAACTGCTGACAAGATGCCATGTGTTGAGCCAACAAACAATGTCCTAAACTCAGAGATCACATCTTATGACAATCCAGTTACACACGGTGTAGATACTGCGAAGCCCCCAAAGCCTGAGTCCAAGTGTAACTGCACAGTGATGTAGGCACTTCCTGAAGCAACTTTCTTGGAAAATGCAGTCTTCGTGTCATTCTCTTTTGTATAGCACTAGTAGTGAGTTCAATTCTTTTGTATAGCACTAGTATGTGCAATCTTGTAAAGATAATGTCGTCGGCAGCAGTTCTTGAGAGGAATGTAAAGGTTGTGATAGCTGTTGATTTTTCTTTCTAGTCTGGTTATATGGGGGTGTTGTTTCCACTGTGTTCTTGAGGGACGTATGTGTTTGGGCTTCTCTCTATATATTTTGTAAATTTCTGTCGTTGGTGAGCTTCTATGGTTTTAATCCATGAAGAGAGCTGTAATGGTTATTAAATATATTCTTATGCCTTCATTCTGATCTTTCTAACCAGGAAAAGATCAAGACAAAGGTAATTCTTTAGAGTAATTCTTCAGAATAAAAGAAGCAATTCATTAGAATAATTTTCTGGTTCTCCGATTGAAGATTTGAAATATTAATTAAATGAAGTTTTCATGAGACACTGGAAGATTTTACTTTTTTATTTTTAAATGTACAGGTGGCAAAATGGTGATTCTTGCTCACCTCTCACGCTTCAGTCAATTTGTCTCAGTCAACACGGAGAAAATAAATTACACAGACTACTAGTCCGGATGTTGTGGTTAACGTGTGGGGAGGATGAGCATACTGACTTTGTCAGGTTTTGATCCTCAAATCTCATGACGACAATATTCACACATAAACTATCAATCCATCCTACGAGAAATTTTCTCAATGTGGTCTTGATTTACACTGCGAGTGAATATTAAACTATCCAGACATCATTTTTCATTAACTTGTCTCGTATCTTCTAAATCTTGTACCCAGTGCGATTAATTTCGATAAAATGATACATTGTAACAATTCAGAAAATAATACTGCTGCAGATTTTCTTTAAAAAATTGTTCATATTCAAAGCTGAGACCAGACTAAGCTCTTTGCTCGACTATGTTTTGTTTTTTGTCATTATGTATTTATTTTTGATGGTTTGTGAATGCAAACAAGTTTTTTATTTATCTTAGACTTGTATACATGAGAGATTTTTTTTTAAATGTTGTTTTATATATAGAATGCATTAGAGAAAAAAAAAATTATGGAAAGTGAAGGCCACTGAACATCACTAGGTTTCGTAATTTAGACGATTTAAGTAGTCCAAAGCGAGTGAGCCTAATGGGTCGAGCAATTTATTTTACTATTATTATTATTATTATTATTATTATAATTTTGGTGTCTATTTTTTTAATTAACATCAAACATTTAATTTTTCAAATCGATTAATTTTAGAGACGATTTTTTTCTACAGATTATTAAGAGAAAACGAGAGATGCTCGTAGTGATCTATCTAGACGATCCACTTTCTCAAGTTCGCTACTTATTAGAAGAAAAATTCTCTACAATTCGCTACAATCCCGACCTTAAGATTTTTGAGATCCACACTTAAAAATCAAATCATAATTTGTTCTAAGCTATGTAAAAGAAGATATAGATCAATTTATTATTGATCATCATAATTTGTATTTTTTCTTGAGAAAATACATCGGCTGAGAATTAATCGTAGAAATATGACTTTACTTCTTATACATCTATCAGATAATTGTCTACACCTTTCTTTTCATCGATAATAAGTACCGAATTAAATTGTCAAGGACTAAATGTGACTTGTTGTCCTCTACAAATGCATAGAAAAAAAAATATAAATCAGACAGCAGACAAATTGAATTTGGGATGACTGGTCTGGCCCAACAGAAGTTTCCCATTGGTCACCAGGGTAAATCGGAAAGCGCTCATGGTGGACAGTCTAAAAGCCCAGCGTCCCAGGGTTCACGCCCCATTTGGAGGAAAAATTCCTGCAAAATACGCCGTAACTGGGGATCAAACCGCGGATGCTTGGGTTAACGACTAGTTACCCTACCGCTGCACCATAACCCCGGGGGTCTCTACAAATGCATAGAGGTCATACACAAATAGGGGTGTCAATTCGGGTGGGTCGGGTCGAGTTTGGAAATTTTTTTTTTAAACTCTCAACCTGAACCCGACCCGAACCCGATTTCAACCCGAAACCCCCAAACCCGAACCCGACCCCGACCCACCCGACCCGAATAACCCGAAAAAATCGATTCAAAACGTTTTTTTTCGTCATTTTCCCTATAATTCTTCACTTTTATCTCAATACTTTATCATGGTCATACTATATTGATATTAATATACATAAAAATATCTTAATTTTTAAAATAAAATTTAATTTAACCCCAAAAAATCCACAAAATATTAAATTCGGGTCAACCCGGAACCTGACCCGAACCTGAAAATTTTCAACCCGAACCTGATTTTTTTCGGATCGATTCGGGTTGGGTCGTCGGGTCGTGTTGATTTTTGACACCTCTATACACAAAGTCTACCATTGATGACCTGATTAAGGCCGAAAACCATAGAAGATCTGTAAGAAAATTTTGTGGATAAAATGCTTAAATGATCAAATATCACCTGCCGAGAAACATTAAATAAGAGAGACAATTCCAAGAATCCCAAAAGCACCAGATTCTAAGCCCAGGGTCCTCATAATAAATCAGATATTGCCAAGTCAGCAAACTTCTTATTAGAAAGTAGTTATAGCATAGTAAGTAGAAGACATAATTTTATTACTGGAAATCCTAGAACAAAAATTTTGCATATTCATTTAAAGATTATGTGTGAATACATCTAAGAATAAATTCCTACGGCCTTCCACAACTAACCTAATCAGTGGAGAGCCAAAGAAGCTTAACTAGACAATACAAAGAAGTACACAAAGTTAGAAAATCTAAAATAACAAACCTGGGGGATTACACCAACCCAATGAACTAGTACTAAAGATTATTTTGTACCTTTTTCTGCATCTTTCTATCCTCATTTCAACAAATTCTTCAAAGCATCAGGTCTTTGTCGTGCAAAACCCGGCTGAAAGGAAGTGATTATCAATGTCAGGCCCAACATTAGTACAAACCAGAATTTGTGATATGCAAGCTGCGTCAATAGGAGAAACCTCACAAATGGACGTAATTATGACAAGGATGATGGATTTTTTTTTTTTGTAAAAAACAAAAAAAAAAACCCTCAGAACAGCTGCAGTAGTATTAAACTTGTGTCCCATAATTATGGGGACCAGAATGTACTGCACAGCTGTTATTATACATGATAGATTTCAACTGTCTAATTGGGGGATTTGTACCTGAAGTAGCATGGAGTGAGTTGGAAGCGCCTCAGCAGCGACATGGCTTCTAGTTTTCCTTCCATTTAAGGCGATAATTGAAGGGCTATTGCCAGTGGTTATGTCCCAGAAGCTTCGCTTTTTGGCAGTGGGAACAGGGGAAGCAAAACGATGGCTTGGGCTCTTCAATTCCTTCTCCGATGTTTCAGAGCTCTTTCCTTTACAAGCTTTTGAACTTGCGACAACTCTCTTCTCCCGTTGTCCTTCGACACCATACTTTGTTATCAAGTCACGAATAAAATCATCTTTCTGCTTAAGCTGGAGAATATGCTCTTTCTTTAGTTGCTCTATATCGCTCTTCAAAGCTTTAACAGTCTGCTGTAGTTCTTGGATCACTGTGCTATTTGTCTCTCTTTTCTTGCTCTCTGGTGTGTTGAAGCAGTTGTTAGATAGAATAGATCGCTTGACTTTTCTTTGGGTTGAGCATGGAGTAACGAGCACAGAAGATGGTGCATTGGCAGGTGCAGGTGAAGCTGCCAATGATTGAGCTTGAAGGGTCAGCATCTTTTGTTGATGGCGAACCAATTGCTGCCGCAGTTCACTGTTCTCTTTTTGCAACCCTAGTACTAGTTTAGCTTGATCTACTCCGGAATCTGGCACATGAATCTGTTCCTCAACTGGCACACATCCCTGAAGTATGATGCGATTTCTCAAGATTGATAGACTTCTTAAGCTAGTAAAAGATATTGCAAAGTTTGGTGCTTAGAAGAAATACACAACTCAAATTAAGCTCAAACAGTGACTAACAATACCGTGCACTATACTGAAGTTGTACTTCAGGCATATGAGTGAGGGACGCAACCATTTAATGGATGAGTTGATCCACAAGGATGATCTACTGTGCAACTAAATTGTACATATAAAACTAGTCTTTCAAGTGAATAAAAAATTAATATCCAAAATTAAGCTAATTGATTAATGGTGAGAATTATGTGCGTTGCCAATTTGATTAGAGTCAATTTGTGATTCGACAAGGGCATGAGCTCAAATATGAACTTGAAAATGTCCACAAACGCGAGTGCATGAAACATGAACTCAAATTTGTATAAAACTAAAAGGATCAAAATATGATAAATTGTTTGAAGAATGACAATGGACAGAGCCTATGCAAGTTTCTACATAGGCCGTGACAACCATGAGGTTTCCTCCCATGCACTACTCAAACTAGTTACAGAGCAATAAAGCATCACATGAACTGAGAGATTTGACCAACAGTCAAAATCAACAAGGGCCCCCTCACTTGTACATGGGAGCACAATTTCAGCACTACAATGTTAGTTCAACGCTATGCACAATGTTAGTTGGCACTAGTTGAACTCAAACTGAGTTTCACATCTTCATTTTCAATTTAAATCAACACATCCCTTCCTTGTGGCTCTTTAGAAAACGTCTCCATCTTGGAGGTCCGTTGGGTCTCATTAAATTGCTTCCATTATGAGGTGAAAATCATTATATTAAGGAGACGATTGTTGATACACAATGAACACCTGGACTATGACAACATTGTCTTAAAGAGAAAGTCAACTCACATCTCAACGTTTCACTATTGTCAAGCCATTGTTCTACGTCAAAGAAAACACCCAAGGTGCTGTAGATCTATCAACCAACCAAGCTGAGTTGTCACCGAGTCAATGAGCTCACCACCAAGGAATACTCTCTCTGATACGTTTTCGTCTCCTCTATTAGATCTTCGATTAAAGGGTCATCTCTGCCATGCCATTACTTTAACAAGATATCTTGATTAATATCTTCTTTGTTCCTAAGTTAGAGGCAAAAAACTATACGTGTATACTATACTTATGTGTGTACTTATAGACCTACTGCTGTTGCTTTGTTGATCACTCTCCTCACATATCTAATCAGCATAATGTACATATAGACCAAGCTTTATCAAAAACATTTTATAAAAATTATAAGGCTTCATTTTCATAGCCAAAGAAGTTAAAGTAGCAAACCTTTGTTTTTATCTCCTTGGCACGATCAGCCCAATGAAGCGTATTCTGCGTTTCACCAAAAGAAAGATTGCTAGGACTTATATTGGCAATCATGACAGTGTTGCAAGGCCCTCCTAAAGAATCCTTGAGAAGTTGGGTGAGCTTTGAATTCCGGTAAGGTATGTGCTTCTTTCCCTCCACAAGGGCATTGATGCAACTGCTTAAAGCAAGGAGGGAGCGATTGATGTTTGCACCTTCTATGGATCTCTGAGTCCGTTGATCAGTTGCTAGAGCCCTCTCTGAACCAGCCAGATCAATTAGTGAAAGTTTCCCAATACGTTTTATGATGCTACCTGAATCATTGCACTTGTATTCTGCAACAACCTATGAATAAGAGTTCATGATTTTAGAAGCATGGCAATATTTTTAAAAAGATAATCCACAAAAAAATGATAAGCACCTGAAGTATTGCATGAGACCGCGAAGATGTCTCATTGACTCTAGTTGGTTCAGTGGTCCTATTTTGATTGCCTTGCTGAAGCAGTGTCATTACCTGTACATAATTAAGAGAACAAGGCAAAGAAAATAGTTATAATGACTAATGTCCCAAGTATTTGAATTAGAATAATTTTAAACAAGGAGGGCCAAACTACCTCATCTGTTGTATAAGCTCTATATTGTGTGAGGCCAGCAGCTACAATTCCCTGAAATATTTTGACAAATTTGTTGTCATGTTAAAATAAATAAGAGAGAAAATATGTTGTACTTGCTCATAAGCATTTTTAGATCATTGAGCTAAGGTGTAGTTTTATGAACTACAAGGAGGGCCAAACTACCTCATTAGTCTATAATTCGTTCACTACTCTATGGTGTAATTTTATGAAGTACAATCACTAGAGATTCAAATGTCTTCCCAGAGTCAAATAAGAACAACGAAAACAATAAAGAATATATCACTATTTAAATTTTAGATGTGGAAAATTTCATCCAAAAAAACTTGCAATAATGAATATGAGAAATTATATTACAGCTTGAACTAGATGAGGGAATTAAAACCCAGAAAGATGGATTGCAACACTAGATAAAATCTAACTAGTGACTTCAAATCTTCTCCAAGTGAATCCCTGGTTTCCTCCTAATCATGTTACCCAATGAGCACTAAAACTCACTAGATAAGTAGTGGATATGATGTGGTCCAGAGACCATGATATTATGTTTATAATGTACTAAACTTCATTCTATGTAGATTATCCTAAAATGTTATAGTCGCTAAGTTTTTGACTCATTCAATCTAGGTGACCAAGAATAATCCTACAGTGATGTAAGAATAATGAGATTGAACCAAATTTTGGTAGAATATGAGCAATGGTGAATAATAGGCTATTACTAAAAAAATGATGAACCAGGCAGCAGACAAATTGAACTTGGGGCGACCGGCCCGGCCCCACAGAAGTTTCCCACCGGTCACCAGAGTAAATCGGGAAGCGCTCGCGGTGGGCAGTCTAGAAGCCCAGCGTCCCAAGGTTCACGTCCCAATGGTGAATAATAGGCTATTACTAGCACAACAAAGGATAGTGTTTTCTAGATTTGGACCAAACTGGCTTGTGCCACCTCAATCAAGAGTTGATTGATAGTTTGCCCAAACTATTTGTATATTTGAACTGTAAAACACCAATCAAGCCTGTCTAAAACCAAAAAAAAAAAAGGTGTTTTTAAAGGAACTGGCTTGTGCCACCTCAATCAAGAGTTGATTGATAGTTTGTCCAAACTATTTGTATATTTGAACTGTAAAACACAAATCAAACCTGTCTAAAAAAAAGTGTTTTTAAAGGAATAAATAAAATTGCTATCATGTAATGGTTGAAGCATGAAGCTGAAAAAAAAAACCAAAATGGAAAATTTAAGCTGCAACAAGACAACATTTAGCAAGAATGTAAGGATGAGCATAAGAGAAGGGTAATAAGAAATGTAGTCATAAAAATATGATCAAGTCTTGCAGACACATAGCCATCCCATATCCTGGAACTGAAGATTGCCAGAAATTGGAGATGGTGTAGCATGTGAGGACGAGTGAGGTCTTTTGATTGGGTGGATCAAGAATTGCCAGAAACAATGAAGAGAAATGTGAAGTGGACTCTACAGGAATTTTTGGTTGAACCAAAACAGGGAAAATGATGTTTATATAACATGTTCTGGAACTGAACCAGTTGGATGAACTGATTGCACTACTGAGAACTAATAAAATCTCCAGTTCTTTGGCCTAGCTGATTTTACAAATATTGACAGAGAAAAAAGAAATCAAAGAATTCTCACTGAGAAATGGAGGTAAGGTGGCTACAATCTTAAATTAAGGTTTAAACATACTACAACAAGATGGAAGGTCTGTACAGTTGAAAAAAATTGCATATAGATCACTATATATAACTAAAACGAGAAGCAGGAGCCATCATAGGTTCATAATTAAGCTTCCTTTATTTTTCTTAAAAGAAGTAGCTTTGTGAGTCAAGTATCATACTGTACAATGTTTAGCCTCTTTGCTGTAAAAAGTCACCGGTTATAACTTAATCATGCAGAAATACAGCTTGCATTTGAGGTACCTGTTTATCTTCTCTCAAGACAAGTGGTCTACCAGGGGATAACAAATCTCTAACAGTCTCATTGTAAACTTCAAGGTAAGAAAGTTGAACAGAGTGATCCCCATCGAAACTCCGCTGTCTAATCTTGGAAAAGAGATCCTTGATAGCTAGAACCATGACACCAGGATTCTCTATTGTTCCTAGCATTGTGTATGTTTTACCAGCTCCAGTTGCACCATAGCAGAATACTGAACCATTCCTCCCTTGTAGAACACCTTCCACAAGATCTGAAGTGCTGAAAAAAATTTACAAGGGCAACATAAAACACTATAGTCAGTCAAAACCAGAAGAACCTGATATTCCTTATCAAAACCTTGAACTAGAGAACAGAAAATTTAAGTTAATCACAGTAGTGTAAAGAAAATTAAGACGGTATATTGGCATTCAATTGCTCGGAAAGAAATATTAAAGTAGTACGGCATAATATAGCCAATATTTGAGATAGCAAAGAATGCTAATAACTTGGCATAAAATGATAAGAGAAACCATGAGTAATTCATAGTAACCATAAAGTAAATAAGATAAGTTGATCACGAAGAATAAACAATTAAAGTCTGACATATATCAATGTCATCCTTGGACCACCAATACATAAATTAAGTATTTTGCTAACAGCCTTTTTTGGGATTATATTACTCAATCAACTCATATCTTTAGTTTAATTACCCGCTCACTCCAATGTATTTCCCCATTTAATTGTTTGTTTGCTGGGTTCATGCTTTTACTTTTTCTGTGAATTACGTTCCTAATTTAATTTTCATGTAAGGGAGAAGTAAGACCATAGAAGTACAAGTTAGGCTTGTTCCCCAACAGCATATGATTTTGCATTGGGGTACCAATCAAATCTAAGATTCATTACCAGAGTTTAAACTTAATTTCAAAGATAAGTTGTAGTTGTCTAAAGACTTGTGTATGGATCCAATCAATACCACGTCATAACAAACTGTTTTAGACAAGATAAAAACCATGCTTCAGACATGTGAAATAACTATATAAAAATTTAAGGTAAATAAGCAGTTATATGATAGAGCAATGAGGTTTTACGTAGTGGTGTAGACTTCTTGCTGCGAAGTTGAGTCCGGGAATGAGGCGTCGAAGCAGAAATGTCGTCCTCGGACCCTTTTTAGACGGAGATAATCTGTCTCAGACGCAAACTCCGTCAAGTAAACATCTTTCCTATTCACGATCTTGACACAGCACCGTGAGCCAGCATCCTTCTCCTTCTTTGCCATTGGCCGAAGCCGAACGAAGACATTGATCCGGCTCCCTCCCCCCTCCCTACTCTCCTCAGTCTTAAACCGGTTCCCCCTGCTTTCCTGGCTCACTGTCTCCACTGCTGCGGCCACCCCACACCCTGTCTTGCCTCTCTCGAGCCTCCCTTCCGATTGCATACCGGCACTGATCAACTCCCGCAGTGAAAGCTTCCTGGCTGCCACCTCCGCACCACCTGGAGTCTCTTCTGACACCTTCTTGGGACTGGAAGACGAGAACACGATGATCCTGTTCAGGTCCCGGGCCTCGCGGTTCTCCTTTGCGGCCTCAGCTTCCGGGAACACAATGTGATTCTTGATCTCCGGTCTGATCGGCTCCTCTCGATCCTCCGGCTCATGAGGTATTTCATTCTCCAGCTTCCACCTGCGGCGCCCGGAGTCCACCAGCTCCACGCTGGGGTGGTGGGAAGCGAGGACGCGGGACTCGATGGAGCTCCTTGCGGCCGCATGGCTCCTCTGCTGCTCGTACATGACGGTGAGCGCCCTCAGCTTGTCGCGGAGGCCGCGGTGCGGATCTCGGAGGAGCCGCGCCCTCTCCGGCTGCCCCTCGCGATCTTGACATGCCGACGCCAACCCATCGCGGCACGCCGATATTTGCCCCCGGGTGGAAACCGGCATTATCCAATCCAAAGATCTCAAAGTTGACAAAGAAATTAGAGCATTGAAGGGAGCACAATGGTTCTTTGATCGATCTAGCTATCGGAACATAAATGAGCTAGGGTTTTGCGTGAGCTTGGCCTTTTTGTAACAGTGATGACCGAAGCAATGGAATTGGAGGCGTGCAGAAGACTTTACAAGGAGGAGAAGAAGAAGGATCGGGGGCGTTGATTGGGAACATGATTGACGGCTGAGAGACTGCAGGCGAGAGGGATTTTAAAATTGGGCAACGGTCGGAATGCGTAACGGTACAAAAATATTTGAATCTGACCTCGTAATCATTGATGCGATGTGGCTTTTACCACGTATATTATAGTAGAATTATTACCTATATTATATCCGAATTTTTAAATATTTTATGTAAATCTTCTGTATTAAAAATCTTTTTTTTTATCTCTTACTTTATTGGTGATTAAGATTTGTAATTGCTTGATTATTGTTTTTGGAAGGAACTTAGTAGTTCCTTATTAGTATTAGAGCATAATCGTTATCAATTATAATTCAAAATTATAAAGATGTGAATCGTTGTAATCTTTTCCCTTTAAGCAAGGATCGTACCATTAATATTGTCTTTATGTCTATTGTTATTGTTCTGGAAGTGAATAACGAGGATGACGGATCATCAAAACGCAACCCACGACGATGATAACGGGGAGAGGATGTCAACGTCTGTGAAATTAACACGAGCGTAAAAGAGATACATTGAAAAATGTTCTGGTGGAATCATCTTCGACGCTCAAATTAGAATTTTCTCTTTTCAGGAGAACAACGAGGAATCAAAATATTATAATTTTGAGAAATTTACCCCCTTTACCTCGGTGTTAAGACATCTTATATAGCTGATGTCTTCCTCACACACGTCCCTACATTCTCCTCCACATTCCTTAATCATTGGTTACTTGATAGTTGTTCTCTTCGGATAACGATTACTGTGACTATTAAAACCTTAATTATCATGCATTGCGAACAATAATTACCTAATGACTTTCCTGTTCTGGAAGGAGGAGCGGGTACTTGAAGCCTGACTTTCTTATCCCTACGCTAATCTTTGGGCTTCACTCTCACAAGTTAGTCTCGGAGTTTTTATCTCCTGAGTTGATCTCGGGACCTTCTTCCGTTTTTCCGAGATAGTCTCGGGAGCCCGATTCCTGGACTGAACTCGAGGACTTTCTTCCGTTCTCCCGAGATAGTTTTGGAGGCTTGATTCCTAGTCTGACCTCGAGGGCTTTCTTCAATTCTCCCGAGATAATCTCGGGAGCCCGATTCCCAACCTGACCTCGGGTAATGGTTCGATGGGCCCTACCATATAGCTTTTCCGTGCCATATATCCACTTCGGATTATTCATCCCTATCAATTATGATTTATTTTCTTTATATTGATTTTGAAACGAATTAACAGAGTATTTAACTAGCGAATCGTTTTTTACCATGTTAATATTGTCTTCATGTGTCAATTTTCACAGTTGAATATTTTAAGAAAATAAACTTTTGTTTCATTAAACATATTTTTTATTTTTTAATGTTTAATGTAATAAACAAATTATAGTCTCTGAAAGTTTTTATGGTGATTTTTTAAAAATAATATTCAAAATTTTAATTTATTTGATCAATGTGGGCCGGTGGATCATGATAGAGGTGATTAAATTTAATAGAATTGATTGTCATTCACGAGGAAAAATAATTTTTTCAACCATTTATGTAGATCAAATTTCAGAAAATCTAAGTCAATTACATTAATTTTAAAATTATCAAATCATATATCAATATCTAATTTTTACCTCATCTCTTTTGCACTATCATTCTAAATCGATTAACCGATCTAGTTATTATTATCAATCAATTGGTAGTAATAACTTGACCAACCAATCAAATGAAAATGATATTATGCCGTGAATAAATTTCATCAATCAATTGTGATTTTATGCTTATAAATAAGATTTAATAATTAATTACTATAGTGTAGCAATCGATTAATCAGTTTCATCCGAAGTATAAATTTAGAGATTTCAAAATGACTCCAAATTCAAATTTACTTGTGTAAATATTTTTAATATATTCATGCTCTTAAATGTTAAGATAATATATTATGCTCTTAAATATTAATATAATATACTATATTGATAGTAATAATTTTTTTCTAACTCAATTTTAATATAAAAATTACGTCTAATATTTATTAGAAGTGTTGAACGGTAATGTGTAAGGGCACCCACAATGACGTGAGCGTGTTAAAGTTGTTACGACGAGTGCGTTAATGTGCTGACACGATGAACCGTTCAGATATTTAAATACGTTCATCGCGTATGACATGATATCTCCTAATCGATTGGGGAGTCCCCAATCGATTATGGGCGCCCGTAATCGATTCCCGGCGCCTGTAATCGATTGAGGAATCGATTACGGGTCTCCCCAATCGATTGAGGGGCTGCCCAACCCCTAATCGATTGGGGAGACCCATGGGACACTCTTGAATTGCGACTTTAATCGATTGAGGCTGTCGTAATCGATTAAAAATCCACAACGGTCACCTAAACGACTAGTAAACGACCACAAACGGTTATTTTAATAAAAAAATAAATTTTCATTTATAAATACTCATCATCTAACAACTCTCATTTCAATCTTCAAACACCTCCCTCCCAATCACTCTCATTCTAATTTTCAAACACCCTAACTCTTTCTAAAAATCTCCTCTCTAGTATTTTTTCCCGAAATAGATGAAAATAATCGTGGGGTTTTTTAGAAATTTTTTAGAAAATATTTCTTCCCAAAATTCTCAAACTCCACCAAATTATCCATATTTTCCATATCCACCAAATTATTCACATAATTCATACTCACCAAATAACCCATATGGTCTATATCTACCTAATTATCCATATAATTCATATCCACAAAATTATCCATCCAATCCACCTACAACCAGCATGCCTTTTACATCTCCGATGGAAAGTGATCCATTTACTCCGACTTTTGTTCCAGAGACTCAAGTATCCGACCGCGAATCTTCAATTGAAGTTGTTAATTTAGAGAATGCGGATTCTGGCGTTGTGGGTAGAAGAAAACGATCAACATGGAGTAAGTCTGAAGATGAAATTTTGGCCATATCATTTGTCACTATCAGCGATGATCCAATCATCATCAATTATCAGAAGATGGATGCTTTCTGGGGTCGTGTTACTAGCTACTACAATGAGAATCGTCCTCAAGGTATACCCAACAGAAATGCAAGTATCATACGATCACACTAGCATAATACCATACAAAAAAAGGTATATCACTTCAACGCAAATTACAATAGCGTTTATAGTGCGTACCGTAGCGACCACAGTGATGAGGATATATTGCGGGTTGCGTATGAAAAATATCGTGAAGAAAATCAGTGGCGTAGCCAGAATTATCGATCAGGAGGGGTGATTTTCGACTAAGAGACGATTTTCAAAAATTTCAAACTTTAATGTAAATTGATCAACATCAAAACTTAGACATGAGACATCAAATATACACAGAACTTAACTTAACTCAATTGATCGACACCAAAACTATCTGGGTACTTACATAACTTTGGTTCGATCATAATTGGATCAAATCAACTTCAAATCGATTCTGATTTTACCAATATAATCCTTAGATACGAAACATCAAATATACACAGGGTCTAACTTAATTCGGTTGATTAACATCAAAACTATCCGGGATACTTACATAAACTTTGTTCGACCATAATAGCAAATTAGCTTCAAATCAATCACGGATTGAACCAATGTAATCCTTATCTCCGCACCTACCTATCAGATTTATTTCGAATCCAATCCAATTTTAATTTAGCATTTTCACTTCATATTTTATGAATTAGTTCATTCATTTATTATCATATATTTTATTTTTAAAATTCAATATTTATCATTCTAAATCAAGATATTTCCTTATAAAAGTTATACTAATAGATAGTTTAGGTCTTGAGATTTCCAAATATATAATCAATTTCAATTTTTGGATGATGAACGATGATAAATTAATCCGTTAAAGTGCCAATGAATATATATATATATATATATATATATATATATATATATATATATATCTGTGTGTGTGTGTGTGTGTGTCAGGGGGTGCGACCGCACCCCTGTTGCTAAGGTGGTTACGCCACTGAAGAAAATAATGACATTCCATTTAATCTTGACCATGTGTGGAGAATAGTAAAAGACTATCCAATGTTTACTCCACAGTTTATTGATTACGTTGCTAGCACAAAGAAGGCAAGAACCTCAGAGTCGGGAGCAAGCAACACCTCATCTAACCAAGATGCTAGTCTACATATAGACCTAAATAAAGAAGAAACTCGTCCAATGGGTTAGAAGGCAGCAAAAAGAAATGGAAAAGGCAAAATGAAATCAGACATTGAAGGTATGACAACAAATTTGGATAATATGTTTGCAAAATTTACTGAGTATACAAGGATAAAAAAGACTGAAGTTAGAATGAAACAAAAACAACTCGAAGTTGATGAGATGAAAGCAAAAGCTGCTGAAATGAAAACAAAGACTGCCTCAGGGGCGGATTTACATGGGGACTCGGGAGGGCCACGCCCCTCCCCAATTTTTTAATAATATTATTTTTATATAGAAATTTTTATTTTTTTAGTATAGCAATTTTTATTATCTTAGTATATATATAATTTGACTCCTTTATAAGTTTATATTTGTAGTGAGTTTAATGGTAAGTCTAATTTTTATTTTAGCATACATCTAGGGTTCAAATCCCTTGGATGATTAAATTTTTTAAAAAATAATTTTTTATTTTTTAAATTTTAACTCAATATACATTATCTTTGAAAGATTAGAGAAGATATTATTATAATAATTATTTTCTTGATTATTATTATAATAATTATTTATGTTGGCCCCCTCGAACTTATAATCCTAGATCCGCCACTGGATTGCCTTAGCCAAAGTTCAATTATAAAGGAATATATAATCCTTTTGAATGACACCTCGCAAATGACACAAGAGCAATTTATTATCCATCAACATCTATGTCAAGAGATTAAGAAGAGATGAAATATGTAATTTTCATTTATTATAATTTTCAATTATTGTACTTTCCAATTAACGTAATTTTCGAACATTGTCTTTTTAAATTAATATAATTTCTTATTATTTTACTTTCTTAACTTTATTTATAATTTTTGGTCAGTTAATATAACCGTTGCAAACTAGCCGTTGGAATATAGTTGTTGTAATATGACAGTTGGAATATAGCCGTTGTAATATAGCTGTTAAAATATAGCCGTTGACAAGAACATATAAATAGACAACTTGTGCTCTACAATTTTTCATTCTCCAAGTAGCTAGCTGACAAATTCATTTCCTCTTCATTCTTTATTCTTCATTCTTCTTCCAAATATTTCTCAATCTTCAAGTAGCACCACGTCCGACTCGACAAGTGAAAATGAAGTCTATGTTGAAGATGTTGACGAAGGTTATGATCTAGGGAATGAGCTAATGTTATTGATACTTCAACAAAACCGACAAATAGTTGAAGCATATCAAAGTAATAATGAGATGAGGCGAAGAAGAAGGTTTATCCAAAAAAAATCGTGAAGCCGGGCATATGAGACTCTTCAATAATTATTTCTCCATAAATCCAATGTATCCAGATCAAATATTTCGAAGATGATTTTACAAACGAAGAGATTTATTTTGTCGCATAATGAATGCACTTGAGAGTCGTTCATCAATTTTTCAGCAGAGGGATGATGCTGCGAATAGACAAGGTTTGACACCACTACAAAAATGCACAGCTACGATTCGCCAATTAGCTTATGGAGTCTCAGCCGACCATCTTGACGAGTACCTACGCATGGGTGAATCAATCGCCATTCAGTGTTTTTTCAAGTTTTGTGTTTATGTGGTTGAACTCTTTGGAGATCAATACTTGAGAAGACCAAATGCTGATGATGTTCAACGTCTTCTTCAATTACATGATGAGAGGCACGACTTCCCTGGAATGTTAGGCAGCCTTGATTGCATGCATTGAGAATGGAAAAATTATCCACACTACAAGAAAAAATGCTTTTAATGATATTGAAAAGTGTCATCATATATTACCTATGTTGACATTTTTGATATAGTGACATTAAGTTAAAATGTCCTTTATAGTGATGTCGTCTAAAGTCTTATCACTTATGACAATTCTTAATGTCACTATAAAATAAAAATAGTGACAACACTAATAGCATGAATAAGTGTTATAGTGACATAAAAATAGTGTCACTATAAGATTTGTAATGACATTTATACATGTTATTTTATTATAATAATGATGACAAATTTATATGTCCATTAAAATTATTTATCAAGATAATTATAAGTGTCTTGAATTTTATTTATAGTCATAATAAAAAATATCACTAATGATAGTTTATAAAGTTAATTTAAAATGCCTTGTTATGTAATTTATAGTGACACATAAATATTTGCTATAGTAGTCTATAAGGACATTTAAAATTCTCATTAATAGTTATTTATTGACATTTTGAAATGTCTTCATATAAGTTTTACAATGATATTTTTATCTACATGATTTGGTGTTCTATTATGACATAAAAATATCATATATTAATAAATATCTCACCCATTTTTCAATATTTTCATGATATAAATATTCACGCATATAACTAATTAATATAAACACAAATAAAAATATTAAATTGAAATTAAAATGCTAATCAATAATTGCCATTTTTTTTTACAATACAAGTCTGTCAAATTGGTCACCTCAAAAAATATCTATGCACTAATCATAATCACAAATGTACCCAATGTATTTAATTTAAGAACTAGTAAAAAAATTAAAGTGTCTCCTAAAGTAAAACATAATCAAACTTCCAAACTTTGATGCATCTTCAATGTTCAACCATCACATCTTAAACAAATCTAATATTCTTGTCACCTACAAACAAAAAAAAATTTATTAATTAGTTTGTGCAAATGAAATAAAATTAAAGAAGTATATAATAAAGAAAAAAATGTATATAATCTAGATGTAGATTTTTTTCACAAGTAAAGTTAACTTTTTGGTATAGTAGAGGCGAGCTCATAATTTTATTATACTAGACATATATTATATTCAATTTAATGAGCCTGCACGCATCAGGATAAGCATTTTTATCCAGCACTCGACTTGCCTAGACACCATATCTTCCAAGACCTTCATGTGAGGTTATAGCTGGAGTATTCTTCAACATATTATAATCTAAAACATATAAGAAAGTAAATTAGTAGGATGCCATTATATACTCTGCATACAAACAAATAAGCGACTAAGTGGCAAAAAGATACTTACAGGAGTGAACTTATTAAACAGAGGCGCTATTAAAATGGGATACGCTGTCATCATCACAAGTGAAAGAACAAGGATGAAAGCCCAAAGATATTTCGCTAGGTATGGACCACCTTTCTGCAGCAAACCAAAGTAAAAATTGAAAATTAATATTGACAAATGATAGAAATTAAGCCTCAATCTAGCCAACAATCTGTTTATATAAATGACTAAAAATTATAACCTGGACTATAACTATAATTGCTGCAACAATTGGTGGGCCAAGGAAGATAGAGATGCAAATTCCCTTAAACATGTCCATCAGAAAAAGTCGTAGTGATTGCTGCACGAAGTGCATGAAATTAAAACTAAGTAACCTAAGTTAGCATCAAAGTCTTGATTAAAATTGTAAAAAAGAAATACATAATTATCATATAGAAAAGAGGATTGAAGTTGACAAACCTTGTTAAACCCATGTCGTGCCTCAATCACAAATGTAGAATAAAGTGAAAATGGCAAATCAGTTATCTGCATGGTGGAAGCCAAAAGGGTAACTACATTATTGTGTAAATGAGAATCCATGAGCACAAAGTTTATCACCGAACAGTAGCAGTTGCCAATAGTAAGTGGAATTTTAATTCTAAAATTTAAGAATTGTCAAGAAGTAACCCAATTGAACTTCCTTTATAACAGCTAAAATATATATATGATGTCACACTAATCTGCTTAGGTGCCCTAGCATATTTATACAATAGCTTATAGATTTAAACATACAAAATTCAGAAGAGCAACTGAACGAAGAGCATAAGTAAAGTTTTAATGATTTTGGTGAGATGCTAGATTTTTAAAATTTTGCTCCATATTTTTTATAGTTGCACACACCATAACCAAATTGGACTGGTGCAAGAATGCCATTTGAACTTTAAAAACCACCAAATAATATCACTAAGTCACTAAGTCATACTCATTTGAACTTTAAAAGAACTATATTATGATTTTGTTCAACTATAATGAGTGTACAAGAATGTGAATGAGGGTAAACATCAGAAGAAAAAAAGTCTAAGACCAGAAGATTGTTCAGAAGAATAAATACATACCTGTGACCAAACCATAACACCCACGATTGCTAATCCAAGGCAATTAAACGATTGAACTGTAAGAGATATAAACAAGCATGTTTATCCAGCACTCGAATTGCCTAGACCCCATGTTTAGAGGATTGAACTGTAAGGAATTTAAAGGAAATATCTAATAATACTATGTCAACCCTTTTATGATGAAGCACATGTAGTGTGAAGATAGAAATATGATAATTATATATATATTTCCTTCTTCCTCAACTACTTCAAAAGAGATTTTAAAAAAGTAAAAGTAATAACTTTTCTTGCAGTTGTTCTACATCAGAAAGTAATTAACCTGAGCTGCCCACGATGGAATTTTCATCCAAACTTCAAAAACAGAAGCTCCACAAGCAACAGACATAGAAGTCATTGGCTCTGTCGGATACAACTTGCTTTTGTGAAAATATGGAAGAGAATGAACTAGCTGATTTTTCTCAATAAGTTCACTTTTAATGTGGCTTTCTAGTAGCTGCAGATAAGTAGAAAACAACTTAAGGACGGTAATTTAACCAAATCACAAAATGAACAGCGATCTAAGGTTTTACCTGATCATCAAAACATGTTTGTGCATTGCCTGACACAAGGAGTGAAATGTAGTATACTAACGTGTAGTAAACATGTTTGAAACTCTTCAGCTTCAAAGTCCCAGTAATATGTAGTAAACTAATGTGATAGGAAGAGCAATCAGCATCCCAAATATAACCCTGCAGTAATTCAAAACATATTTTAAACAACAACACCCTATCAAGCAAAAAAAATCATATGAGAAATTGAAGCACATACCCTGTTCTTAAAATATCAGGATGCACGTTGTACTCTTTAGCAAACACAAAAGGCACAATCCCTTGGGGAAGAGCTGTCTGCAGCAAAAAGAAAGCCTTACTTTTCAGTTTGTGTTCTTCTTTCCTGTTGCATATTGTTTTGATATTAGCAGCTAAGTTTAGTTTTCAAAACCTGTACTATCGCAACGTGTAAGAGAACTCCTCGCAACCCAACTGCAGTAGAAGCAGTAGCCATGACAAATCTTACAGCAGCCATGACAAATCTTACAGCCATAGCAAATGCAGCAAGGGAATTGCCACAAGCTATGATTCTCAGCTGCAATGCCATAAATAAACCTGTAGAATGATCCAAACTCTTTGATACTCTATGGCATAGCCTCCTGAGGAACATGATGCAAACTCTTACTCACCGAGACTGAACATGGCCTCCTTCAGGTATTGCAGGCTTCCAGTCCCGCATCAGAAAGTATTGAGATTGATTTTGAAATAATAGCAGGCATTTCAATTTCGTACCTGAAGGAATGGTCAGTTGTTGTATACATTACACAATGGAAAAACTCAAAATGTGTAACTGGAAGCCTGCAATACCTGAAGGAGACGAGAGACCAGATGAGACCAATAAGGCTCGAGTAGGTGTTAGGATTCTGGATTAGTTTTCGCCACACCATGATCAATATAAGTCTGGTCATCACACTCATAGGTGGCATCGAGGTCTTTGCGACTTCATCAGCCCCAGTTTTTGAGTGAAGCTCTGTTGCACTTATAAATCTTCAAACGAAATAGAGCACATAGAAACTTGCAACCAAGTGTTTGGATTGTGAAACGGTGGAAGACGAAAGAAACTTGCAACCTAGGGTTCGGATCTCAACGGGGCAGACGACGGAGCAGACGACACTGGTAGCCGGCGGAGCAGATGATGTTGGTGGCTGGTGCTAGTGGTCGACGGGGCAAGCGCCGAGGTAGACGGCGCCGAGGTGGGGGGAGAGTTGCGCGGCGTTGGTGTCGGTGGGGGAGAGTCGTGAGCACAGGGCGCGTGCGTGAAAAATTAGGGCTTGCTTTTAATTATTTATGAGTTTGAGCAGCGAGTGAAATTTTTGGAGGGAAATTCGAGAAAAAAATGAGTCAAAATGTAAACTTTTAGTGACATCCATTATAAATGTCATAGCAAGATATTTAATCAATTTTTATTTTATTTTATTTATTTTATCTTTAATCAATGTCATAATATCTATAAATCAATGACACATTTTAATAAATGTCATTAAGAAAGTGTCAGGATAGGTCTTTTTTCTTGTAGTGCTGGTTGCTTGGAAATACCAATTTACAAGAGGACATGGATCACCAACAATCGTGCTTGAAGCGGTCGCGTCTCAAGATTTGTGGATATGACCTGCATTCTTTGGTGTCGCAGGTTCATGTAATGATCTTAATATGTTGTATGAATCTCCCATATTTAATAACATCTTGCAAGGAAATACCCCGGAGATTAATTTCACGGTCAACGACACTCAATATAAGAAGGGGTATTATCTAACAGATGGAATATATCCGGAATAAACTACTTTTGTGAAGACTTTTCCTTGTCCGGAAGATCCCAAGAGGAGATTGTTTAAGGAAAGATAAGTGCCTGCAAGGAAAGATGTCGAACGAGCATTTGAGATGTTTCAAGCTCAATGGGCAATTGTCAAAGGTCCAGCTTATTATTGTTGATGCAGTCTGGCCCGATTGTTGTTTTGATGTTGACAACAATTTAAGTTTGGTTGAGTGAATTCGGATTAAGTCCAGGTGGATCTGGGAGATCGCACGCTGGCATGGGAAAAGACCTAGTGGGACTAGGCACACCTAGTGGGACTAGGTGAAGTGGAAAAGACCTAGTGGGACTAGGCACACCTAGTGAGACTAGGTGAAGTCCTGGTGAGTGAAGCCAGGTGATTGAAATCCCGGTGAGTGAAGCCGGGTCCTGGTGAGTGAAGCCGGGTGATTGAAATTCTAGTGAGTGAAGCTAGGTTGAAATCCCGGTGAGTGAAGCCAGGTCTTGGTGAGTGAAGCCAGGTGATTGAAATTCTAGTGAGTGAAGCTAGGTTGAAATCCCGGTGAGTGAAGCCGGGTCCCGGTGAGTGAAGCCGGGCGATTGAAACCCTGGTGAGTGATGCCAGGTCCTAGCTTGGGAAGCTAGGTTGAACGAAGTCCCAGTAAGTGAAGCTGGGCACGGAGTCTTGGTCCGGGGGACTGAGCATGAGTCAGAGAAGGCTGGGAGCCCGTTCTCTTGACTTAGAGTTGAATTGGAAGTCTCTGGATCGGTCTGGTGACCGATCAGGGAAGTTGGCACGAACTCCCTTTGTGGATCGGTCTGGTGACCGATCCAGAGGAGGCTGATCGGTCTGGTGACCGATCAGGGAGAGAACAGAAACCTTTCTATTGAGTTCCTGATCGTTTTGGTGAACGATCAGGGAGAGGTCAGTAGACTTAGGGAGAAACCTGTGATCGGTTTGCTGGACCGATCAAATATCGCGAGTTCCTCAGTATGACCGATCAGACTGGACCCTGATCGGTCAGGGAGTGCCCTGATCGGTCCCCAGACCGATCAGGCCACAACCTGATCGGTCGGGTGATCGATCAGTGAGTTTAGCCTGCGAAGGCTGGGAATCCCAGCACTGCCATGGATCGGTCCGGTGATCGATCCACCATCTGTGATCGGTCCGGTGACCGATCCACCATCTGTGATCAGTCAGGGTGATCGATCACAAAAATCCAGCGATTTCCAGTTTCTCACTGTGGACCGATCAGGTTGGAGCCTGATCGGTCAGGACTATACCTGATCGGTCTGGTGACCGATCATGGTCCTCTCTGATCGGTCTGGTGACCAATCAGTAACAGCAAACTTTAATTCAAATTGCCGTCAGATGTTCTGATCGCGTCTGTTTTTCTCTGCGTTTTCTCTGCTACTTACCGTTTATGTTTGATATGCTTTGCTAAGCTCCTGATAAGTGTGCAGGTGATTCAAACAATGGAGGAGAGTCAACTGGGGGCTTTCCATGGAGCGGGTTTGGCTCTTTTCTCTTCTCAGGTCTCAACGGGCGTCTGGCGCGGCTGGCAATTGACGAAGGCGCAGCTGGCAACTGACGGAGGCTCAGCTGAAGAGGTCTTCAATGGACTGAGCGCTCAGGGAGTCAGGGGGTCAGGCTGTGGCTCAGTGGTGCTGATGGAGCCTAGCGACGTTGAGCAGAAGCTTAAGACAAAGCTGGAAGCAGAGGAGCGGGACAAGGGTGAACAGACAGAAACTTGGGAAGTTTGGCTGGGCTGTGCTTGTGCTCTCTGTTGCTTTGTGCTTGAGTGTTCTTGCTTGAATGTTCCTTGTGAGCGTTCCTTCTCATTGTCTCTTGAGCTTAATTGTTATCCTACTGAGACTTGTGGAGAGGTTTCTCCATTGAGAAGGAGGCTTCATTATATCCGGGGTCACCTGGGGCTTGATCTGCCGACGATAAAGGGATCGCCCACCTCACGGGTACGCCAAGGAGTAGGGGCAAGTTATCCCCTAACCTTGTACATCTCCGTCTTAGCGATTTGGTTTAGTTTCTTTCTTTGTATTGTTCTTTCTGTGTTTGTTTCCGCTGCTACTAATCTCTGATCGCAGAAGAACTCAAAGAGCAAGTGTTTTAGTATCTAGCTACATTCACCCCCCCTCTCTAGCCATCCAAGGACCAACAATTATTAATATAGAAAAAAGTTAAAACATATTATGTTAACGTATATTATTTTGCACAACATGATTGTAGAAGATGAGGAGGATCACGTAACAAATTGGTACAATGATGAAGGTAACGAACCTGCACAACCTGTTCATGGCTCAAACCGAGGATTTCATGATTATTTCCGGATAAATTCCCAACTACGTGACAGTCATGTGCATCACCAACTTCATGCCGACTTAGTTGATCATATTTGGTCACAATACAATAACTCCTTAATTAGTATTTTATTATTTCGCTTTATGTTAATTTATATGTTATTTTTTAATTATATGCAAGTGTATTTTTTTATATTGTTCTCTTTTATTTCAAATTTATAATAATAATTTAAATTTCAAATAATGATAAATATATTTAAAAATATTATTCTTATTTATGTTAAATAACAATAATTTAAATTGGTAAATAAAATTGAAAATAAAAAATATGTGTGTAAAAAAATGAATATGTGAGATAATGTATATGTGAGATAATATATATGTGACATATGGACCACACAAATAATGGGGGTTGAATGTTAAACGAATGTGAGAAAATAAAGATATTAATGTGTATGTGATATGTGGATCCCATGATTTTTTGATAAAGTGGTAGGTATTATAATGTTAAAGGAGTTAAACGGTTACAGATATCCCAAGGGATAAAATGAAATAAAATACATGATTTTATAATTTTAAAATTAACCTACATGATTTAAATATTCTAAAATTTTATTATCGTGATTCAGTAAATCACTGTAATTTTCATGTACATTAAATAAAAATTTTAAATAAAATTTAATAACATATTCTGATAATATTTTTTTTTTTAAAAAAACTAAGACACATTCATTGCGCTTGAATGATTTATATCAATGCATCAACAATCTCACACCAGTAATTTCTCATCTAATTGATTTTACCACTTTTTAGTGGTAAAAGATGATTTGCCCCAACACTTCAGTATCATTGTTTTATCTGATGTGGAGGAAATATAAAGATGTAAATTTGAGTGAGTGGGATAAATTTGGATCAAGTTGAATAAAGATTTTAAAAAATATTTCAATCTGAATCCGATTCTAACCCTAATTCAAATTTCAATAATCCGACCAACTCAATCCAAATACGAATCCAAAAACTTTCAATGGGAATCCAATATTTTTCCGATTCGAGTGGATTGACCAATCAAATTCACTTTAAAGATATACACTCATACGTGTAATGCAATCTATTGCATGTAAAACACTAAAGTACAAACAAAATAATCTATTAAACTTACATTTAATTCAAACTAAGAAATAATTTTTATGCCAGCACAAAAAATGTTCATATTTATGACAATATGTTCTCATTCATTAGCTAGATATCTCTCAAATTCATATGAAGAAAATAACTTCAAGTGCTGGATATCAAATATTCAAATGCATTACCTCATATTTTTCTCCTCTGCCAGAGCTCCTTGGCATCCACAAATAACTGCATGCTTTTGGAGGTAAATAAAACTATTACCACTCATTTCAAAGCTGAAATCAACCTTAAACACAAGTTACCTTGTCATGTCCCTCAAGATCACCGCAAGTCGATTCCAACACAAATTCTAAATTTAATGCTTTTAAGCCAAGAGATCGGTTTGAAACCTTACAAACAGTTTATCTAGCAACATGAAAGAACAACGCTAAAACAAATGTAGCAGACAAACCAGATCAAAGTGGCATAGTGACTTCTAAAGCCATTTAAGTCTCAACAAGATTACATGAGTATTTAGAAACTTATAACATGCCCAACCATCTTGTTCTGAGGTAAGCAAAAGAGGAAGCACATATCTGCATAACAGAGACACAAAAGGTTGCCATAAATTTATCTCGCCTATGTTATTTCTCCACACAGACATAACAGGAATTCCCAGGATGGTTTACATGAAATTTCAAGATCGAAATCTTTCTCTGTCATGTGGAGAAGAATAATCTGTACTTGGACCAATTGGAATAATTCCAAATGGATTGATAGAAGGATGACTTCCATAATAGTGCTGCTTAATGTGCGTCATGTTGACAGTAGTGCTCATGCCTGGAATTTGGAATATGTCCTTCGTGTAATTAAACAAATTTGGGTATTCACGCAGGAGTTTCTTGTTGCACTTGAAGTGAACAGTATACACCTACAATGTGACAACATCAACATAACTCCTTGCTCATAAAAAAAATCAAAGAACAATACAAAAAAAAAATCCATTAATCAGGAATATAGAAAAGAGGTATATAGTGTAATAAAAGTAGCAATATTTAACATGCACCAAAGCAGTAGATAATAAAAGTATAGATATGCAGGAATCTGATAAGTAAAGAGCCGAGTTAGAGAATAGTTATCCGGTTGAAGCGCCGGCGTGCCGACTGTCTTTAGAGAATTGATTGCCGCCCTACGGTGCAAAGGCTCCCGGCAAAACTCCCCCAAGATCCGACAACCACGCTGCGTTCGTAGGTGCACTCCAAAACGAACGCTGCCCTCGGAGACAACCTCAGATCGCACTAGGCGAAGCCTCAAGACCCAAAACCAAAAGAAGAAAGCGAAGAGGAAAGAATCGAGAATCGCTTAGAGAGAAAGGAAATTCTCGCTCAAAGAGAAAGGAGCAGAAGAGAAGAAGCAGCAGTGAGTGAGATCTCTACTTCTTCCCCTTCTTTTATAGATCCGAAGAGGCACTGATTGCCTCTTCCCATTTGCGCCGACGCCCAGGAGTCGCGCCGTGCGCGTTTTTGAGAGAAGTCGCGATTTCTCACAAAAAGAAATAAAATAATAAATAAAGAAAGAGAAAAAAATAAAACCAAACCAAATTGGTTTAGGAATCAAACCAAACCGAACCAAAATATGCAAAACCAAACCAGGCCGCCCGCAAGCGCGAGGCTCACGGGCTGGGGATTTGCACCCCCCCTGCGCGCGATAATCGCGTGCGTCGCGCCCGGTTTATGAATTTCCGGCCCAGACCCCCTGAAACCACCTGATTTGGGCTCAACCCGCGCATGCGTGTAGGTCCCCCTAAGCCATCTAAGCATGGTAGGAATGGATTGATATATAAGGCATTCCACCTTTCTTGGCTTAGCAATGTGGGACTAAACACATACACATAATATTTGAAATTCAATCAAAAATCAACAATCCCCCACAAATTTCAAATTATAATAAAACAGGTCTTGAGGCTTTGTCGTAATGAGCTTTCAGTGAAAATACCTTCCGGTTTGAATTTTCACCTAAGTAAACCAATCTTATTCACACATGTTTGAAGTGAACTAAGTCTTGAACTTAAACCTTTAATATGTAAAAATCAATTGGCAACAACTCATCACAGGCGACGGTTGAATCCTTCTGGGTTGGTGCATTACGGCCATGCCACCGAATCTTGTTTCATAAGTGTTAAGGAGAGTTGCCCAGACCCCCCACACTGCGGCCTCACAGTTACACTTACATAGGTGAGTTCTCCAAGGATGTACTGCAAGCATCCTGTCATAAAGACCTCGAACTCATTAAGAGCATTAAGCTCATCCTTACTAGCAGTCAAGCATCTATCCAGGGAAGAGACTTTGAGATTATATCTCAATCAATTTATGCTTACGGTTCACCCTTATAGCTTGTTTATACCACATTGAACCTACTTCTTGGGATCTCCAATCAGATAGGTTGGGTTGCCGCTATAGATGAAACCAGAATAGGCCTCAGTCCCATTCCCTTACTGGATCTCTTGATTTTCTCAGAATCAAGTCCTTTTGTGAGTGGATCAGCAATATTGTCTTTTGAACTTACAAAGTCCAAAGACACCACTCCCAGAGACACTAGCTCACGAACAGATTTCAATCTTATTCGTACATGTCTCTTCTGTTTTTGGTTATACTTGGAGCTTCTAATCTGAGCTATTATTGTTTGATTATCACAGTTCACTGAAATAGGAGGTATTGGCTTCATAATCAAGGGTATCTCAGTGAGAAGACCCTTAAGCCAATCAGCTTCAGTTACTGTGGTATTGATAAGCACCATTTTATTGATTATTTTAATTGCTTAAATCCATGTTTGACCTATGTTTTTATTGCTTAATTATGATTTTACCCTAGGTTTTGGAACTTTATCTTATTTTGGACTTAATTGCAAAATTACATAATTTTTGGATTATTTGGCCACTAATTTTCTGATATATTTTTGTAGGCATGAAAGGATCCTGGACCTAGGGCATATTGGGTCAAACCTGAGTCGGATGTGAACCGGATCGAATTATCAAGCCTACGATTAATCCGGGCCGTCCGATTCAAGAGCGGCTAGATCTGAGCTATCCGGGACGATCTGAAGCAATCCGAGCTAGGGTTAGGGTTGATCAAGCTCTATGATCAAGATCTGAAGGTTTCATCCCAATCGGAGCTAAATCAACCGTTGGATCAAGCAAGGAGGGCTCTAGAGCGTCCATTCACTGATTGAGTTGATCTGGACCATCCGTTGCATATCTGGAGGATCCGAGCTACCACAAGGCAGATCCTGACCCCAGATCATCATCATAAAAGTTTGGCTCCAATCAGAGCAAGATCTACCGTTGGATCTCCTCCAATTAATCTGAGCCGTCCATTTGTTCCTATTTAATCAAAACGCAGCAGCTCCTTCTCCTTTGTCGCGTCTCCGCCGCAGTTCTTCGTCTTCTTCGTTTTCTCTCCATTTCTAAGCTAGTTCTTCAATCCAAGGGGCGCGACCACCTCCATCCTTCATCAGATCAAGATCGAGGTCACTAGGGAGAGTGATTTGTGGAGTTTTCAGCTTGGAATTGGGCAAGAACAGGGCTGTTGAGAGGTTTCCGCAGCCTTGTATTTGATAGCTTCAAATTCGGTTGTGTCGAGTTCTTCATCAATTCAAGCTATTCAGAGGGGTTCCCTGAAGTGTTTGGATCATTCCCGCACCTTCATTTCACTCAGACATGACTGCATTGAAGAAATCGATTGGGATTTTCCTTCTTGAACAGTTTGAGCTGGATTCGACTACCGATTCAGTTCCTTAGTGAATTGCTGAGCTTGCGGGTTCGAAGCCAGCTCTTGATTGACAACCAAGAAGACTTTGAGCTAATGAAGTGATTGGGGTTTAGATTTCTTAGTCAATTTTCTTTGTTTTAGCTGTAATTTTATTACTGCCACTTCATTTCTGCAATTTCTGAATTAGTTGCTGTAATTTACTTGTATGGACCGTTTCTTTCTCAATTGGAGGCTCATCCTTGAGTGACGGCAAGGATTCGAAGCTGAGATGAGAGATTGAGGCTTTGTTTAGTTTAATTTCATTGCTTTAGCTGTAATTTTCAATTACTGCTGTATTCTGTTTTGTTTCCTGCAAATTTCAGTTTTCAGCAACTTAGTTTGTAATTCTGAATTGTTGGAGCTTAATTAGGTTGTCAATCTTTAAGTTAGTTAGTTTACGAGCTTGTTTAGATGATAATTAGATTTAATTTCAGTAGTTTGCAATTTAAACCTTGCGTGCCAATCTGTTCTGCGTGCCAAGTTTCAAGTTTCTGAATTTTTCAATGTGTTTCTGTTGTGGTTTGTTTTAATTTTTCAGTCTAGTTAGTTAAGACACTTGTTAGTGAGTAGTTATACTTCATCTCAGTTTGTTTCCGGCTTAAATTTCTGAATATAAACTCCATTGCTTGCGTGCCAAATGTATATTGTTTGCAATTCCAATTCTAAATTTCCTGCAGATTTTTGAATTGTATCAGAGCTATTTGTTGCCAAATTGTCTCTGCGTTTTCATTGTGTTAATTCTTGCCTTCGAGTCCAGTATATGCTTGCTTGGCTAACATAGAGTTTGGTTTTGATTTCCTGCGAAGGCAGTCCATGATTTCAGTTTAGCTAGCATCACATTTCTGAAATTCTGTGTTTTTTTTCTGCAATTCCTGAATTACTGCATTCCATGCTGTGCGTATTAGGTTTTCCTTGCATGTGACACTTCAATTTCTGCATCTGAACTTCGATTCTGCAACCGATTGTTGTTTGATAGCCAATTATATCACATCAGTAGCTTGGTTTTGCTTGAATCCTGCCCATCCAGTTCATGCCATATGAAATGCTGCAGTTGTTCTGCAACTCAATTCGATTCTGAATTGGTTACTTCACATCAAACTGTTTCACAGCAATAGCTTGTTTATCTTTGCAACCAACTGCAGCCGAATGTCCCCACAGAATATCTGAAAATTCTGCACATTGCTCCTGCAACCTTGCAGTTTCTGCAAATCTTCAATGGTCCTGCAGTTTACTGCAGTTTATGCAGTTGTGGTTGTGTCATGTTAGCTGAAATTCTTTCCAAGCTTGGGTCTATGCATGTGAACTCAGCTGCCCTGGTCATGTGTCTGCAAGGGAGTTAGACTGCATTTTCTGCATCCGAGTTCTACATTCTTAGCTGCAGTTCAGAAGTTTGTATCAAACTGATCCTTAGCCTTTTGGAACTCCGAATCTGTTTTCAATGCGTATCACTTCTTCTTGGTAGCAGGTTTATTTCAGCTTCTACATTTGCATGTGCCACTGCAGTTTCTGCAATTGCAATTCTGCATTGTCTTGCATTTCAAATTTCTGAGCTGTCTAAAATTCAAATCTGGATTTATCTTTCAGCATTAAGGCTTGCTTGAAGTTAGTTTACGTTACAACCAATTAGTTCTGAATTTCAGTTCCTATTCCGGCATAGGAGTTTGTAGCTACTTGCGGCAAGAAGAGTTTCGATATTATCTTTGCATTAGTTGTTCATATAATTGCTTGGCATTTAGTTTGCATTTCCTTGTTTGGTTAATTTGGTCAAGCCACCTTTATTCCCATTGTGTTGCCGATTTTAAATCAAAACCAATTCCAAATTCACGATTGAAACCCAAATTCACAAACGACACCTAAATACAAGCGCGAATCACACAACGTCAACTAGCGCCCCGAGAAAAATACGACCTGTGGCCCCTATATTACATTTTCATGATTTTGATTGTAAAAAGGGTTTCCAGTTATTCATTTCATTTTAAATTTGATGAGCCCATACATTTCGTGACAACTTTAATTAGTATATTTGGGCCTTGTCAGGTATCCAAAGCACATAATTCTGCCTCAGCTGTAGATCTGGATATGATCGTCTGTTTAACAGACCTCCAAGCAACCGCACCGCCTCCAAGTGTAAAAACATAGCCAGTAACGCCTTTACACTAAGCAGTGTCAGCTATCCAACTGGCATCACTATATCCCTCCAGGACTGCAGGGAACCTCCCATAGCACAAGCCCAAGGATATAGTACCCTTTAGGTATCTGAGTACTCTGTCTAATACATCCCAATGTGTTCTGTCCGGACAGCTGGTAAACTTGCTCAATTTAGTTATAGCAAACGAAATATCAGGTCTAGAACAATTTGCCAAATACATTAGACTACCAATTATTTGGGAATATCTTAATTGAGACACAGCCACGCCACTCTTATTCTTGTGGAGAGTCTTTGAAGGATCATAGGGCGTGACTACAGATTTTATGTGGCTATAGCCATATTTCTCTAACACTTTCTCAACATAGTGTGCCTGAGAAATTGCTATTCTATCAGTTGAGCGAGTCAACTTCAGCCCTAAAATCAAATCAGCACAACCCATATCCTTCATATCAAACTTACCACTTAAGAGAGCCTTGGCCTCGTTAATAATTGAAAGGTTAGATCCAAAAAGTAAAATATCATCTACATATAAACATAAAATGATACATTTATCACCTTTCATTTTAGTATATACACATTTATCAGAGTCATTAATTTCAAAGCCAAATGATAGCATAGCTCTATCAAATTTTTCGTGCCATTGCTTTGGGGCTTGTTTCAAACCATAAAGAGATTTTACTAACTTACAGACTTTATTCTCCCTTCCAGAAACTACATATCCCTCTGGCTGATCCATATATATCTCTTCTTCGAGATCTCCATTAAGAAATGCCGTTTTGACATCCATTTGATGGACCTCAAGATGATATATGGATGCCAGTGCTATCAATACTCGGATTGTAGTAATTCTAGTAACAGGGGAATAAGTGTCAAAATAGTCAATCCCTTCTTTCTGTTTGAACCCCTTAGCAACCAGGCAGGCTTTGAACTTATCTACTGACCCATCAGGTTTTAACTTCCTCTTAAACACCCATTTACATCCAATGGTGGTACAACCAGGAGGCAAATTCACTAATTCCCAAGTGACATTAGAGATAATAGAGTCCATTTCATTTTTAATGGCTTCTTTCCAGTGCTTAGCTTCAGGAGAAGCCATAGCATCTCTATATGTCACAGGGTCACCTTCTATATTATAGGTGATAAAGTCTTGGCCTAAATCTTTAGACACACGTTGCCTCTTGCCCCTTCTCAATTCTGTACACTCACTAGATTCATCTAATCTAGAGTGACTTGAGGAAGGTACATCCACTAAGGATAATGGGACATCTGTGGAGGCAGTGTCATCTCTAGTAGGAATACTAGAGATAGACTGAGGTGTTCTATTCTTCATAGGAAATATATCCTCAAAGAATGTAGCATCACGAAGCTCAACAATAGTGTTTGCATCTATTCCAGAAATTTCTGATTTAATAATCAGAAACCTATATGCAGAACTATTCTGAGCATAACCTAAGAAGACACCATCTACCGTCTTTGGACCAAGTTTTTTCCTTTTATGTTCAGGTACTAGCACTTTTACAAGGCACCCCCACATTTTAGGTATTTCAAACTTGTCCTTCGACCTTTCCAAAGTTCATATGGGCTTTTATCCCTTGACTTCATAGGTACTCTATTTAACACATGACAAGCAGTGTATAGAGCCTCCCCCCACAAGAAGTTGGGTAACCCAGAACTTCCTAACATGGAATTAATCATATCTTCAAGGGTTCGATTTTTACGTTCTGCTACACCATTAGATTGAGGACTATATGGAGCAGTGACCTCATGAACTATACCTGAATCTTGACAGAATTTTTGAAACAGGTTTGAGGTGAACTCTCTACCCCTATCAGACCTTATCCTCTTAATGGTTTGGTTTGTTTGATTTTCAGCTTCAGATTTGAAAATCATAAATTTATCTAAGGCTTCATCTTTAGTTTTTAGCAAATAAACATAACAATAACAAGAGTAATCATCAATGAAGGTAATAAAATACCTTTTATGGTCTCTCGTTATTAAACCGTTAAACTCACAATAGTCAGTATGAATTAATTCTAAAATATTAGAATTTCTATCAACTGATTTGAAGGATTTACGGGGCTGTTTATATTGCACACAAACTTCACATTTTTTCTTATCATTTATGGCATGCTTAGGAATCATGTCAAGATTCATCATCCTTTTTATAGTTTGAAAATTAACATGTCCTAATCTATCATGCCACATATCATAAGACTCAATGTTATAAGAACAACCAATATCACTAATTTTATTAATAATCGTATTTTCAACATTGAGTTTAAATAAACCTTCATTAAGGTAACCCTTTCCAATAAAGGTTCCTAAATGTAACAATACAACTTTATTACATTTGAAGTTTAGCTCATAACCAGCACGAACTAATTTTGACCCGCTAATCAAATTCCGTCGGACCGCTGGAACATGATACACCTCATGCAGTAACAGGACCTTCCCTGAGGTAAATCTCAAGTCAACTCGTCCAATCCCTAACACTTTGGCTGCAGAATGATTCCCCATGGTTACGGAAGTGCCTTCAATTACCTGATAAGTAAGGAAGGCAGAGCGATCAGCACAACAGTGCACATTAGCACCTGTATCAACTAACCACTCATTGGGTTGATAAATCAAATTTAGTTCGGGGTTAATGGAAACGAATCCATTGCTGGTGCTAGTCACAACATTGACCTGCGCCTTGGTGTTGGGCACATTGCCTTGGTTCTTCTTCTTGTCCTTCTGTTCAGGACAGAATTTGGCAAAATGTCCAACTTGTCCACAAGCCCAGCACGGCCTAGTCCCATGCTTCTTCTGAACCTTTGGTTTGGGTTTCATTTTGTTCTTCATTTTTTGGTTTTTGAACTTGTTCTTGTCAGAAGAGACCACCACATTTGCCTTTGGAGCAAATTCCATAGGTATCCCCTTATCATCATCTTTATGTTGCTTCCGATGTTCTTCCTCGATATTTAAGGCAATCATTAAATCTTCAAGAGAAATTTTACCTCTCCTGTGTTTAAGTGTCATGCCAAAATCTTCCCAACTCGGAGGCAACTTTTCGATGATAGACAAGACTTGAAGTTTCTCGGGTATCGGCATATCTCCCTCAGCAAGACCGTGAATCAAAATTTGAAATTCATGGGTCTGCTCAATGACAGATTTACCCTCAACCATTTTGAAGTTTAAGAACTTCCCCACGGTGTACTTCTCTAAACCAGAGTCCTCGGAGTTATATTTTTATCCAAAGATTTCCATAACTCTTTGGCCGAGGTTGTAGAGCAGTACACATCAAATAGTGCGTCCGAGAGGGCGGACAGGATTCTCCCATGGCAGAGATAATCCCTCTGTTTAAACCTCTCGGTAGAAGCACTACGGGCAGGTTCTTCTTCATCAGGTGAAGGAGGATCTGATTCTATAACGGAGAAAAGCCCCAGTGTTGTAAGCCAAAATTTCATTCGTTGTTGCCAACGTTTGAAGTTTTGCTCTGAAAACCTCTCGGGTTTGGCGCTAGCCTCATCAGAACATTTAACATGTCTACTTAGGTACAATCAATTCTCTAAAATTGTAATAAAAGTAGCAATATTTAACATGCACCAAAGCAGTAGACAATAAAAGTATAGATATGCAGGAATCTGATAAGTAAAGAGCCGAGTTAGAGAATAGTTATCCGGTTGAAGCGCCGGCGTGCCGACTGTCTTTAGAGAATTGATTGCCGCCCTACGGTGCAAAGGCTCCCGGCAAAACTCCCCCAAGATCCGACAACCACGTTGCGTTCGTAGGTGCACTCCAAAACGAACGCTGCCCTCGGAGACAACCTCAGATCGCACTAGGCGAAGCCTCAAGACCCAAAACCAAAAGAAGAAAGCGAAGAGGAAAGAATCGAGAATCGCTCAGAGAGAAAGGAAATTCTCGCTCAAAGAGAAAGGAGCAGAAGAGAAGAAGCAGCAGTGAGTGAGATCTCTACTTCTTCCCCTTCTTTTATAGATCCGAAGAGGCACTGATTGCCTCTTCCCATTTGCGCCGACGCCCAGGAGTCGCGCCGTGCGCGTATGCGCGTTTTTGGTAAAATAATAAATAAAGAAAGAGAAAAAAATAAAAACCAATTTGGTTTGGTTTAGGAATCAAACCGAACCGAAATATGCAAAACCAAACCAGGCCGCCCGCAAGCGCGAGGCTCACGGGCTGGGGATTTGCACCCCCCTGCGCGCGATAATCGCGTGCGTCGCGCCCGGTTTATGGATTTCCGGCCCAGACCCCCTGAAACCACCTGATTTGGGCTCAACCCGCGCATGCGTGTAGGTCCCCCTAAGGCATCTAAGCATGGTAGGAATGGATTGATATATAAGGCACTCTACCTTTCTTGGCTTAGCAATGTGGGACTAAACACATACACATAATATTTGAAATTCAATCAAAAATCAACATATAGTAGCTAAACAACATAAGCTAATTATCGTTATCAATGATCCATGAATAGTATTGCCAGATAAAAGAGCTCGATATGAAACAATAAATTTTCAGCTTATTATAAACAAAGATGGAGCCTAATTGTAATCCATGAATTACACAACTAATTACATACTTTAATCAACACAAACTGGATAAATCTATAGAAAAAGCAATAAAATATCAGATTCCAACTAATAAGCTTTAGCCTAAAATAAATTTTCAATTACATACCTCATCAAACCTGATCAGAGTAACAAACAAGCGAATATCAGCTTCAGTAAGTGAATTCCCACAAATATACCTTTGCTTGCCAAGGACCTCCTCACATTTGTCTAATGCTTCATATAATTTTTCAACAGCCTATACAACCAGAAAGAACCAACAGACATTTCATGATGGAGATTAATCTAATAACATTTCAAGGAACAGGCAATGAAAAAATACAGTTCAATTTTGCTATATTCAATTACCTCATTGTAAGGACCTTGTTTCTTGGCAAAGCCACATTTGTATACCCCATTATTTATTGTGTCGTACACCCATTCATTGAACTCATCTATCTTGGTTTGCATATGAGGGGGGTATAAATCCAGGGTTGGATTATCAGCTATATCATTAAACTCAGTATTTAGCATACGGATTATTTCTGCACTCTCATTGTTCACAATTGTTTTGAGTTTTTTATCCCATAGAACCTGCCAGATAATACAGAATCTAAGCAAGGTAACTTTTAAAGGAAACTATAAGAATATGACATGTTTTAATTAACAGCATACTGGCACAGTATATTTTCCAATGTAATTTGTACTAGCAAGCTCATAAAGTTCCCTGATACTTTTGGCACCATTAAGAGGATCAGGTTCTGCTCCTGGTTCTTCTGTACTAGAAGAGGGGAAAACCCATCCAAGATGCTCATCATTCTCCTTGGTCCTTTCCCATATTGGTTTTACAGCCTACCAATGGCATTGCTGAAGTGTTATAATGCAATTTCCATAACTGGACACAACCATGTAAAGAAGACTTACTGTGTAACTAATGTCCTTTTCAAGTCCCTTGAGCATCAGATAAGAAAGACATCTGGATGCCCATGGACATGCATATGATATATATAGGTGATACCTTCCAGTTTCAGATGGAAATTGAGATGTCTTTTCTTTGGAAATGAAATTGCGGAAGGTTGATGGTGTGCGATTGAATGCACCAGATTCTGTCATCTCATCCAATGCTGAACGAGACATCTGAAGAATGTAACTAGCAGTTTAAGTTTTGTTGAAGCCAAAAGAAAATCAGAAAGAAAATGAGTCAGGAAAGAACAGTGCAACAGACAGCAAAAATAAGTTCCATAATAAAATAAACATACCTATCTACCCATCAGTAAGTTGATACAATCCCTTCAGTGCATAGATCACAAAAGTTACAGTTGAATTACAAAAATATCCAACAAATTTCAAAACAAATAAACAAGAACATTTTATATTTTGGTACTAAAGCATAATAGTATGCCAAGTACACAAGAAGCCAACAAACAAATTTCCCTCTACTTATGGAGAACATAATTGAATCAGGTCTAGTCAAATAGTAATATGGCCCAGCAAATGTACATGCTTGGCTTGAGAATTCCACTATCAAAGTAAGAATATTCGAAAATCAGGATAAACAATTCAATTAGTGTTTTTGAAGCAGCCTAAAAGCAGTAGTCGGATTCAAGTTAAAAAAACCTGATTAATAATTAATCAAACTATTCCAATGTTTCAACTGCAATTAATTTAGCCCAAAAAAATTTAATTTGGTAAGAAATCTAGCCAATCTTTCGGTCCTAGTTAGTCAAGATAAGTTTACGATTTTTACCATTCTGCCAAATTATCGAAACTCGAGTGTCGCGCGCGACAGAAGGACGCTTCCGGCATCTCTCAGGATGCCTTCGGCGTCGACGGAAGAGTTGCGAGTGTCCCGAAGGCCCTTCAGACCCTCTTCGCATAAATGTGGTTTGAAGTTGGTGTCGCAGGCACCGTCAGAGGCGTCGTGGACACCTTCAGCATCGCGGAAGCACCACCAGAAGCGCGTCCGTTAGGCTCGCTAAAAATTAAATCAAATGATTTAATTAAATCAAACATGTCATCACTTAAATGTGATATTTTGAACCGGCTTTTATAAATCCTAATTAAATTATCCAATAAAATATATAAAAAGATATTAAAACTAAATGAATTAAATAAATTTATTAATTAATATTATGAAAATTATTTTTATTATTTTAAATATTATTTAAAAATTCTAAAAATAATTTAAAAATCTAAAATTTTCTAATAAATCAAATTTATATTCTAATAATTTTAATTATTTTTAATTTTTACTATTTTATTATTTAATTTTTAAATATATATTATTTAAATTAATAATTAATTAAATGAATAAATAGTTAGTTTATATAATTATTATATATAAAATAACATCTTTGTATTAATTTATATAATTATGATTATTTAATCTAGGCATTAGAGAACTATAGAGTTGACCTAACTCCTAAACAGAATGTTACAATAACTAATGTTTTCATCTAATTCACGCCACTTGTTTTGGTATTAGTAAGATAGTATATTATGATGTATCAATTTTCATTCAAATTATTGAGAGACCAATTTTCTTTAAAGAAAACTATATTTAATTATTTTTTCTAATAATATTAAGTTGTTCAATAATAGAGAACTTATATATAATCAATATACAACTTATTTTTTACATTATATACAATAAACATATTTATCTAATAATTACTATATATAAATAAAAAAATACCGAAACTATATTGGCACGACACGATACGATACCAAAAACGTATCGTTCCAGGCTGAGATCGAAACCTCGACACTGTTGAGATTTAAACCTTGATATGATGATCAATATACCAACCAAATAAAATTTCTGAACCTAGCTCTCTAGTGTCAGGTGATGATATAGTTAGTCGCTTGATACGTTGGGATGATAACTGAGCTTGTTGACTAGGCTAATTCATAAATTTAATGTATGCAGAGTGGCGAAGGCAGTAAGATTTTAATTAAATAATTTATGTTAATAATTTCAATCAACTCCTAATATGATAATTTAAACAGGTTTAATTAAATTAATTCATTAATTTAATATATATAATTATTTTAAAATTATTTAAATTATTTTGATGATTACTGTAATAAGAAGGAAGCATTTTAATACATATAATTATTTTAAATTATTTTGATGATAATTTTTAACTTATTTAAATTAATCCATTAAACTCTGCTGATTACTCAGAATATTTTGCTTAAACACGAAAGCTTATTAAGCAAAAGGAATCATTCCTGAAGTTGAATCCCCTGCTTCTCTTCTTTCCCTACTGTAATAAGACGAGGAACAATTTTGCAAGATCACCTTATGAAAGAGAGTTATTGGTCATATCAAGATGGATAAGGGGGCATGAGAAATTGTATCCCTTCACAAGCCTAGATGAAGAAGTTCCCAAATGATTCTTTTGATGGCTTGACTCAATCAGTTCACTCTTCATCTCCTCCAAATAAAATCAATATTGAAATCAGGGTCTTATATTAAGTCACATGATTCATAGATTCAATAACAAAGGATAACCAGGAAATACTCTGAGTAATCAACATATATAGAATTCCAAAAACACTTCATGGTGGACTATTCAAATGGTTGAGATTCAACTAGTTGACTTGCGAGCAGATGGAAGCTACTTTCGACTTGACAACACAATACAGATACAGATCCGATCTAGATTACAAAGTAATAGCAAAGAAATTTTTTTCCTATAAGCGAAAAATGACTTCAATAAGGAATACAAGAAGAAACAGAAGCCACACAAATACGCATCACAAATCACAACGAACCAGGTGCAGCAAAAAGATGGAAGAAGAATCACTAGTAACTTACATGTGCATATCTTAAAACCCTATCAAAGAATGAGGCAAATTGAATGCAAGGAGTTGTGAAATCAGATCGAGATAATTGCACCTTACAGGAGGAAGAGAAAGATCGGGCGACAATCAAGCGCGAGGCAGATGAGACGCAGTTCATTCGGAGCCCTCCGGTCTTCTAATAAGCCACTCCATAGAAGAGGAGCGGTTATGGTGGGGTCTTATGAGGTGCGTGACGTGCGGCGGCGGCCGACTCTTCTGACCACTGTAAATATATTTGCATGATAATATATAATTATTATTTTATAAATTAAATTTAAAAATTTATATTATGCTCACGCATTAGGAAAGGGAAAGGTTATTATATTTTAGAGGACAGCTATTAATAATCATAAACATTTAAATGAGACAATATCATCTTGAAGAAATAATCTACTAACAAAAAAGGTGTGTTGACTATTCGAAGGAGTTCATTGGGGTTTGATCCTATCTAAGATTGAGGTGGACTCTTAATTTGATGACGAGATTAACTTATTGATAGAGAAGGATGGGTGATGCTGAGAACTATTCCGGCCAAAGAGTGTCTCTCCTACGAAAAAGATGACTGCCAACAACTTGCCGGGAGAATTTTCCGGCAAGGTCCTCCGACGATCAAGTCAGAATATGGTGGAGAAGATGAAGCTAAAGAAGAAACGACTGTAGCTAAAAAATGTATTACGCATACTTGTAGACCAAGGAAAGAAAGCTTTATATAGCCGGGGGAGCCGACAACTTCTGTCCCTCCTCTGTCCTATTTTGTCTTATGTGGGAACAGGATCAGGGATCACTGTCAGCTCGTCAATCGGCGTCACCTCATCCCGACATATGCAGGGGCACCGTGGTATGGGTTATCAGAGTTTGTCGGGCATGTACTGTCAGCGGGATATTCACGATTCGGACACGAGTGGGTCAGGCCTGACCGGTTGACGCCGACTTTGGTACTACCTTTACCTGCATTGTGTCAGAAGGTAAGTACTGCTGCGGATAACGATAACTTCCGAGCCAGAGCGCACTAAAAAAGTACGTCGATCGACTACCTTAAGGAAAACCAAGCTATGGAGCTAACAACATGTCGGTCGAAACATATGCGACGCACCGAGTCGTGGGGTACTCGGACATCGACCGACCTACTCGTCCTCTGAAAGACAGAATTATAATGTAAAAGTATACCGATCAACTGACGTTAGGTTGCATACTCGGAGCCTCCCGATGGGGCTAATTCAAACTATACCCGACCAGCTATCCAATCGGGACATCTGACCCGGGTGGAATTCGTGTAAATGACAATGTGCCCCGTTTCATGCCCAGCCATACTCGGCTATCTGACCTCCCATGAAAATGACTTATCTTTATAAAGTATCGTGCTAATCGATCAACTTACACATGCGCTAGGTCAGAATCAGGGTTCATTGAAAGTCGAAGGACATTGTCTTGTCACTAAAACACATATGTGGATGATAACTAAACTAAAGTGCACAACAATGACATGATGGGTGCATATTCTAATTAATGAGTCCTGATCCACTTTATTATCATGTCATCGTATAATACTAACCCACTAAGGATTTAATAAATTCATCACTTGAAAGAGATGTGATAACTATCAACAATATAATTTAAAGGTGATATTATCATTATGGTCAATATCATGAGACTTTGAACCTAGCAAAGTTCTTATTGAAGGATGTTGTACATATGTTTGAATGAAGGTGTAAATATTCTAGGCTAGTTTTGATGTGATCAACAAAGTCAAGTTGGGTCTGATCTGTTTTGATCCCTGTGTTTAAGTATGCAGGAGCTTAGAAGTACAAGAAGTCAAACAAAAGATGCAACAAACAAGAAGGATGGAATAAAGAAGAGAGCCGACGGACTCGGTGCATCCGAGGACGCAAAGATTGCGGAAGAGTACACCAGTGGAGCGAGAAGTGTGTGTGCGACGTCGGAGGGAGGAAGCTCGTTCGAGGCGAAATGCCAGAATTAGGTTCAAGTGAGCTAACTCTGGTTGACCAGAAATCACCCAAGTGGAAGAAGGACGAAAATGTCAAAGTTAATGCGGATGTTGACTTTGACCAGCAAGACGTGCCTCAGTTGCTGAGTGAGGCGCCTCAGCTGCAAAGTAGCAGCTTTGTGCAAATGCAAAGCCGAGACGCCTCAGATCGGAACTGAGATGCCTCAAGTAGGAACTAAGGCGCCTCGAGCCAAATTTTATCAGCAGCTTACCGTTGCCCAATGGATAAAATTCTATCCAATCTAAGGCGCCCCGATAACATCTGAGGTGTCTCGCGTCAATGGTAAACTTGGTTTTTGGGATATAAATAGCCTTAGAAGCTAGGTTTCTAAATTATCTCTTGTACTATATTTTTTTTAGCTTTTTTCTATGTTGTTCAAAGTCTGTATGAAGCTATTCTGCCTACAAACGAAAGAAATTGATAGTGGAGCATTCAACTGTCTTGGATTAACAACTATCTTGATTGCAACCAAGTAAACCCTTTTTATCTCTTATTAGTTTGTTTTGATTACATATATGCTGTTGATTAACTACTGCCTAAACTAGTTTGCCATTTTTGTAAAAACTTATAAAAGATAGAATTTTGACTCGTAGGATAATTCATCTCCCTCTTGTCGGCCTTCTAATGGTCGTACAGAAGGTTGAATAAATGTCATGGAAGCAAAATAACTTCCTCTATAGAGATTCTTGTTGGATATATAGTGTGAATGGAAAGAGAGGTGGTGAGACTTTAGTCCCACATTGAGACTTTCTAGTGAATGGAAAGTGAGGAGGAGAATAAAGAGGCTTCATTGTGAATGAGACTTTAGTCCCATATGTTGGAACTTGGATGGCTAGAGAGGGGGGGGGTGAATATAGCCAGACACAAAAATGGCTTCGCTTTTCAACTTCTACACTTAGGGTTAGTAGCACAGCGGAAGCAATACAAAGTATAACAGTGAAACCAAAGTGCAGAAACTAAAGACAAACCAAAACGCTAACCAAGAGGATTTATAAGGTTCGGGGATAACTTGCCCCTACTTCTTGGCGCGCCCTTAAGGTGAGTGATCCCTTGATCGTCGGTAGATTAAGCCCCGGAAAATCCGGATAGAATGCAACCTCCTTCTCGGTGGAGTAACCTCTCCATAGCGTTTCAAGATGAATGAAGTATTAAGTACATGAAACACAAGAAGGAATCTTACTGAGCACTAAGAACCGCAAGAACACAAGCGAACTCCTCACCGAGCCCTACTCAGCACAGATCTCACGCAAGAACTCCTTTCTTCGTGTCTTCTCGCTGATGGACTCGTCAAGCTTCTTGTTTCTCTTCCAAGTGCTCAAGTAACAGAAGGTTGCTTCAGATTCACAGTTGCTTGCTCAAGAGATGGATCAAAGTTGTCGCAAGATCACCGAAGTTGTAGCACAAGCAGAGAGTTCTTTTTTTACTCAGTTGTTGAGACTTCTTCGCCACCAAGCGCTTAAGTCCCTTCCACTGATCGCCAGATCACAGCCATCTCTCTGCAGCTCCCAGTTGCTCAACTGCAACTGCCCACCTACCACTGAGCTCTCCTGGGCTCCCTGAGCTTCCCTCAACCAAACCCCAGTCAGCAGCTCTAGCAACGCCAGCATCCGTTGCAACCTGAGATGGAAAACGGACAAACCTGCTCCAAGGAAAGACTCCCATTGACCCTCCTTGAGTGTTTGAATTCATCCCTGTCATCTGCACACTAAATCAGATCATAAGCACAGCAAATCAAGCAGAGAATCAAATATCAGAAGTAAAAGCAGAGATAACAGATGTGATCAGACATGATCAGAGCGTCTGACAGCGCGTTTGAATTAAAGTGATCGGTCACTGGACCGATCCAGGGCTCGTGGATCGGTCACTGGACCGATCCACAGCTTTGCTGGGACTCCCAGCTTTCGCAGCCACAAGAGCATGATCGGTCACCAGACTGATCAGGCTGTGCCCTGATCGGTCAGCAGACCGATTAGGAAGCTCCCCGACCGATTAGGCTCCAGCCTGATCGGTTATAAGGAGAACTCCGCGACACTTGATCGTTCACCAGAACGATTTGAATAGTATCTCTGATCGGTCACCAGACCGATCAGGAGCCAAGCAGTAAGGTTCCCAAAACCTACCGTATGCTCCCTGATCGGTCACCAGACCGATCAGGAGCTGAGCAGTATGGATCCCAAACTCACTGTATGCTCCCTGATCGGTCACCAAACCGATCAGGAGTCGATCAGTAGCTCAACAAGGTCACTGTGTGCTCCCTGATCGGTTACCAAACCGATCAGTCATCGCTGGATCGGTCACCAGACCGATTCACGAGGGAACACTGTGCCAACTTCCCTGATCGGTCACCAGACCGATCTAGGCAAGGTCAAATCCACTCCAAGTCACGAGAACAAGCCTCTAGCCCTTCTCCGACTCGTGCTTGGTCCCTCGGACCAAGACACCGTGCCCAGCTTCACTCACCGGGACTTCAGTCAACCTGGCTTCACTCACCAGGACCCGGCTTCACTCACCGGGATTTCCAATCACCTAACCCTCCGAGTTAGGAATTTTCACACCTAGCCCTCCAAGCTAGGACTTTTCCACACCTACCCGTTCAAGTTAGGACTTTTCACACCTAACCCTCCAGGTTAGGAATTTTCGCACCTAGCCTCCAAGCTAGGGCTTTTCCACACCTAACCCTCCAGGTAAGGACTTTTCATACCTAACCCTCCAGGTTAGGAATTTTCACACCTAGCCCTCCAAGCTAGGACTTTTCCACACCTAACCCTCCAGGTTAGGACTTTTCACACCTAACCCTCCAGGTTAGGAATTTTCACACCTAACCCTCCAGGTTAGGAATTTTCACACCTAGCCCTCCAAGCTAGGATTTCATCCACCTAGCTTCTCAAGCTAGGACCTGACCCTCCAAGCCAGGGTTTCATCACCCCTAGTCCCACTAGGTATGCCTAGTCCACGACCAGGACTTAATCCAAATCATCTCATCATCCTAAACTAAAATTGGTGTCAACACCAAAACAACAATCAGGGTCAGACTGCATCAACACCATATTGGGAGTCTCTAGGCATAAATGTTGGTTTATATTGTTTCACAAGCATGATAGTTGTGAACAAATATTAGGGGAGAGACTCTCTCTCACGCGTGGGTGCGCAAGGGGGGGGTGTAAATCCAGGGCCCGGATTTGTACTGAACCAAGTGAACTCGTGTGCGTGCACGACTTGTGCGCGTCGAATGTCCGACCGGTCGGGGCAAAATTTGTCCAAGCAGATGAACCAACGTTTTGCCAAATTTTTTGCTCAAATGTAACTGATGCATTAATTTTGATTAATGCAAGGTCAGTAAATGACGTTAATTCGGTCATTGAATACTGCAGGGGTCTGAGCCTATATAAGGCTGTGACCGAGAGCAAAAGACACAGAAGAAAAAAAAAGAAATTCTCTTCCACTCCACCTCGTTCCCGACCTTCTTTGATAGCGTTCGGGTACTTCCTCAGTTTGCCATGAGCAACGTGTGCTCCGTTGCGCCCGTGGTTTGGCTGTTGTATCCTAAGAGACAGACGACCATCTGAGAGACAGACGTGCGCTGCACATGCCTCAGCAATTTCCTGGTCGGGAGACGTCCAACACTGCACGGGAGCTTGGGAGACCTGGCGAGAGCTCGGGAGACATTGCTCGAGAGCTCGGGAGACTTGGTCGGGAGCTCGGTGTTGAGGCAATCTATGGTCCGGAGTGACCATGTGTTTTGATGTTTGGGTAAAAGGTTTAAGTTAGGTTTTTCCTTGTGTTCTAATATGTGTATTTGAGTGTGCAGGATTGCAGGTTTACACATATTGACCTAGCGAGACGGCTTCGGACGGTGAAGGGTGGCATGGAGACAAGCTGGAGGCTTGTGTGCACCCGAGGGACCATGGATAGCAGGGATGATGAGCCGAGGGGCGCGAACTTCGAGGCATACATGAAGGATGACATGGAGGCAAGCTGGAGGCTTGTGTGCATCCGAGGGACGGGAGTCGAAGACGAAGAGGGCGCGAAGGCAACAGTCAAGGCTGCTGGTGAAGAGTCAGCTAAGTCATGAAGGGACGAGAGCCGAGGGAGGAGGACTCCAAGGGCAAGCCGGGAAGTGGACTTCAAAGGGCACACGTGAAGGGTGGCATGGAGGCAAGCCAAGGGAAGGCTTGTGTGCGCATCCGAGGGACGATAGCCGGTGGAAAAAGACTTCAAGGGGCAAGCCAAGGAAGTATACCTGAAGGCACTCGTGGAGGAGGGTCGTTGGAGTGAGGAAGAGTGTTTGCATAAGCTGAGCAGTCGACTGGGAATATAACAGTCGACTGTCAGCACAAACAGAAACTCACAGAAAGTTTTCGGCCATGGACTAGTCGATTGCCCCAGGAGTAGTCGATTGCCCTAGGAGCAGTCGACTGGTAAGTAGCCAGAATTCGAACATTGAGCTGCAACGATCAAATCTGAGTGGGGGCAGTCGACTGCCCTGGGAGCAGTCGACTGGTAGGGTGTTTTCCAGCCTTGAGCTTTATTTAAAGAGGCTCGGGTTTGGCTGAAAACCTCTGACTAAATAAGCTTGGTTAAGGGTTGTCAGTAGTCTTTAGAGCTCAGAGGTGTACTTGGATTTGTGGCAAGGTTTCTCCACCCACAAGGAGCTACACGAGCTTGCCGGAGGGCATACGGGGAGTGATACACCGAAGGATCGAGGGATCGTCCACCTCACGGACTGTCGTGGTGTAGGAGTCTTCATCTCCGAACCACGTAAATACGTTTGTTAGCATTGTTTAGTTTTATTTTAGTATATTCTGCTTGCGCAACTAACCTTGTAGGAAGAACGAACCGAAAATTGCTATTCACCCCCTCTAGCAAGCTACATCGATCTAACAAGTGGTATCAGAGCGAATGACCGCTCTTATTGGACTAACCGCTAAAGGAGCACAAGCTAGAGGAGAAGTTGAGGGATGACATCTACACTCCACCTCCTTACGACCATGAAGATTTCGAATATTGGAGGATGCGAATAAAGACGTGGCTTGGAATGTAGTGGGAATGTAGGATAGTAATAGAAGAGCCCTTCGAAGCTCCAAAGGACAAGCACGGAAAGAAGCTTCACCCTAGATATTGGACTAAAGAGCAACAAGCACATTCTAGGGTGAATGAAAAGGTAATTGGTATATTGGTTACTCTTTTGCCTAATAATGTTTTGAGTGGTGTAGGGGAATATAAAAGTGTCTATGAGTTGTGGAACAAAGTGGAAGAATTTCATAAGAACCCTACCCGAGTTCAAATAATGGAAGAACCCAAAGAAGTGAATTCAATGGTCCAAGAAGACCAAGAAGAAGAAGAATTGCTCATCTCATCAAGTAAAGTGGAAGAAGAAAGTGATAGGTCGTCCACTTCATCAAGGGAAGAGGATGAGGTCACCACCTCAAGGATTGAGGGGGAGGAGAGACCCACTTCCATACCGGAGCAAGAAGAAGCTTCTACCTCCACTAAAACAAGAACCAAAGACCACATTATATGCTTTGGATGTAATGAAAAGGGCCACTGCAAGAGAAGAGAATGGAGAAGGTAAATCCTAAACCCATTTCAATTTCTTTTGAATCTAACATGGGTTGTAGGAATGGAGAAGCCCAAGAGAAGAGAAAGAAAATTAGATGCTTCACTTGTGGAGAGCTAGGGCATTATCACACAAAATGTCCAAGAAAAGGAGAGCTAAAAAAATGGAGCAATTGAGAAGATGGGAGAAAGAGGAAAGGAAGAAAAGAAGCTCACATCAAGGGAGAACTACAAGGGTAAGGGAGGTAATTCCTGACCTTAAGTTAAAATGTAATTCAAATTTAAGTTCCTCCATGCATGTTAAAAATAGTGTAAATTATTCATCCATGTATGCTAGAAATAATGAAAAATATTTGCTTGTGCATAATTTTGGATTTAAATATCATAATAGGAATAGGGTTAACAAGGTAGATCAAAACCCTAAAAAGGTCATGCATCATGATAAATCTAAGACCACTAGGCCTAAGGATCAAGGCAAAAATCCTAAGAATGGGAGACATATGCCTAGAAAGATGGGTAGGTCTAGGAATGTCCAAAGTGGACATATGGACTCTAGGGTTAGAAGCCTAGAAAAGGAAAATCAAGCTTTAAGGGAAAAGCTTGATAGGTTAGAGAAAACCCTAGAGAGATTCACCATTGGATCTAAGGGTTTAGATATGGTGTTGGGTGGTTTAAACCGCACCAACGATAGATCGGGGTTGGGATACAGGTCTAAGATCTCCAAGGCCGATGGAAAAAAATATGCTAGGGTAGCATATGATTATGGCAAAAAGGAGAAGTCCAAAAATGGCAAGGGGTGCCATTTAAAGGTAAAAAGAAGGACTTGGCCAAGGACAAGATGTCTAAAGTTAATAATGTTAGGTTTGTAGGCCAAGAGTCACCAGAGGTACACTGGTGTGGCCTAGTATTAGTCGAGTCACCTAGGGAGGTGGCTAAGGCTAAGAGCTCAAGGGGGAGCTCTAGGAGTCTTTAGGATATATGGTGAATGGATCTCGGGAGGGTTGCTCCTAGAGGTCTAGATGGAACATAGGATGTGCCAAAAGAATTGGAGATGGACTTGAGTCTCAATTCTTGGGTTTTGGCACGATGATTTTGAGTTTCATGTATGGAAATATGATATTGGGGTCATATAGCATGAGAATTGGTTTTTGATGTGTAAATGTCATATAAATCAATGCTAGGGATGCATTGTGGATTGATATGGGCAGAGACATCAAGGGAGAACCAAAACTAGGACTTTTGGTCAAGGGTTTAGTGAACCTTTTTGCTAGTTTTGGATTTTATGTCAAACTTAGGAATGGTGGTAGATACATTTTTGGGTGTATTTTTCACAAGTAGGTATGGGTACCATAAATTTCTCCACAAAATTTGAGAATTTTTGAAGATTTGTGGAATTTTTGGTGCATTTCTGAATTTAGATTCAGAAAACTGAAAAACTATTTTTCAGCGTGCCAGTCGACCGCCCTTGGGGGCAGTCGACTGCTCTAGGTTGGATTGGGTATCCGACAGTTGGTTGGTGTCTAAATGATATAAAACAAATATATGGGGGTTAGTACACTATGTTTAGGATCATTAGGGATTAAAAGATCCAATAATTGGGATATTATTGGAGTCTTTTTGATGTTAGGCAAAGCGGGAGAAGTGTTGGGTTTAATTTGGGAAACTAAACATCCCTTTGCAAGAAACCCTAGGTCTAGGGGGAGCCTAGGTGAAGGGGGAGCATGATTGCTCCATTCTTGGCGTAAGGGGAACCTTAGAGAGGTTCTTAGAAAGCCTTTGTAAGTCCAATGTAGGGGAAGCCTTGGGATAGGTTTTAAAAAGCCCATTTTGGTGAAAATTCCTAACTTGGGAAGGTTAGGTGTATGGGATGCATTGGGATAGGATCCATGATTGGTTGCATTGCATATCATATGCATTGGCGGTGTAAGTCCAAGATGGAGTCTTGGTAACGTAAGTCCAAATAGTTGTTTAGCATTGTTATTGCTATTTATTGCTATTTGTTTTCTTTTGTGTTTGAATATGTGTATTTGAGTGTGCAAGATTGCAGGTTTACACATATTGACCTAACTGGACGGCTTCGGTACGATGAAGGGTGGCATGGAGACAAGCTGGAGGCTTGTGTGACCCGAGGGACCATGGATAGCAGGGATGATGAGCCGAGGGGCGCGGACTTCGAGGCATGCGTGAAGGATGGCATGGAGGCAAGCTGGAGGCTTATGTGCATTCGAGGGACGGGTGTCGAAGACGAAGAGGGCGCGAAGGCAACAGTCAAGACTGCTGGTGAAGAGTCAGCTAAGTCATGAAGGGATGAGAGCCGAGGGAGGAGGACTCCAAGGGCAAGCCGGGAAGTGGACTTCAAAGGGCATACGTGAAGGATGACATGGAGGCAAGCCAAGGGAAGGCTTGTGTGTGCATCCGAAGGATGATAGCCGGTGGAAGAAGACTTCAAGGGGCAAGCCAAGGAAGTGTACCTGAAAGCACGCGTGGAGGAGGGTCGTTGGAGTGAGGAAGAGTGTTTGTATAAGCTGGACAGTCGACTGGGAATATAACAGTCGACTGCCAGCACAAACAGAAACTCACAGAAGGTTTTCGGCCCTGGATCAGTCGACTGCCCCAGGAGCATTCGACTGGTAAGTAGCCAGAATTCGAGCGTTGAGCTGCAACGGTCGAATCTGAGTGGGGGCAGTCGACTGCCCTGGGAGCAGTTGACTGGTAGGGTGTTTTCCAGCCTTGAGCTTTATTTAAAGAGACTCAGGTTTGGCTGGAAACCTCTGACGAAACAAGCTTGGTTAAGGCTTGTTAGTAGTCTTTAGAGCTCAGAGATGTACTTGGATTTGTGGCGAGGTTTCTCCACTCATAAGAAGCTACACGAGCTTGCCGGAGGGCATCCGGGGAGTGATCCGCCGAAGGATCGAGGGATCGTCCACCTCACGGGCTGTCGTGGATTAGGAATCTTCATCTCCGAACCACGTAAATAGGTTTGTTAGTATTGTTTAGTTTTATTTTAGTATATTCCGCTTGCTCAACTAACCTTGTAGGAAGAACGAACCGAAAATTATTATTCACCCCCTCTTGCAACCTACATCGATCAAACACTCGGGAGTCGCCGCTCGGGAATTCCAGCTTGGGAATTCCGCTTGGGAGCTCGCTCAGGAATTCAGCTCGGGAATTCGCTCGGGAGCTCGGGAATTCAACTCGGGAGAATGCAATTTGCGTAAAAAGCAACTCGGGCCACTCAACAGCTAAGTTAGAATAATTATTTATAATTTTAATTTATTGTAAAATTCTCCGAAAGGAGTCCATTTTCTCCAACAATTCTATCTTCAATAGACTAAAACAACTAACTATGCAATGCGTATAATTTGATGATTATAAAGTTTTGTAGGAGTCAGTAGATGAGAAATACAAAGTATATAGAGGATATCAACTCAAAGAAATTAATAGTCGAGAGGTTCATAGTAGACTACAAGACGATAAATTGTAAGTTTATAATGAGTAAAGCTCGAGAATTGCAAGTGATAATGCAAATCAATTTAAATCAAGGACACGAAGATTGGGAATCTTGGTAGGAACCATCTCAAACGTAAATGTAATAAGATGAGACTTGAAGACCTAATTATGGGAGGAATTTTTGCCGGAGCCTCCCCCCCCCCCCCCCCCCCCCCCCCCCCCCCCCCCCGACCTAGGCATTTTCTCAAAGTTTTGCCTCTGCAAATAAACTGTGTGAGGAATATGTGCATTGTTCATTGTCAGTAGCTTTGTTCGCTTTTCCCCTTCAAATCCCAAACACACTCTCTTCTCCTCCCCCTCCTCCAATTATGTGTGAATCTTGGAACACGTTGAGTTTCTAAATTATCCGTCATGAACACTTTCCAATTTATCCTGACGATCGGTGACAAACTTCAATTGAACCAAGCCGGTCATCCGAGGTTCGACATTATCCAACCTCATTAATCTTTTTTTTCTTCTCAATTATTCTTGACATATCCAGTGTGCCCAGGGCCATCTTCAGGGGAAGGCAGCATAGGCTCCTAAGGCCTCTCTATTTTAGGGGTCTCTATATCATTAAGAATTTCTATTAAATTTGATAATAGTTAATTTTTTAAGCATATAATGGTCGTAATCAGTCTCAAATTTTCACCTAATAATTAGTCTAAGGCTTCTAATTTTTTGGAGATGACCTTGAGTATGTACGCCCTCCCGACATGCTAGCTAGTCATATCATTCGGACTAGTAGCCCTTGTATGATTTATATTTCCGTGTTGATCTTAGGACGGATTGGTGAGAGACGAGCGAATTGCCTTTTACTACCTCAATTATTATTGACATGTCCAGTAAAAACATCATATGGTTTCATCATTCAATTGTTTGGTTCATATAATTATTAGATTGTTAAATGGTCTTTGATACCGGGGCTAAACAGGGAAGAGTCAATACCGCAAGTTTAAAAGTTGGTTCATATAATTATTAGATTGTTAATTGGTCTTTGATACCGAAACTGAACAGGGAAGAGTCCATACCACAAGTTTAAAAGTCATGGGTGAACAATTAGGCAACAATTTCACATCACCCCTCATATCCGATAGGATCAACCCAACAGACATTAATAGAAAAAATCCCAAGTAGACATCAATGAGGATCCAGTCTCTCAGAACCCGAGCGGATATCCCGAGTGATATCAGCAGAATACCACCTCGTCAATCCCTAAAAGGCTCAGTTGTCTAAATCCGAGTAGATTACCTCCGATCGGATTAGCTTAGCAAGACTGTAGAGCTAGCTCTCCAGAGCTTCGAGCCGATTGGATATCCTTCGGGCTCATGAACCTTCAACCTCCTCAAATGATAAATGCCTGTAAATCTAATCGTTGATCTAAGTGCCACCCTCCAAAGCCTAGTAGGCCCATTGGCCTGCAAGCCCATTGGATTGGTAGGCTTGCAAGCCTAACTGGGAAATAAGGCCTAGAGCAAGGTTGTCAAAGACATGTGGTATTGTATCGTTACATAGATACGTAGTAGATACGTGGTGATCATTATACATACTATTGACATGACAGTCCAATATAGCTGAAATACACCGATAAGATAACTTCATTTATTTAATGTAATACCTCATTAATACAAAAATTATTTGGGTATCTGCAATGGGGGTTATAACATGAGATTTATACTATAAACCCCTCATTATAAATCCCACCACTATTACATGGGTAGAGTTTATAAGGCTACGTTTGGTACACTTATTTTTCATTTTCATTTTTCACAGAAAATGTGATTTTTCAGAAGACGTGTTTGATTTGTATTTTTCAAAAAAAAATACAGTATTTTTTGAAAAATTATAGAATGAAATAAAATCATTCTTCAGAAAATAAAAAAATATGATTTTTTAAAAAATAAAAATAAAAAATGCAACAAACTAACCGCTCTATGATATTTTATATAAATCGATCTCAAAATCTTTGCACTAAGTTTATATATATATAGCATGCAAATTTCTTGTATGCACAGAGGATTTAATACTCTTTTAAATCTTTTATCGTAGAGGTTTATGATAGCGAAGAGAATTTTTAAAAGAAGTGAGGTTTTTAACGTTTTGATGTAGATGATATGACAAAATAAAAACCTCCGTATAGAAAACCTCTTATGGTATTATAAATAGGGGTCTTTTTCCTATGACACATGTATGCTTTTCCTAAGATTTAGACACCGTTTCTATATCATATATAATTTTTTTTTCTAGAAATTAACTTGAGCGTTAAAGTAACTATGTTAGGGACTCATCCTTGCCTACTTGCTAATATTCATCTTTCCTATGTGTTTCTAACAGCGTAGCAAAGCTTCTCCGTACTAGGTCTTTTCACGATCAACTTTCCAACCAATACATCGGTGCTTCATCTTCACCGCAGCTCTCAAACAGGATAAGTCTTGAATCATTGCAAACAGCCAAGAATGAACATCGTCATTGTATTCAGTAATTTTCCGATTGTCATTTTGAGATTAAGCAAAAGGAGATAGCTGACTACTTGGCTTAAGATTGCTGTCTTCTTATCTACGTTTAGCTACACCTCATCCTCATGTCAATCAATGAACCTCACGAGGATTAGCTCTCATGACAAGACGAGAAAAATGCATTTATCTCATAGATTCCAAGCAATTACTCTCATTTATTAGAAATCCAGAGCAATTTCCCCTTCTATCATTGTCAGCTGCTGTTCAGAATTTATCAAAATCTGTCCTGCGAGATTGGAAACTGACGAAGTGATGGGACGCATTTCAATTAACTTCCTACCTTCCGCCTCTTCTCCCCAGCAATGTATCAAAAGCAGATGCTTTGCAATTATTCCGGCCCCATTCTTCCTGGCTTTATAGTCGCTCCTGTCCATTTCATCATTGTTCGTAATACAAAAGTCGAAAATGCGTTAGCTGGAGCAATTTGGCCTCTTCTCTTGTGCCTTCTTCTCCCTACTTATTTCCTCTGCTTTTGTTCGGCTGGTCTCTCATACCAGTTCTCGGCTGTAAAAAAAATCACTTTTGGGGCATCTGTGATGGCCAAGTTCAGAGCTTGCACGATGAGATTGGGCAGAATTCTCCCGGCGTGCTTTCTCGTCGCCATTTTGGCCACCGTCGCGCTTCCGACCTCGGCGGACGGCCTTTTCAGGATCAGGTTGACTAAGAGGCCGCTGGACCAGACCGACCGGCTCGCCGCCCGTCTCTCTCGTGGTGCCGTCGGTGCTCTGGAAACTCGTAAGTACGGGCGTCTGCGAGGGAGTCTCGGGCTCAAGCACGGGCCGGACGGGCCTGTGGGGCCTGACAGTGGCAACATTGTCTCCCTCGAGAACTACATGAACGCTCAGTACTTTGGCGAGATCGGCATCGGCTCTCCGTCGCAGAACTTTACGGTGATCTTTGACACAGGAAGCTCCAATTTGTGGGTACCGTCTTCCAAGTGCTATTTCTCGGTGAGCCATCAACTTCCTAGTCTTTGTAATGCTCACTTGTTAACGTAGGAGGAGGAAGTGATTTTGATTTTGGTTGAACAGGTTGCCTGCTATTTCCATCCCAAATACAAGTCAAGCCAATCTAGCACCTATAGGAAGGATGGTTAGTCCCTGTTTGCTTTTCTTTCTTTTTGCTGGTTAGTATTGCAACAAACTGCAAGTACTCTTTGTAAAATGTCAGTAACTACTCGAATGATAACAGGTTGTTACTCAATTCCCTTTAAATCCGACTTCTAAGCCCAAACACTTCATCGTGAAGACTAATTAAAACCCAGTGAAATCTGAAAAACCCAGTGAAGCACCCCCTTTTTTTTTTTTTTGCACATTTTATCTCATACTCCTAATCTGAAGTTTGGCTTAAGTGAAGACTAATTAACTTAGTATTCTTAATTTAGCAAAAAAACTTATTGTTTAAGTTGCAACTTCTTGCTAATTTTGTCATCTTACAGACTGTTTGCTAATTTTGTCATCTTGCAGAAAAACTTATTTTAATTTTATCTCATACTCCTTTTAATATTTTTTCAAAATGGGGCGCTCTTTAGACGATAATGAAAATAAGGGGTGTCCCTTGATTTTTGCCTAAAATGTATCTAACCTATGGAATGTTCGTTTCCTGTAATGATGATGTATATTATGACTATATAAACATAAACCATAATTAATATGTATCTTTAAATATTTTAAAGATTGGTTAGTACTAGTCCTCTTTTACCGTTCAATGCATAGTAGGAAAGAATATATATTTTATCCCTAGACTTCTACTATCTCTTCAAAATGCCCTTGTAGTTTCACTATTATCGGTTTACCTCTGACTTTCACAAGTATTGTTGAAATGTATAATAACAATCGGGCGGGGGCAAAACAACACCAGAACTACAAGGGCATTTCGACAATCCTTATGAAAGCGTGAGAAGTAAAATGACAATAATGATTGAGGCTAGTTTTAGAAGTAATAAAAGTCATAGGTAAGATAAAATTTTCTCAAAGAGTAGAACTAAGTTTTCCTTTCATAGGAACATTTTTTCTATATGATAATCAAGTTATATCCTGACTTTAGTAGTGCATCATCTACATTGTATGATAATGAAGATGCCATTTCTTGAGGTCTGTATTGGAGTTATGATAATATTAATTTATTGTATCCATTACCCATTTTTTGGATGCTTGGTAGATAGTTTTCCTTCTCCTCCTCCTCCTCTTTTGTCTTCTTCTAATTATTTTTCTTTTTTCTTTCAGTTAACACCTAAACCGATTATTTAAAATCTTTTTTCCAGGGAAGTCTGCAAGTATTCACTATGGTACTGGATCAATATCAGGTTTCTTTAGTCAAGATCATGTCACAGTTGGTGACATTGTCATCATGGATCAGGTCTATAGTGATTAGAATTTCAATCTTGAGTTGTTATGCATTTTCTAGTAAATTTCCAACTTTGGTCTGACTGCCATGTCCTCAATAATTAGATTGGTGCATAGATTCCCATCTGATCTGTTTCATCTTCTAAAATTACAAAAGCTCCTACTATAGTACAAACTGAGAATGCTGTTCTTTGCTCTTTCAGGCATTTATTGAAGCCACTAAAGAACCGAGCACAACCTTTTTGATGGCAAAATTTGATGGAATACTAGGGCTTGGATTCCAAGAAATCTCAGTTGACAATGCAGCGCCTTTATGGTATTCATGACATACTTAACCATGCTTTGATTATTGAGGATGGTCAAGTTTTTCTTTTAACATATTCCTTTACTTCTTTCTTAACAAGTTACTCTGAAGGTTTTTCTAATGCTTTATTTATTGCTTAGCTGAAAGTTGTGTTTTCTCAATCAGCTTAAGATTCAAAGCTAAGTAGTATCCCATATTGTTCTGTTGGATTTTCTTATTTGTCCGTTGGTTTGATCTTTCCCAACTTAAACTTCTACCAAGGATATCTGGAAGGACATAAACTTTTATCCATCTTTATCTCAGAACCGTGTCAATGATGTGTCAAGCTCGGTCCTTTACGCGGCTTGCATGTGGGGGTTGTGTTAGTCACAGCTTTTTCAAGGGAATTGATATGTATTTCACTTAAAAAGCAAGTAAACAACACCAAAAGATATAGTACAAGAAGTTTCATAAACATAATAGCACGCATATAACTTAAATAACAATAAAATGAGAACAAGCTCCCAAGTGGCACAAGAACTCTAACTCTAGTAGCAAATGTCTTAGATTAGCAATAGTAGTGCAATTAGAATCTCCAACTGTAGTAGACAACGTTGCTTAGACACCACTAGTGCAAGACCTCAGAAACAATTAGAAAATATTGGCAAATGTTGCGCTAAAACAAAATTAGTCATGCATTTAAAAGCAAAAGATTTTATTGTTAACCTTATGCCCATTTTCTTCGGGTACATTTGTTCATCAATAAGATTTTGATTGGTAGATGGCTAATGAAATTCTCTTATATCATTTTCGCCTACTACACTCACATTCCTAGAGAAGGCACAATTCCAAACCATAAATCTTTCTACAAAATTGAACATTAAAATACTTTAACACGAAGCCGTTATTGTTAGCATTTTCTTGTATCATATACCAGTTTAAGTGAATGGGCGACTTGTGCATTATGACTTTTGTTTTCATTTGAACAAGAAGATGATGGCTACCAATACATTTAACAGTAATCCAATGTTTGTGAAGGTTTCTTGAGTGTCACATACCTGGCCTCATGAATGGCGTGCCCAGAAAATGACCTGCTAATTTGCATAAATAAACGTCAATTCTGCTTTACAGGTATAACATAGTCAATCAAAGTCTTGTAAAAGAGCCAATTTTCTCATTTTGGTTCAACCGTGATGCAACTGAAGGAGTGGGAGGTGAAGTAGTTTTTGGAGGGACTGACCGACAACACTACAAAGGCGAACACACATATGTTCCTATAACTCAGAAGGGGTATTGGCAGGTTGATTCCATTTCTTTTTTAGCAAACAAATTCAGAATATAAGATTATATCCTTTATTTAAATCCTGAATTTCAAAGTCTTTTGCAGTTTGACATGGAAGATGTCCTTCTTGGTGGTCAATCAACTGGTTGGCCATAAAGTTCTATACACTTTGTTTGTTACTAATATAGTATAGATGTATCTATATTTATGCCCCTTGATTTTTGTTTGTTCTATTTGGGTCAGGATTCTGTTCTGGAGGTTGTTCTGCAATTGTTGATTCTGGTACTTCACTGATTGCCGGTCCAACAGTAAGTTTGTAAAGAATTACAATTGCAGATAATGTGCCCTTCTGCTTTGTTTTTTCTTTCTTCTCCTTCTTCTTTTTAAATTCTTTTAACAATTTCATATAAAATCTCTTGGCATCACATGTGAAAATGATACAAATTTATGAGGGTGTGGCAGCCAAGTGTTTTGACTCCTTTGTTAATGCATTTGCAAATTTGACATTCATATGCATGGCAATATTTGTTTCAATCGTGAAAAGCACTATTTCTCATTCATGCTTTGGATTTCAAAACCCCTGGATTTCAATCATGAGGGTTGATCTAGAAGATGGAATACACCTTGTAGTCTCACTGGAGGTTTAGTTAGAAAAAGGTAGAATACATTTTACACTCAGGTTGGCCCCACTTTAGAACAAACCTTTTGGATTGGAATCCAAACATTATGCAGAAAAGGTACCAATTATTATCTTACTGGAATATGAAATAGTCAGTTCTCATAATTGTATAAATCCATTTATTCTTTGTTTATCTGAAAGTAGAGAAGCTGTGAACCTTTTTGTTTTAGTTGGTTCTCAATGCACTTGTAGTAACATGAGTTCAACTTAGTTTGTGTTGGTCTTTCCTTTCTCAATTTGAATGTCATAATCCTTTGATTATTTAGTTTTAAAATTGGTACAATAGTTAGCATTCCCTTTAACAATTTCTCTGCAGGCTGTTATTACGCAAATTAACCAGAAAATTGGAGCTGATGGCATTGTTAACCAGCAGTGCAAAACAGTAGTTACACAATATGGTGAAAAGATTATGGATATGTTGGTGAACAAGGTTCTTAAAATTACCCTTCATATTTGAATCTTTAAATAATTATCAATAAATGCTGAAGAGTGAAGCTATGTTTCGTGTTATAGGAACAACCAGCAAAGATTTGTTCACAGATTGGTCTCTGTGCTTTTGATGGAAGTCAAGGGGTTAGGTCAGCAATTAGCCAAATTTTATCCGACTTTCATACTATGCTCTGACTAATTTGTTCTCTTGTTATTACTAATAAAAAGTTCACTACTTTTCCTTTCATTAGTTTGCAAATCAAGAGTGTTGTTGACAAGAGAGTTGAGACTTCTTTTAGCGACAATATGTGCGCCTATTGTGAAATGGCAGTCATATGGATGCAAAATCAGCTCAAACTGAACCAATCACTAGAGCAGATGTTGGACTATCTCAATGAGGTGAAGTTGCACATCACAATTCCTTATCTAGCTTGTTTGTTGTTGTTATAGCTTTCAGAAATGGTTTCAGTTATGCGAGCGAATACCTAATCCGATGGGGGAATCGTCTGTTGACTGTGACAGTCTGCCCTCCATGCCTATTATTTCTTTCAACATCGGTGGAAGGAATTTTGACCTCAAACCCGAACAGGTACATAATGTTCATGATCATTATCTTTTTAGGCAATGATTTTGAAATCCTATAAGCATAGTTCCTGCAATTAAATTCAGAAATGTTTCCACATCCTTCATTCAAAAGTGAAGGGGATTTGTAGGAGATTGCAAATTGGATGATAACCAACTTTCCTGTTGTACATAAATACAGCCTTTAGCATGTCCTTGATTTTCTCTTCTTACTCTCTCTGCAGTATGTCCTTGAAGTTTCTACTGGAGATTCTAAGCAATGTATCAGCGGATTTCAGGCAATCGATGTACCTCAGGGTCCACTTTGGTACGCCACCGTTCCTACGATACCATGCGATACTAATGCTACACTGCTGCGCCTCTCTTCTAATGTAGTTTCCCATGACTGCAGGATACTTGGCGATATCTTCATGGGAGTATACCATACTGTGTTTGATTACGGAAAACTCCAAATTGGATTTGCAGAAGCAGCTTGAGGGTAGTTTACAGACTTTCCATCTATCTGCTTCTAGATCATAGATATATAAGTATGACTTTCTGCCCATCTGCGTAAGTTAGCTTGTTTGAATGTGTATAGGTGTGTTTCTATTTAGCTTGCTTATTGTAGTATAACAGCACTCCAGTCTATGCCACCCTGCATGAATTTGGTGAGAGCTATGCTATTACTATGGATATTTTGTTCTTGAGGAATTAATGAAGTAATAACTAAGAGAATGGTCTAATTAATGATACAATGATGATACTATTACTCGTACTTCTGCATATTTAACCATAAGATATCATCACATAAAAGTACAAAAGGCATAATGTTTTGCTAAGTCTCAAAGTTTAGCTAATTGTTGAGTGATTTGGAACGTGATTTCTCAAGCATTTTAAGAACTTTGATCATGGTGGGTCTCTTTGAAGGGTCTGTTTCTAGGCATTGATCTGCAATGTGAAAGACTGCCTTGGCTTCTTCAACCGAGAAGTTGCTCCCAAGGCTACTGTCCACGGCGTGCTCTTCTCTTTGGTCTTGCACAACATCTCTAACCTATTGCCACCATTGCTCATAACGTTAAAATAATATAAAAGAAATGAGGTAATGTGGAAGGTCATTCAAACAGAAAAATCAACTGTGAGATTGAACTTATTGAGAAGTAAAATAAATATAGCGAGTAGTTTTTTTAGAAGAGTTTACCCAGGTCACCAACTTTGTGCCTTCCTCTATGAACGATTCATCCGAAGGTCTTTTCCCCGTGAGCAGCTCAAGCAGCACCACGCCAAAACTATAAACATCCCCTTTCGTCGTTGCTCTTCCCGTATCGAAATACTCTGAGCAAACAAACGCGGCGCATCAGGGCAAAAATGTTTTCGTAACAGAATAACAAATTCCCAACGAACTAAATTAACCAGATTAACTACCAGGCGCGAGATACCCAAAAGTCCCGGCGACGAGGGTGGATACGTGAGTCTGATCCGCATGCATCAGCGTCGCCAGCCCGAAGTCCGAAACCCTGGCCTCCATGTTTCGGTCGAGCAGTATGTTGCTCGACTTGATGTCTCTGTGAATTATGTGAGGCAGGCAATCGTGGTGCAGGTACGAGAGTCCTCTCGCAGCACCGACGGCAATTCTGTGCCTTGTGGCCCAGTCAAGAGGACTCTGTTTGCTCAATTTACCTGCAATTGCCACAGTTAAACTAACTCCATGCACGAGACAGATCGAGCCTTACCGTGAAGAAACGAGTCCAAGTTTCCGTTGGGCATCAGCTCGTATATGAGTAGATTAAACTGCGGCGCGATGTAGTAGCCATGGAGACAGACGATGTTCCTGTGCTTGATGTCTCCCATGGCGTCCAGCTCCCTTTCGAATCCGCTGTCAGGACTGTCTTTGCTCCCCTTGTTCAGCCTCTTCACCGCGAAGGCAGTGTTCTCGTCGACGGTCAGACGGTAGACGGTGCCGAAGCCGCCGGAACCTATGATGTCCTTGTTCGACAGCTTCATAGTCTTCTTCATGAAGGCTTTTGAGCTCAGAGACTGCGTCGCCGGGGACCTGAAGATCACCATTCTTCCACCTGTTTGTTACAGAGTTTTGCTAGATTATTGAACACTACGCAAGGCTCCATGGCTAGTAATAGTGACATATTGTTTATTACTAACTCGAGAGAGTGTCGTCGATGATGGTACGCTTGCGAGCCCATCGTTTGTAGAGGAGGAAAGAGATGATGATCTTGGACATAACGAATGCGAGACAGCAGATGGTAATGTAGAGTGCAATGACAGGAGAGGAAGTCATGGCCTGGGGACGAAGCTAGCAATAGGCTGGAACCTGACGACGTTGCGATAAGAAGGAGGCGGGAATTATTTTGGAGATGCATGGCAGTTGCTTTCAGGTACAAAAGTGCATTGAGAAGGCTGTTGAATCATGTGAAGGCTGAACTAATTTCTTGCCTCTGTTTACGTGGTGATCTTGAGAGATGGGATCCGTGAGCAGTGTGGAACAACTTGGAGGAATATGCTCAATCAAACTCCATCAGGCACAGGTTTCTTATCGATCGAGTCTCTTTAGATGTTTCAGTTTTTTTTTTCCCTTGGATTTTCTATTCTGAGAGATATTTAATGCATCGAAACAAGCTGCAATATATAGGAAAAATGATGCCGATGGATAACCAACAAATGTGCATGTTCTAGAGTCAATAAGTTTAAGCTTTCTAATAATACTATAAGAAAAATCTGTATTACCGATGGAATAACAATTTCGTCGGTAGTTTCCGACAAAATTGACGGAATCATATTTTCCATTGATAATTCCCGATTTGGCCACGTGGCCAAGCAATCTCCAACGGAATTAGGTTTCTGTTGGAAATTGGCTCATTTCCGACGCAATTTTTTCCCGTTAGAAATTATTTCTGACAAAAATCTTATTCCGTCGGGAATTTAAGGTTTGGCCACGTGGCTATGACAATTTCCGACAGAAATTTCCAACGGAATGAACTAGCGAATAAAATTAGAGCTGAGCCCTAATTTTTCTCCTTGCGCGTGCTCGAGCTCCTCCTTCGCACTCTGGCCTCCTCCTCCTCTTGCTCTTGTTCTCCGATAAGTCTTTATTTGTGTTTTTTCCCTGTCGTATCTCCGACCGGGCTGTGAGGGGCATCGCCGGCCAGATTTGGCCACGGCCGCAGGCGGGCCACGACCGGCTAGATCTGGCAGCTGTCAGTCCCCTGCTGGCTGTGTCCGACCCTCCTGACCGCGTTTGAGTTTATCAGTTTATGTGTATTTTGATATGTGTGTGGATGTTTGGATGTGTTTGGCTTTATATGTTTAGATGTGTTTGGATATTTTTGAATGTGTTTGGATGTGTTTTGGATCTGTTTGGATATGTTTTGAATGTGATTGGATATGTTTGTATGCTGTGATTGTTTAGATATATAAATTATATATATGATAATCCTAAATACAAATAAAATTATTCAATTTATTTTTTAAAAATCCTGATGGATTTCCGACGAAAATGTGTTTCCGTCAAAAATATCGAAATAGAAATTCCGACGGAATTAGGTTTTCCGCGAGAAATTTCGGACGGAATAAGCTATTTCCGTTGGAAATTTTCGACGAAAAACCTGATTCCGTCGAAATTTCTGACGGAAATAGTTGATTCTGTTTGAAATTCTCCGATGGAAAATGCTTTTTCTGTCGGCGCTATTTTCGATGGAAGTTTATTTCCGTCGGAATTATATTCCGACGGATCAATATTCCGTCGGTAAATGTACCGACGGTATGAAATTTTTGTCAATAATATGTTACCGACGGATTTTACACTTACGGATAAAATTCCGTTTGAATTTTATCGGTAAATACAGTTAACAATGAAATTTGTCGAAAAATTCTGTCGATAAAGTTTATTAATTTTGTTGTGTAACCTAAAATAGAAATGGATGTGACTCACTGATGTAGGTTGCATTTACAATGGAGTTTAATATGACTTTTCAAATTGTAAAGGGGTTTAACTTTTAATTCGAGATTTGGAATTAAACTTTGTGATCATGTGTGTAGAATTAAAAATTTATGTTTATTATCGTGAAATCGTGACCGCTAATTTTTATCCGAAATTCCATCATTTAAATCATTTTAAGAGTATTTTAATTATTTTTTATAATTTTCATTTTTAAAGTATTAAGGATAATTTTAATATTTCTAATATTTAATTTATCTTGATCCATGTATTATTTTATGTTAAGATTGTTTAATTATCTATTTTTTTCGGATAAAATATTTATTTCTTTTTTTATTAAGATTATAATTAACCGATGTTAATTATTTGGATCTTAGCTTAGCTTGATCTATATAAGAATTTTGTCTAAATGGTGAAGGGAACATTTGCATTGATAATTATTTTTTTTAGGTTAAAACTCAGAGTCAACGTAGTCCATAGAATAATCAATTATCCTGTCTCACTGGCAGTGACAAATTAGATTAAGTAAAAAAATTGAATCCATCACCTCAAACAAATTAAAGAGATTACAAACAGAGAATAGACAGAGAGCAATTATAGAGGCAAAGTTTACCTATCTTATTTATTTTAGTCTACTTGTCTATGGTACAATAGGAAGACGATTAATTATTATCTTAATATTCATAATTAAATTCTCTATTACGATGTTTTTATAAATTTTTTTTTAAATAGGACGCGAGCTTTAAGATGTTGAGTTTCTGGATCGTCCGCCGTAAGTACTTCTTAATTTACCCTGACGGTAGTGAAAATTTCGTAGGATCGAACCGATTGTCCGAAATTGAAAAAATCTCGTTAATCATTTTTTATATAGGTCAAGTGTGAATGATGACACACGAAACAAATTGAGGGTTGAATGTATTTGAGAGAGATGAGTAACCTAACAGATAATGACTTTGATAACGAAGTCAAGTTATGGAAGATAACTTTGATATATGAGCTATGAGAGTTAAAAGATAGGGCTTGGAAGCGAATAATTCTCAACTTAGGTGAGACTTAGTATTCAGGATGATCGTAATCAAAGTTTCAATTGATTTGATAAAATTGTGTTACAATGTTGGCGATCGATGCACACGTTTAAAGGGGATGAATAGCCGATCACCCATTTGATTCGTCGATTTCTTCTTATACGTGTTAGCAAGCGCAAACGAAAATATCAACTACAAACTAAAACAATGCTAACACCAAATCTTTACGTAGTTCGGAGATGATACTCCTACTCCACGGCTGTCCGTAAAGTGGATGATCCCGATCCGTCGGTAGATGAGTCCCCGGAAGACCTCCGGCTAGCTCGTGTCGCTCCTTGTGGGTGGAAAACCTCACCGCAACCTTGACAACACTCCTGAGCACAAATATTACTAATTGACCTTTAACCAAAGTCAATTTCGTCAATCCTAGCCAGCCAAACCAAGCTCCCTTAAATAGAGCTCGTGACTGAATTAGCCGTTACCAGTTTACTGGTGCCAACACCAGTCGACTAGTTCTAACCAAATCCGAATGTTATAGTCCAACGTTCGAATTTCAGCCGACACCAGTCGACTTCATAGAAGATCAGTCTACTGATCTTTCTGTGCCAACTACCAGTCGACTGATCCAAGCATCAGTCGACTGTCCAAAATCTAAACCTAGGGTTTCCCTTTTCGAGTACAATTCTCTCACACTCGGTCCCTCACGATTCAGCTGACTCTTCCTTTGCAGTTTTGACCTGTTGCCTTCTTCGACTTTAGCTTTCGTCCCTCGGATGCATACGAACCCGCGGCTCGTCCTCATGTCATCATTCGCGTGTGCCTCGAAGTGTGCTTCCCTCAGCTCATCGTTCCTGCTTTGTCCACGGTCCCTCGGATGCATACAAGCCCACGACTCATCTCCTCATGCCATCCTTCATCGGGCCCCAAGTCATTCAGCTAAGTCTATGTGTATCCTACAAACCTACATACTCACATACACATATCAAATATAAGGGTGAACATAACTTAAATTTTTTGTCAAATATTAAAATACATAGTCACTTCAGATCATAAATTGCACCAACGATAACAACTAAATCACCTAAGGAATATAGTGGAGCAGTCTCTTGATGCTGGAATTTAATCAACTCAAGTAGGCGTTAGCAAACTCAAGTTGAAGTAATCAAAATACTAATGGATGATGGAGTATCTAGTCGTCTAATTGATGCAAAATAACACTACAAGAATTTTTGCAATCAACAACGCCCAATCGACAACGTTTTTTAAAAAAAACGTTGTCTTTTTTTGTTTTACAACGTTTTTAGTGAAAAGCGTTGTCTATGTGTTTTACTTTTTAATAACGACAACGTTTTATAATGATGCGATGTGCTTAGTGTTGTGGTTTCGGATGAAAGACAACGCTGTTACAAAAGCGTTTTTTAAAAGCGTTGTCGTATTTCCCGCTAAAATAAAAAACACATCCCTCGCTTATTGCCAAACCTCGGCGGCTCGCGAAAAATCTCTCCGCGCTTCTTTTCTCCGCGAAATATCTCCGCTCCTCTTCCTTTCTGGCAAGCTCCAAACCCAAACCCTCATTGCCACCTCCCTCCACCTCCCTCATTGCCACCTCCCTCGCCCTCTCCTCTCCACGAAGATCTGGTGAACATACATCTTCTCCTAGCTCACCACCAAGAAGTATCCTCCACGAGCTCTTCGTCCGTCGAGTGGAAACTGAACCCCAGCGGCAGCATCACGACGCTCGCCACTACCCTCTCCATCTCTCTCTCTCGCAGTCGCCGACGTTCTGACTCTGTGGCGGTCAGATTTCAAGCTTCTGCTGGTGACGCTCGGGGAGAAGGGGGTTGCAAATTACTACACCAAGGTACATCCTCCTCGAATCACACTTCTCTCTTACCGCTTTGGGAGTAAGATCGATAGATTCTAAAACCCTAGGCATTTTCCAGTTTAGGGTTTCCGAAATCCTTAAGGGTTTCCTTAAGGGTCAGTTGATGTGCTTCCTTGGTAAGCTAGTTTCCATTTCCATGCATCATTGACTAGGATGCTGGATCTATAGTCCAAACAGTTTGCATTATTGTACAAACAATTGAGGAATGAGAGAAGTTTAGACTCTGCTTTAAGCTATCACAAATTCTATTTATTATTTTCCCTATTGGTTTAATCTTGTTGAGGGTTTAACGGACTTTCAGTTCCAATTTTGCTTTATCTAGTTGATATTTTATCTTATTTTAGGCAATTACCTATTAATATGTTATCATGTACAATATTGGCTGATTCTTCAAATTTGTCATCAGATTCTGGTCTACCATGAAAATGTTAATTTCTAGCTGAAAAATTGTATTTGCATGCATAACCTGATAGCGAGTCCCTTACTAAAGTTGAGAATTTACTGAGTCAAGAAATGCTATTGTGTTTTCTATTTGTAACTTTCTAGAGATGCACTTTGCTTATTTGTTGAAAACAACGGAATATTGGTTACAGAGACCACAGCTAGTGAAAGGCAATATGCAGCTCTTTTCTGTTGATCAACAGCGTAGTCAGGCTCTTGAACCACATGCTGCATCCTTTGCTTCATTTAAGGTTCGATTTTCTACTTTCTTTAGTTGCTTTATACTTTTCTTACTGGTTTCTGCTGCTTCTATTAATATTTATTTCTATTTTTTCTGTTCTTCTCTTGAGTCTTGACTTTATGGTTCTCTCGTCTATAGGTAGTTGGGAATGAGAATCCCTCCATTCTAATTTCTTTTGCCTCGAAGACTAGTAATGCTGGACAAATCACTTCAAAGTTGCATGTCATCGAACTTGGAGCCCAACCAGGTATCGAGATTGTGATTCTCATTCTTGGTCACTTGCACGAGTATTAGTCTCAGATTGTATCTCACTATTCATCTGATATCTAATTGTTAATATGCTTGGTAGTTGTTAGAAGCAATATGAGATTAGTTTTTTGAAGTTAAAATCTTTGGCAAGAATGTTGAAAATTGAAAAGAAAATCTATTAAACCTTGCACAAGAGTAATAAATCAAAGACGTTTCCATGAAAGTATTCCTTTTAGCATTACTACACTATTTTTTTTTGCCAAACTCTTTTGAGAACCAAGAAACATACCAAAAATTGCAGAATCTTCGCATTTTTATTTGTGCATGATTTCCTTTTTATGACTTTTTTTTCTTTTTGAAATATAATCAATACCAGGAAAGCCAGGATTTACAAAGAAACAAGTAGATCTTTTCTTCCCACCAGATTTTGCAGATGATTTCCCTGTAGCAATGCAGGTGATGATGAAATTATCTCCGTATATGTGTTTTGAGTATACTTAAGTTGTTTTTTTATCCCTCTGATCAGTTTTATTTTGGCAGATATCCCAAAAATACAGTTTGACATATGTTATTACAAAGCTTGGTTTATCGTTTGTCTATGATCTGGAAACTGCAACTGCAGTTTACAGAAATCGAATCAGCCCAGATCCAATATTTCTCACTGCAGAGGCTTCAAATATTGGTGGTTTTTATGCAGTCAATAGAAGGGGTCAGGTCCTACGAGCTACTGTAAATGAAGCAACTATTATTCCATTTATCAGTGGCCAAGTATGTAACTGCTTCAGCTGTGTTTTACCTTTTTATTATTATTTTTTTAATTTTTTGTACTTTCATGACTGATGGGCATTCTTCTAACAAAAAAGAGGACTGATGAATATTCATATATACCTTTACTAGTTGAACAATTTGGAGCTTGCTGTTAACCTTGCAAAACGCGGAAACCTTCCTGGTGCAGAGAATTTGGTAACCATGATTTTTTATTTTTCTCTCTACTTGTATTATGTGTTGATGATTTGTTGATTACCAGCAATGCTTACATTATTTCCTTGTACTGCACCGGTTGCTAAATTTTTAACATAAACTGATCCTCCCTTTTCTGTCTTGATTTATTTAAATGATCACTTTTAGTTAGTTGCTTATGACACTTCAAGTTACGATTTGTTGAGAAAATAAAATTTTGAAATTCATTGTTGGTTGTACTTGCTATATTTTATTCTTCAGGTTTCCTTTAAATACTTGTCAATTATTTTTACACTGATTTTTTTTTTATAAACATGGTGATTTTGTTAAAATGAAAGAGCTCTGGTTGGTGTTTCGTGTACCTGTTGCATTGCTAATCTAAAATTTTGTGCATTTGATTCATATTTCTATTTTCTGGAAAATTATTCTTTTTTAAAATATGTTTAATAATAAATCTTTTCTTGTGAGAGGTGACGTTGCACTGTAATCAGTTGCTATTATGAAGATCTAGTTAAATTTAATGACAAATCATAGAGTTATTATTATAATAATGTTCTCAAGCTAATTAAAATCTTGCATCGACGTGTATGTTTGAATAAATGTTAATTTGAATCACTAGGAGTAAATTTACATATCAGAAATCATAGCAAATAATTCTTTAAAAGCCTGACAAGCGCTGACTATTTAGCTATAGAATCTTTCTAAGATAAACAAATTTAGAAATTTCTGAAAGCTTCATCTGCTCATTCAACCTGATCAAGGCTGAGCTGAGTATTATTCAAGAAAAAACATATATAAAAAGAAAGATTATAGGGTTAATATTTTTTTCCTGCTGAATGAGCATAAGATGAATAATTTCCTTTTAGCAATTCGAGGTGTTTTATTTTGGCTTTTCTAGGAAGCCAAGCTTTATGATTTTATTATATCTAATTTGTCATGTTTCCAGGTTGTGCAAAGGTTTCAAGAACTATTTTCCCAGACAAAATACAAGGAAGCTGCTGAACTTGCTGCTGAATCTCCACAAGGAATTCTCCGAACTCCAGAGACTGTCGTGAAGTTTCAGGTAATTTTTATTTGCTTCCTTCTTTATGATTTTTCCCCTAATAATGCTCTATTGTAAATAAATGATTTATACTTGAAGAAAGTAGTTGAACTAAAATTCATATCCTAGTCAATGTTGTACTTTTCTGAGCAAAAAGATATATTTTCTCTTCTCTTTATATTTTTCATACACATTATTGAGGATTTAGCAATAACATTGTTATTGCATTTGCTTTGCATGCAGAGTGTCCCTGTCCAACCTGGGCAGACACCACCACTGTTGCAGTACTTTGGAACGTTGTTGACTAGAGGAAAACTTAATGCCTTTGAATCTTTGGAGTTATCTCGTCTTGTTGTCAATCAGAACAAAAAGAACCTTTTGGAGAATTGGCTGGCTGAAGACAAGCTTGAGTGCAGTGAAGAACTTGGGGATCTTGTTAAGGTAATTAGTATTTCTTACAAAACACCAGAAGTATACTTGGCTGTTAAAATTATGAGCCTATCATATGCAATTATTATATAACTTGCACCTTTTTGGTTTCACTGTTAAAACTGTCATTATGTATACCGTGGACAATGATCTTGCGCTGAAAATTTATATAAAAGCAAGGGCCACACCAAAAGTTGTTGCTGCTTTTGCTGAAAAACGGGAATTTGATAAGATTCTTATTTATCAAAGCAGGTACCATTTTCTTTTTTGAATTGTTGTGCTAGGTACCTGATTTGATCACTTCAGGTTCGTATGTGAAGCTGAGCTACATGTGGAGGTATACACTGTTGCCAGTATGTGAAGCTGAGCTACATGTGGAGGTATACACTGTTTTATTATTTTTATGCAGTGTTAAAGCAGATCGAGTTAACAAGCAGCCCCAAAGAACAACTTGTGAATGATGAAGTTTTATAGAACTTGTGAATTGAGATATTTTTTGTATTTAATATGGAATACAAACACTTTTGTAAATAATGCACTGTATTATAAGTGAATTTTGTAAACTATTATCAGTGTAAATTGTGAATATTATCAATTGTGAATAAAAATGCTTGTAAATTGTGAATATTGTAAATTGTGAATATTATCAATTGTGAATAAAAATTTTTATAAATTGTGAATATTATAAATTGTGAAAAACACTGCCTATTAAAAAGACAACGTTTTTTAAGTAACAATACACAACACGTTTTTTGCGTTGTCTTTGTGCCAGACCACAACGTTTTTTAAAAACCAATAGACAACGCGAAAAAAGCGTTGTCTTTGCTCCAAACCACAACGCGGAAAAAGCGTTGTCGTAGATATACTTTCTACAACGGCTTCATCAACAACGCTTTTTAAGCATTAACAACAACGCGGAAAAAGCGTTGTTGTTTCACTTTTTTCTTGTAGTGTAAGTAGAACAACAAGTACAGTTATATGAAGGGAGCAAGGTGGACTTTTAAATGCTAACAAAATAGAGATTTGGCATATCTTATTGAGCATATCCTTGTAACCTTAATTTTAGTCAACCTCTTTAACATCAATTATGTTCTTGTTATAATAGCTTTCTCCATCTTTAGGAGTGATTTATAGATTATGAGATAGAAGTAAAGATTCTGAACCTAGTTATATGCTCATGTTAGCTATTGCAGTATGTATAATTTGGATAACATTTTATTTATAATTATTATTTTTCCATTTTTTTCTTCTTATACTAACAATTCATTATCAAAATCAAAATCACTCACTGAAATATTGAAATAATATTATTCTAGTTAAATATCAAAATTTTAAACATTGGAATTGGACGGGTGAAAATAAGAGGTGAAAATTGGTATTTCATAAAAGGCGATGTAATCCATTTTGAAATTTAAAAAAAAAATGTTCAATTTAGGAGGAATTCAAAATTACTCCTGGATGCCTTGACGTAACGAGTTACGTCAGCCAGCACCACCACCGGTCATCGCGATCGACCACATGGTTCATGGAGATTGAAAAAACAAAAAGACAGAAAAGAAATCATTTAGCTGCAATGCCAGAAACACGTGAATAAATGAAGTGTTAATTGGAGAAAACTTTCCAATTTCAAATTAGTCTTTGCATGCACTCCTCACTTATTAAGTTCTTTGCATTCACTCCCTGATAAATTGAGTATAAAAAAGTAAAAATTCAGTATACATTGTAAAGATTTGAGTATAAATTGTTTGAGATTGAGTACTAATTTAAAAAAATTTGAGTAAAAAGTTTCGATGACCCCCATGTGAAAATCTTGATGCGGTGAGTATAAAAGACTGAAAGCTCAGTATATATTATAAAGATTTGAGTATAAATTGTTTAAGATTGAGTACTAATTTAAGAAATTTGAGTATAAAATTTCGGTGATCCCTTATGTGAAAATCTTGATGTGGTGAATGCAACCTCATATACTCAAATTTCTAAATTTTATATTCAAATTTTTTCAAATAATATTCAATTTAAATCAATTCATACTTAAATTTTGATAATGTGTACTGAAATTTTTACTGTATACTGAAACAATGTATACTCAATTTTTTTCAAATAATACTCAAATTTCTTAAATTAGTACTCAATCTCAAACAATTTATACTCAAATCTTTACGATTTATACTGAATTTTTACTCTTTTATACTGGTAAAAAAAATAATACACAAAACTGTCTTGTCAATCCCATCAGGGAGTGCATACAAAGAAATTTTTGGTTGGGGAGTGCATGTAAAGTCGAGTTTGATGTTGGAGAGTTTTCTCAAATTTTTTAATAAATGAATTGAAATATCCAGGTCAAGATCAAAGGAAATATAATATTATTGTAATATATTATTATAAAATAATTTGACGCGTTGCAATTAGGACATCTCCGTGGAGGAGAAGTTTTTGGTTTTTTTTTAATTCCCCCACTGAAGAAAGAAACAGGTTTGAAAAATGGAACTCATCTTCCTCATTTGGAATGACAGGTAAAAATAATAATAATAATAATAAAACCTTCATTAGAGATGCCCTCTAACCCACATGAAATCGTCTCTCCCAATTATTTCCCTGTCTCGCCTGTCCTATTCATCGGCAACGGGCGGTAAGTCATCTGATCACCGATCGAACACCATCGATAATTTTTTATCGTCGTCCAGAATCAAAAGATATCATGGAAGAACGATGAACCAGTTGGAATCGTTACAATTGCAATCTCGTCGTGAATCCGATGAGATCGAAATTAAGGCGATCCCGACGGGTTACCGTACCCCCCAGGGTATAGTTTTGTTCGGGGCGACGGCCAGAGGTCGCCGGTGGTGTCTGATCGACGATCGGACAACTCGCCGATCGTCGCCGATGAGTGGGATAGTCGGGTCAGGGAAATAATTGGGACAGAGGATCTGCCCTCCTCGTAACGATGCAAAATGTTAGATCTGATAACAGATAAATCTGGAATGATCGACTCGACTCTACGAAAATTTTCTATTATAATCATGCAAGAAAAAAAATGATGAACCAGACAGTAAACAAATTGAACCTGGGATGACTGACCCGGCCCCACGGAAATTTCCCACCGGTCACCAGGGTAAATCGGGAAGCGCTCGCGGTGGGCAGTCTAGAAGCTCAGCGTCCCAGGGTTCACGCCCTATTTGGAGGAAAAATTCCTGCAAAATGTACCGTAGCTAAGGATCAAACCGCGGATGCTTAGATTAACAACTAGTGCCCTTACCGTTGCACCATAGCCCAGGGGCATTATAATCATGCAAGAGATCATACACTTGTTGGCAATTAGCGGTGAATAGAAATGTGATAAAATAGAATTAATGAAACTGATCTTCAGTTAATTCAATTTTTTTTTTTTTGAAAATTTACTTTGATTTTTAATTAATTCAGTTAAATTTTAATTTTAAATTTTATAATTCAATTAAAATTTACTTTGATTTATTTCGATTACTATGATCACTCTGATTTATTCCGACGACTAATAAAAAAATATCTATGAAATGGAATCGATATAAAATAATTTGAGGTGTTACAATTAGGGCATCTCCGTGGTGGAGAGGTTCTTTTATTTTTTATTTTTTTTTCCTGTAGACAGAGAGAAAAAATAGGATTCTAAAAATCGAACGCAACTTCTTCATTTGGGATGACAGGTAGGTAGGAAAGAAAATATTAAAAGAAAAAAAGAAAAAAAACCTCCGTCCCCTTAAAACCATACAAGAGACCTGGCTATTAGTGGTGAATAAAAATGTGATAAAATCGAATTAATCAAACTGATTTTTGATTAATTGAATTTTGTTTTTTTTAATTTAATTTGATTTTTAATTAATTGAATTTGATTTTAATTTTAAATTTTATAATTCAATTAAATCAAATAATATAATAAAAATATTAATTTAATTATTTTTATTAAAAATAAAATTAATTAAATAAAATTTTATATTTTTATTAAAATTCAATAAAATTTTAATTATTTTAATTAATTCAATCGAAAATTAAATTTATCAATATTATTTTATCGATCCATTTGAGATTTTACAAAAAAAAATTACAAAATATTTTTGATTTATTCTATTTTCAATTTGATTTATTCAATCAATTCAATTTTTTTTAATAATATCCTTACATGGAGCATCCAAACTATATGCAATGGATATTTATGATGATTTTATCCGTGATATATTTTATACAATTTATTTTTAAAATGGAATATTAATTCTAAAAAGCTGAACTGTTAAATTGTACATCATAAACACTACTAGATTTATTCTAAAAATTTTCATGAAACAGATGTTCGACGTTATAATCACGTTAATCATGTTTTTTTTTCCCAATCGTTTTTAGGCGCTGGCGTTGGTCGGCACAGTTTGTCGTCGCAAGCCATCCAAAACCTTATCTTCCAGTCAACATCATTCCTGCAGCGTAAATCATGATTGAGTTTGATCCAAAGAAGCAGTGTCGGTAGACGATTCCAGCAGCGACGTCGGAAAGAGGAGGAGAACAAGAAAAAGCAAAATCAGTAGCTTTAATGTGGGCATCTGCCATATCGTCGGCGCCGCCAGCGCCGCTGCCGACGAAGTCAATTCCAGGGAGCTACGGCCTGCCGGTGTTGGGCCCTCTGAAGGATCGGCTGGACTACTTCTGGTTCCAAGGGCCAGAGACCTTCTTCCGGAGCCGCGTCGCGACGCACAAAAGCCCGGTGTTCCGTACCAACATGCCGCCCACCTTCCCCTTTTTCGTCGGCGTCGATCCTCGAGTAGTGACCGTCCTCGACTGCCCCTCCTTCTCCGTCCTCTTCGACCGATCCCTCGTCGACAAGCGCAATGTTCTCGTCGGCGACTATATGCCTAGCCTCAGCTTCACCGGCGACACCCGCGTCGTCGTCTACCTCGACCCCTCTGAGCCCGCTCACACCAGAGTCAAGAGCTTCTGCCTCGACATCCTCAAGCGGAGTGCCGCCACTTGGGTCTCTTCCTTCCACTCGAACTTCGACATCATGTTTGACACCCTTGAGCGCGAGATCGCCAAGGGCGGATCCGCCTCTGGCCTCGTCCCCATCCAACAGTTGATCTTCGCATTCCTTTGCCGGAGCATCGTCGGTGCCGATCCATCAGCGTCGCCTGAGATCGGAGCCAAAGGTTTCGCCATGCTCGATACGTGGCTCGCTCTACAGCTGATGCCCGTCACCAGCGTCCCAAACTTCCCGCAACCGCTGCAAGAGATCCTGCTCCACTCCATCCCCTACCCTTCCTTCTTCGTCGGCGGCGTATACCGCAAGCTCTACGAGTTCGTGGAGAAGCACGGGGAGGAGGTGGTGCTACGCGCGAAAACAGAGTTTGGCATCGACAAGAAGGATGCCATCAACAACATCCTTTTCGTGCTGGGGTTCAACGCCTTCGGTGGCTTCTCCATCTTCCTGCCGGCGCTGCTAACCACCGTCGGATCCGACAAGACAGGGCTGCGGGATCGGCTACGGGAGGAGGTGAGGAGGGTGATGCAGGGGAGGCCAGGGGAGGCGAGACCGGGTTTCGAGGCGGTGCGGGAGATGGAGCTAGTGCGGGCAACGGTGTACGAGGCGCTACGTCTGAACCCGCCGGTGCCACTGCAGTACGGGCGAGCGAGGGACGACTTCATACTGCGATCGCACGACGCGGCGTTCCAGGTGCGCAAGGGCGAGCTACTGTGCGGGTACCAGCCGCTGGTGATGCGGGATCCGGTGGTGTTCGAGGATCCGGAGACATTCTCGCCGGAGCGGTTCGAAGGCGCCGCAGGGAAGGAGATGCTCAAGTACCTATTCTGGTCGAATGGGCCGCAGACAGGGACGCCGACGGCGGAGAACAAACAATGCGCCGCAAAGGACTATGTGGTGGAGACGGCGTGTCTGCTGCTGGCGAACATCTTCCTCCGCTACGACGAGTTCGTATGCGCCGACGACGGCTTCACGGTGACAAAGCTACAGAAGGCGGTCGCCGCCCTACCTACGGATTAGGGCAGAGAGGAAAGGACAGGGCACGGTAAACGACACAGAAGGGAGCGGAGTGGCGTTTAATTTACTTCAATAAAAGTTAATTACTATTTCAATTTCAGCTTCAATAAAAGTTATTTTGCATTTTCAAAAATAAAAATTGATTTACTATATACTTAAAATATTTTTTTTTAAAAAACAAAGTGCCCATGGGGCCGAACAATAAGATCCACGAGAAGGGGAGGTTCTCGTTCCATCTAATTTTTTTAAAAATCTACTGCAATTTTTTTAATGGAAAAGGTCAATTATTGGAGTTAGTGCACATAATTTACAAATATTATTTAAGCCATTAAATACTATTATACTGACTCGATTGAAAGCTTTTTTAAATTGGTATCTTTGAAATGATTAATTTGAATGATGATTGATCTAGACTGATTGAAAATATTTTATGGGGATCAAAATAAATTCAAAAGTATGACCCACTTATCAGTCTGCAATTAATGTTTCGAGATTATTTTTTATTAAAAAAATTAACTCGACATATACCATAATTAGAAATTGACTCAAATTATCTAATTAATTGTAGAAATATTTTATCATTACACTAGTAATCCAAGGACGACTCAAATTAAGTCCTCACGAAATTTACTCATAATTAGTATATGAATATTATTATCATAAAGTCTAAAGTTAAAATCTAATAAAACTAATGTACTCATTTTTCTCACGTACTAACCATAATATTCCGATAATAGTCTCTAATTTATCTCTTCCGTATTGGCTCTGGAACGGATTGATAGAGACGCTGAAGATGAGCGAATCATCTTTTACCACCATGAGGACGACTCAAATTAAAATCATCCTCTCAAAGGTCCAATATTTGAATCATGAATCTCAATGCCATTTTAGAGATGGATTGAAACACAAATTTTATGGAATTCCTTACCTGTCGAGAGTATGATCTCGAAGATGATCAATTCGATCTCATAAAATTTTTCGTCAATCATTAACGTAAATTGAGAAGTACTCAAAAAGATCGATCCAATCAGTCAACATTCTTAAATTTATCATCCCACTTGAGTAAAATATTTATATTATGTCGCAGTTGAGATTTAAATCTTATTTGGAGGGGTCTAACCGTTGCACCGTTCATCATAACCCCTAGAACAACTCCTTACTTATATCATAAAATGTGATAACATTCATCCAAATGACTTGATATCACTAACCAACCAATTAGATACAAACAGATAAATCAATAGATTTCAACCGGAACAATAATACATGTAGGGGATAGGAATGATATACTAAGTTGTACATCCCATACACATTTAGTATATTGTGTTTTATTTTGTTTTAACTTAAATATTATGTCTAAATTCTAAATTCGAAACCTAAATATTATTTTTTTAAAAAAAATTATACTTAATGTACACGAGTGTACATCGTAAAATGAGCAGGGCAACATTAATATATAATTTTCTACAACTTTATGTATACATATTCACATATACTATAATTTTTATATACATGGGGCATGAATACATTTCTATGTATTTAACCTTGCGACATAAAAATTATAAATTTATTTACATTAAATAATTTGGACTTTTAGTTTTCTAGAAGTGTATGCTTTGGGTTTTAAAATTTGCAACAAACTGATTAACTAATTTAATATATTTTGAAGAAAAATTAAATGACAAATGAACATTTTAGTTAAAAAGGAAAAATTAGAAAAATGTACTTTGTCAAACATCAAACATTAAAGAAATGACTAAGTTTTAATTCGGCAATACAAAAGGAGAGATACCTTTGTATATTTGGGGAGAATAAACGTCTTTTAGTTGTAAAAAGGAAACAAAAATAGAAATACCAAAAGCATGAAGGTCGACTTTAGTAAAATATTCTAGATATTTTCTTAGAAGAAGCGACGGGGGCCATAAAAATGTTAAAACTATTAATTGATCTATAGATATTTTCTTATTGGACGGAAGACATGATTGGGAATTGGGACATGAAAATTACCAAAAAAAAAATTCTCATGTGATGCTTCTATCAAAATGATGTCGAATCAAATTTATTAGACCAACCATAGAATTTATTTAACGTGCGCGTTTGATAAACTTATGTAATCTTTTGGTAAAAATTATTATGTGAGTATATATTTTTTATCAAAAGATTATAAATATATTACCTTTCGCTTGTTCGCGCCACAATGATCTAGTACTTTGATCCATTATTTTTAAATTTTAAATTCTAAATATACATAATATATACGTAAACATCTAAAATTTTTTATCTTAAATATTATAATATAGAAAAAAATCTGAACCTTATAAAAAAAATCGTATTAACTTAAATTTACTGTAATCCAATTCCTAAACTCTATGCATCGGCAACAACTAAATTTTTTTATCTTAAACACTATAACCTAAGAAGCATGGGCGACCCTAAGGGTGGGCAAGCAGGGCAATTGCCCAAGCCCTACTTTGGGTGGAGTCTCAAAAATAATAATAATTATTATATATATATATATATAATTAGTGTATTTTTTAAAAATATTTTTTTTAATTCATTTTTTCTCTACGTCTCCTCTCCTCTCTCTCTCATTAACCTTCAAATGAACGACGAAATTAAACTAGGGCAGAATCTCCTTTTGTTGGCGCAATATGTTTGCTCTCCGATCCCTCTCTCTCAGATTCGTGCCTATGAAGCAGTTTTCCTTTTGACGCTGCGATGCCCTCTCTCTCTCTCCGCCTCCTCTCTCGTCGACCTACGAAGTGAAGCTAAGACAGACCTTACTTCGCTGCCACGACAATTTCTATCTCTGATTCACACGTCAACATCACTCTCCACCCCCTAAAACATTCACCGTCATCTCTTGGTTCCGAAGGTGGTGGAAATACTGCACGTTCCAATAAGGACTCCAGCTCTTCAGACTAGTTTGTAGCCTCGATTCTGCGTCATTCGGTACGTTATTAATTGTTGAATAAGTTATTTTGAGAAATTATGTAAAATATTCTTTAATGTCTAATTTCTTCAATTAGATAGTTTGATTTACTTTGATTATGATATTCAATTAGTTGATTGAATATATATTTGACTTTTCAAGTTAATCTAAAAGGAATGACCAAAATATTCAAATCTAAAATTTCAACTAGGGCCCAATTTTTCTCAGGACTGCCTCTGCCAAGAGAAAAGCCTGAACCTTAGAGAAAAAATTTTATTTGCTTAAATTCACTATAACCCAATCCTTAAACCTTAAAATCTTAAACTCTAAATACATATAATATATTACTAAGGCTGAAATGAATCCAGGCATCTGGATTCATTCGAGCCGCTTGGATCAATGTCACAGACGAGTTCGCGGTAGAAGATCCCCTATATATATATATAATTTTATATTTTACTTAACATATTATAGTCTCAATAAAATTCGAAAATAATATGCATTTTACTTTTATAGTTAAAATAGAAGCAAGAGATATTGTATTAAATGATTATCGATAATATTTAATTTTTTATTATATTTCAAATATTTATGTTATTAAACTCTTTATTTTATTATATATTTTGTAAGCTCGCTAAAAAATTTTGATCACACGTTGAATGAAGAATCATATTTTGAAGTGTGTATGATTTTTTAAACTAAAATATTAGTAAGACATTGTAAGAGGGCCTTTTTTTTTTATTAAAGTTCATTTTAGATCATCAAAATCTCAGGTACGATACTGTATGATAGCTTTCTTGAGTGAATGCAATAGTAGTCTTGAGTCGCCCCTACACAGTTAATTCATACAAGAGTATTACTGTCAATAAGCATGGAATCGATTCTGAACATGAAATATCCTGTTAATTATTTTAATCCCTCTTTACATGTGGTATTATTACTGGGTGAAGCCTTCAAACTGTTGAGGCGATGATTTTTTTTTTTTTCTGTCAATAATATTCCTACGTCATTTTCTAAGCAATTCAAAGAGAAAACAAGCATGCATGCGAATATATACCATTGTTGTAATCTAGCAATTGTTTTATATTTATTTTTGCTTATTTTGAGATTTTTATTATATTTATTGTGAATAATAGATATTATAAGAAGATTTTTCACCTCCAAAGGGTATCCAAGATGGTGAAAAATAGAGGAATCCTAGGGCATGCTATTTTGAAAATTAAAAATAAGATAAATATGAAAATGGAGAAAGAAGACTTGAATGAGCTAAGTCTTTCTCAATCGAACAAATTTGATGGAGCATGCCTATGAAGTGCCCCATTACGCAAGTATGTTAAGTGAATTGGACAATTGATCAAGCAAACCAGATGTGTCACGCCCCTAGAGACTCACGTTCGCTCGAAAAACAGATAACATCTCTCCTGTATGACAAATAATCTGGAACACGCACGCACGCACGCACGCACGCCCACGCACGCCGACGCACGCACGCACACACACATATATATATCACAGTCTCATACAACTGACATCACAATAGTAAATAAAACTTAACAACCACAAAATTAATAACGATATAAAAAAATTATAAAAATATAACCATTAATCTCGAGAGAAAAATCTAACTATGAATAAAACCACTCACCGTACAAAGTCCACCAGAAATAAAATTACAGTCCATAACGAAAACAAACCTAAAGAGACATAAAAGAACAAGACTACTAAGAAAGTACGAAACAATTGAAATACTTAAGACTGGGGATTGACAGATCTAGATCCTTTCCTGGCTCCAAATAATGCATCTACTGATTACTTAAACAGAATTAGATGATAGGGATGATGAGTCCGGACGGACTCTACAGGTATAAGAGTGACAAATGCATGACATATAAAAAGGTACAACAAACGAGTAGAAACAACAGATATACAGTCTCCGAAATAGAATAACATAAATGCACGTGTAAAACTGGATGACAATGCAATAACAAATCATACATGTATGTCAATCAAGTATAACAATCATAGCTCATTCAAATGCAGCAACCACAAAAAAAATTGCAAGAAGCAATAAATGTACATGATGCAATGACATGTGTCACCCCTAACGTCAGTTAAGCCGTCATCACATCACACCTATGAGGTCGAACGGGTAGGGTTGTGACAACTGTACGCACTCCAACAATTACCACTACTATAATCGGTTGAGTGGACAAGATGCTAGGGAGCCAACTACTCCAAAAACCCCAAGAGAAAGGGAGAGCCACCACCAGCTCTGCTATCCCTTGAAAACAACGGTGAGGGTATTGACTGCTTGCCTACCACTCTAACATCCACTACCCATGAGTGGTCGAGTGTGGCACAACAGGACGGCGGCTCACACTCTAACAACTATCACTACCCATGAGCGGTTGAGTGGGCAACAAACTATATGACTGATGATGGACTTAACCATAAGGAAGTCGATGTTCGTCAGCATGCAACTATGCAGATATGGTGCATGATACTAATATGCATAATCAACCAGGTCACAACTATGCAACGGTATGAAAAATAAATATTAAAATCAATAAACATGTCACTAATCTACTGGATAGGGTATATCTAATGTCAACCAAATCCTAGTTGTGTTTAATGATTATTTCTAAATACTCGAATATAAGCGGTACTTTACAGATCAGAAAAATCAACAAATGAGACTATATGAATATAAATTTGATTAGCTCAAAGATTAAGCAAAGAAAATATCAACGAATGATATCAAAGTCAAAGAGAAGGTAAAGCAGTCCTACTCAGAAATAAAATAGCTATGCATTTAAGTTCAATAATCTACAGGATACAAAAGAGAAGTACCCGACTAGTAAATGAAGTCTACGTGTCGAAAAAAACCTCCCACGATTAACAATACGTATCCAAACAGAGTTCTATATCAAGGATAAAGTTTAGTTATTTATACAATCATAAAGTAGTTAAACTATACATTAAGCATAATTATAATTATATATCTACTAAATTAAATCTTAAACAATGATAAGTTCCTAATTTATCAAGATTAAGTTAAACATCTAATTTAACTCAAACAACTAACCTGATAGAAATCCAGAACTCAATCAACGTTCAAAGCAAATCCCACAACCTAATCGAACAAGACAATCATCACTCCATCCAAACAAGTATAAATTCTCAAACTCTATCCACCCACCATCTTGGTCAACACCACAAGATCAAAAGAAACCATTAACTATGCAACTTACGACAAGCTCCATCTATCCTATACCTAGCTAACACTTGTTACACAAATAACTTCAATACAACAATCTTGTAGCTCACGGCTAGGGGTATTACCAACTCAACACCAAACAACTCTAAAACAAGGCACACACAAATTGGGAGCTCACGGCAACACGAAAATCCAAAAATGATCCAATCACATCAGATTAAACCTGAGCAAATGAAACTCTCTAAAACAAACACCAAATTCCCAATACAAAAACATCCAAACCAACACTCATCAGAAACACTTTCACACGGCAACTCATCTCATCATTTACACTAGAGCAAACCCACAACTCAAGAAAAATTCATTCCTCCATGCTCAAAGACTGCGCACGACAAAAATCAATCACAGAACCACAAACATTCCAATCTCAGATCATCCACGAAACAAACCAAGGAAATCCAAAAACCCCACAACACACGACACAAACTCAAAGTATCGAACAGAACAAATCCAAATCAGATCACTAGTCCAAGCTGCAACTTATACATCCACTGATCAAATCAAAACGTTAGCTAAACAACAGAAAAACACCTAATCAAATAACCCCCCTTACCTGAGCTTGCGCCAATGGAGCTTCCCTGGCTTGGATCTAACTGATCAGCCCCCAAATCCCAATTAATGCCAAATCCCCCCTTCCTTCAGCAACTTCCGAGAACCTTAGGTCCACCCCTGCGTGCTGGCAAGAAATCGGCGCTGGGCAATCAGCGCTGGATCAGATCCAAGAACAGCATCACCGAAAGAAGACCAAGTAAATGGAAAAACCACAAATCCGACCAACCAAAGAAAGACCGAACACTCACTGTGACAAGCTCGCCGACGACTTTGGGGGCTCGATCATATAAAGCTCCGATCGCGGCTCAAGGTAGAGATCCTCCTCCAATCAAACCTTGAAAACCTCTCCGTGGAGCAGGGAACCAAAGGTGGGAGGAGAAGAAGAGGACGAGGAAGGCCACGCGATCAGATTGCTCGGCGGAGATTGGGGAGTGGAGAAGAAACCGCGATGAGTCTGCGGCTGCGGTTGTCACGAGGAGGAGAAGAGGAGAAAGGGAGGAAGTTTTGCAAAAAACCCTTCAAATATGTCTATTCAAAACGAAGCCCTTAATTTTCGATCTTTATGCGTTTTGACCCCTCAAACTTCCTGTATTTAACAAAATGAGCCCTGTCAATAGGCCTAGTAAATTGTCTCATACAAGACAACTCAAACGGGTTGAATGGGCCCAGAGGGTTAATTGGACTAAACTACCATTTGTATTCAATTCAATTTCATTTAACTCACTTCATCAACCATAGCCTTACATGTCATCTTCTTTCTTATTACACTTCCATTTCATCTTTCCCATCCTTCCAAACATGAAGCAGCCAAACAGGGGCAGTCAAATCTATGTTTTACATCTCACATAATTTCCTATAATCGATCTCTCCTAAATGCTCAAACATAAAGAAGTTTTACTTTTCATACTTCAACAAAATAGGATTTAGAGTAATGAACAAGCATTATAATTATGCAAACAGTAACAGTTTCAAGTAGCTGAACTACCTGGAAAGCCAACATATGATTTGTAATCTATTTTCCACTTCGAAAGACAAACTCATCGGGAAATAGGTATGCTTTGAGATAAGTAAAGGCCGAGAGCATGGTGATTGACTAGTTGTCGGAGTAGGCAAAGATTCCTAGGCCAGAGACCATGCTGAGCGCAAAGCATGTTTCCAAAATCAAATCGGAGATTCAAGTAAAAGAAGGCGAAGATTGTTGATTCTAAACTGATTTATTATGGTTTGGAACTTAAAGAATGTGCGGGTTGTTAAACGAATTACTTACCAAATTAATCAGTTCCTCAATAAGAAGAAGCGAATATGTTGTTGAAGAGCAACAAACTCTACTAAATGCTTCAAAATGCTCTTTTGTAGCAAATCCCTTTCCTTCAGTAGCTGAGGTAGCTTCAAAATGATCCTAATTCTCCTGCATATGTACTCATTTCAAGGTATACAGAACAGAAATAAATATTGCATGTTTACTATTTTTTTTTTCAATTTCTAATGATTCTCTAAGTCGATTTTGTAGCAGCAATGACTTCAAGTGCTTGTGGAAACTTTGAGCACAACAGAAACATATAATAGAGCCACATTATATCAGGTGTGTGAAGCACAATGGAGTGCTTCAACGAAGCATGTTTGAAAATTTCAATGTGCTAACCCAATTATGTGGGGTGAATGAAAAGAGTAAGTGAAACTTCACTACCTAGATTGGAATGTCATCCGAATCCTCTCTCACACATTCAAGCTGCATGTATATCCAACAAATAGGAAATTTGATGAATTTGCCAATCATCTTGAAATTTTTGTACCAGATATTTTAGACAGATACTTGATATTTTCAAAAGAAAGTCAACATAATCTTTCTAACAGAGCGTCAGAAACCATGGATTTTGTTTCTACCAGCAGAATGGGCTAAAAAGGCTACCAGGTAAAAAGATAACATAATTTTTCCACTATAAATGCACTTTCTTTTCGAAAGCAAATTTCCTATTGTAAGCATTCATTGTTAAATTTGGCTGTTAGTTGAGAAAGACTAAGATATTTCTAAGAGTAGGTCAGATGCTTGATGAATTGAAGTCTTAGCTAACTAATGCTGCAAAACTTATTCAGAGACAGTTGCGCACACATCTTACTTGAAAGGAATTCATCAAAAAGCAAAAAACTTCAATTCAAATTCAAAAGTTCTGGAGAGGTTTCTGTATACACTTGCTTATAGAATAGCAAATAGTGTTTCCAGATAGTTAGAAAGCAAATATTATTATTCATAATGATAAGCAAAAGAAAGCAATGTTGAAACGCTAACCATCATACTTCATACATGACTTGCCGTCACCAAAAAACAAGAGTAAGGAAGGCAATGATTACTACTCTCGGATTTCCCTGCCTCATGCAGATAGTGAACTGTATACTTGGTTTTAGAAGTAATGGTTTACTCTATGAAATAGCAGAACTAATGAGATGTGTGCATTCAAGCTACTTCATGACTTGTTAGTGAAATAAAATCAAGGCATAACTCACCAACACACCAACAAACCTATTTCATGCATTAAGTTATAACCCACCAAGACACCTGTTGCATGCATTAAATACAAGTCATTTTCATCCCTTTGGATGCTTAACACCCTGTTTGGAAAGGAAGGAATTGAAATTCCTTTGGGAATTGGAATTCAATTCCCTCCTTTGGTAGTAATTTTTAGGAAGGAATTGGATTCCAATTCCTTTCACACCCCCCAAAATAAATCAGACCTCTTTGGGTCTGATTTGGGAAGGGAATTCCCTTCCAAATTTTAAATGACTAATTTACCCTTCTTAATAAAACAAATTAGCACCTTTTCGAACTGCTAAACAAATCAGCACCTCTTTGGGTCGATGCACATTGAAGCTAAACAAAGAAGAATTTTATTCTTTATTTTGCTTGATGATCTTCATTTTGCTTGAAGGATAAAATGGTAAAAGTATAACAATTGATTTCAATTCTGATTGATTCTAAACATAACAATTCAATTCAATTCTGTTGTTTACTAATTCATTCCAAACATGAGAATTGGAATTCAATTCTGGTCGGAATTCAATTCCGATCCAATTCCTTACTTAAAAGGTTTCCAAACAGGATGTAAGTGATTTTACCAATGGGTACACCTTGATTCATACTTGCATACAGATAGTAAGGGTATTCCAGTGCAACTGATGAAACGTACTTACAATAACAATCCAAGCAATTTACTTGTAAACACTGTTTTCCCAATGAGAGCACAAGGACTAAAAGTTAGTACAACACTAACTGAGATTCTTTCGAGTGATAGAAAGGACTAAAAGTTACTAAGGTTCACACAAATAATGCTTTTCCACTTTACCGAATATTGAGGATGAAGAAGAAAACCAAGAAGCAAGGAAATATCTATCAAGCAGGCTAGTCCTGGAAAACTATCTTTCATAAGAGTTGCCACGTTAAATTTACTAGAAGATGCCTTGACCAAGCTTAAAAGAATAAAAATAGGAGCTTGGAAACTATTAGATCAATTAGGGAAAACAGTTCAGCGACAGAAACTAAACATAGATTGTATCATTGTGGAGCATCCCAGCGAAAAGGCAAAAGGCAATTTATGTGCGCACCTCGAGGAAAAAGAATAGTCGATTAGGGTTTTCCTAGGTCGACAGAGATCGGAAGATAATCCGCGGCAGAGCTGGACGGGCGGGGAGAGCACAAGGAGGAGCTTGGCGGAGGAGAGGGGAGGGTTCGAAAGAGGAGAGAAGGGAGCGAAGCTCAGTGGAAAAGTATAAGGGACGGCGGAGGAGAGCAGTTGGCTCCTACGTGGTTGAATCAGGATCGTTATCTTTTCTGCTTTTGACTTCTGCTTAATGATAGTAAGGGATAAATTCTCAATTAAGTAGGTCATTTTTCGAAAATTAGTAACGGGCCCATTGACCTAGCTACTTTCCCATCACCCCCTAGACAAGAAAACACAGCCACTGGGGTTCCCGTCGACGTCAATGGCGGCTCCAGCCGGCCTCCCCCCTGCCCTCCTCCCACTTTTGGTGGCCGTCTGCTGTTTTCTCTTTCCGATCTTCGTCGGCGGCGAAACCGAGTACATTTCAGCCGTGGGAGACCCCGGGATGAGAAAGGACGGTCTGAGGCTTGCTTTGGAGGCCTGGAATTTCTGCAATGAGGTCGGCGCAGAGGCCCCCGGAATGGGAAGCCCCCGCATGGCCGATTGCTTCGACATCTGTCGGTCTCCATAGATTCCCATTTCGCCCCCTACTTCTCCTGAACAATCCATTCCAGTCTTCACCTAATGGCAGAATTCGTGTTGCAGACGCTGGCGGAAACGTGTCGCACAGGGTGACCGAGAAAGACAACAAGCTCAGCGTCGGCGATCCCTTCCAGGGATCTTCGCCCCAATGCTTCATGAACGTCGACCTCTACGCCGCCGAGAAGGAGATCTACCTGGGGACGAAGTGCGAGGTGGACGACGACCCCGCGCCGTGGCAGTTCTGGATGATCATGCTCAAGAACGGAAATTTGGACACCTCCGCGGGCCTCTGCCCGCACAACGGCAAGAAGATCGGACCTTTCCCGCCTGAGAAAAGGTTTCCGTGCTTTGGCCAAGGGTGCATGAACCAGCCGCTGGTGTTCCACAACTACACTTCCTTGAATGGTACCAAGCTCCGGGGCAGATTCTTTGGGACCTATGATCTCGACGGAGATTCCAACTTGGAGAAGCACAACATATCGTTCTTCTCCGTGACATGGGAGAAAGAAATGGGGAAGGGCGGCTGGACCTTTCACCATGTTCTCAGAACCACCGAGAAGTACCCATGGCTCATGCTCTACCAGCGATCTGATGCCACAAGGGGGTTCTCTGGTGGTTATCACTATGACACCAGAGGCATGACCAAAATCGTAAGCAATCGAAATCGATTCGATTCACCCCTCCCTCCCGTCTTCTCCTAAATCAGCATAACTTTTGCTGCTTACATTCGTAGATCCCAGAATCTCCTGACTTCAAGGTGAGGCTCACTCTGGAGATCATAAAAGGTGGAGGTCCGAGCAGCCAGTTCTACCTGATGGACATGGGCAGCTGCTGGAAGAACAACGGCGACCCCTGCGACGGTGATGTGACGACCGACGTCACTCGATACAGCGAGATGATACTGAACCCGAATACCGAAGCCTGGTGCCGGCCCGACAGCCTCTACGAGTGCCCACCATACCACACCTTCGCCAACGGCACTCGAGTTCACCGGACTGATACCGCGCGTTTCCCATACAGAGCCTATCACGTCTATTGCTTTCCGGGGAACGCCGAGCACCCGGAGAGTCCCTACAGGTTCTGCGATCCTTACAGCAATCCGCAGCCACAGGAGATACTGCAGATACTACCTCATCCCGTATGGGGGGAGTATGGGTACCCTACAAAGAAGGGAGACGGCTGGGTGGGCGATCCCCGGACTTGGGAGCTTGATGTTGGCAGGATGTCCCAGGTTCTCTATTTTTATCAGGTCAGTGAATTCTCTCAGTTTGGATCTCGTTGCTTGTGGATATTATGCTGAATGTTCAGTGAATTGGTGCAGGAGCCAGACACACCTCCAGCAAGGAGGAAGTGGACTTCGCTGGATGTTGGAACAGAGATCTATGTCGATGATCATGCTGAGGCTGAGTGGGTTCTGAGCGATTTCGATATAATTCTTCCTAAAACTTGGAAACTTGGAGGATCATAGGCATGGCAGCTGCGTTTGAGGTTCTCGATCCAGTAACAATCTGTTCGCACCTAGTCATTTTATCTATTATTCGGAGTGCCCTAGTGTTTCAGAGCCAACATCGCCATTCATTTAGACTTGATCTTCTTCAAATTGAAAAAAAAATTGCTACCAGACAGTTTTTGTTTGTCGAAGAACATGGTTAATGGTGTTGGTATGGGTTGTCACGTGTACTACTACTAGACAAGACTGATGCCGTAGGAATCGACAATGAAAAACAGAAAAGACAGTTCGATGCAAAAGTTGGCACCTAATGCAAGGACATTGGACAGCCATCGCAATAATGGCTATAGTGGATCCACAAACGATCAATCCATAATGAAAAAAAAACAGGGCCGAGCAAAAGTCGACGTCTAATGCAAAGGAATTGAACTTTTGACAGAGAAATAGAGAATCCCACTATATGCCTAGTGAGAGACAAATTGACCAGATGATACAAGGAGAACAAAGATTTGTGGATAAGCTGAAGAAGCTAATCGGTGAGAGAATATTAAATGGTGATGCTAATGAATTCTGCACCAAAATGTGTGTTTATTTTATTCTTTCTAGCGCGCAATTCAGGAAACTTAACCATGAGATGCATCGGTTTGTTTCGAGCAAGAAGCAGTCGACGTCGACGGAGAAGCTTCAGCTATTGCGGCTGCTTCGATTCTTTCTGAAACAAGGACAGGCTCGAAGCAGAGGAAGAAGCTTCTTGATCCCAAATTGATAAGCTTTTCTTGAGAATTCAAGCCTGGTGATTCAGAGGATTAATCAGCGATGTAAATTTCTCCAATTTTGAGAAGGTTTTGATGTGGTTAGTTAGTTAGCTGCTCACGTTCGAGGGTGAACTGGGAGTAATGGAGGGTGATGGCGGAGGAGGGGACGTCAGCGGGCACCGTCGGCCGCCTGCCTTCCTCCACGTAGCGCCGCAGCGCCGCGGCAACCAGGTCGCCGACGGTCCAGTACGTGGGCGCCACCACCTGCACAGGGCCCAGGCTGCGCTGCACCGTCACGTTTAACAGGAGCTTCTCCGGCACCCTTCGCTGCGCCGGCGACATCTCCACTCCGCGCGCGAGCAGCTCGAGCTGCGTCTCGGGCCTCCGCTGCTGGCGGTGCTCCGGCGGCGAGGTGCGGCCGTTGAATGAGGCCGTGCGGTGCCGAATACGCATGCCTAGCCCCGCGCCCCTCTCCGCTCGGCCGCTGCTGAGGTTCTTGTGCTGCGAGGATGAGGCGGAGGAGGAGAATGGAGGTGGAGCCATCGGCGGACAAAGGCCTTTGTAGCAATTCTGTTTAGCAGCAACCAACTGATGAACCCGGTCGTATTATAACAATTCTGTTTGCGCAATAACCAACTCAACCCGACCAATCTTTGATTTGATATATCAGTGGACTATTTATCTATTTTTTTCACTATTATTTCTCTATTTTATTAAATATACATTTTGACATTGTTTATGAGTTCTTTTTCTACACGTTATTCATTTAATTTCATATTTATTTGTAATTATTATATATCTTAAATTTATAATCCTCATTATTTATCAAATCAAACCTCTAATGATGCAGCTTTTTGGAATTGAATACCAAGGCCCATAAATTAATAATTAATTAAAAGTTGTTAAACTAGGAATTGTAACGAATATTTTTATGAAATTAAATTCATCGTCTTTATAATTAATTGGATTGTATACCGTAATACCTGGACTATAAAAGGTTAAAACACAAGCCCATATTTCTGGATTAAAAAGTATCTGGATTAAAAAAAGAAAAGAAAAGAGATGAAGACTGCCTTAAATTCCATTAATCAATTAATATGGAACACCTAAAACAATTTAACATGTATAGTATTGATAGCATAAACTACAATCACCTAAGCATTACAACAATACATAGCCCATAATCATCTAAGCGTTGTTCACATTAGGATTATCAAACAATACAACCTAAACCCTCCTCCTAGACTTAATTAGAACCCAAATTTAAAATTACATTAGAAGGGCAATGCCCATCGAGTTAAATTAGATGCTCCTAATTATTTTAATAGTTGGTAGACCTAAATATATTTTTCAATTCGGTCGTTGAGATTGAGAATTATTTTCAACTGTGAATGTGAAAAAAAATCAATCACAAGTTCTTAATTACATTTGATAAAAAAAATATTATTCGCGATAGATAATTCGGTTTCTTACCAAAAGATGTAAATAGGAAAATATATTTATCAAAAAGCATCCCACAGTTTATTTTTTACCAAAGGACGCACCAAAAATTATCTTATTCCTCTTATACCCCTCTCGCCAACAAGCCCCTTTCGCAGTTACATTTTCGAGACATTCAAATCACTTTTTCATAGTTTTGATTTTAAAAAAATAGATTATGTATCGGATATAGGTATTCTCCATTTCTCTTTTCTCTCTCAATGCTGGTAATCTACTTCTCTTTATCGAAAAGTGATAGTTGTGTTATAGTCGTGAACTCATCTCCCAACCTTTACAGACTTTAGATTCGTAAATTTTTAGATTCTCAGGTACATCTTTTAGTTATGAATTTTTAACACAAACTGTAGTAAGATAAAATAGGGATAAAGAAGGTCTAATATGATCGTCATATCATGCTCAAAGAGGGTCTGAAATGATTTGATTTCAGACCCTCTTTGGGCCTGAAATTAATTCATTTCAGACCAAAGAGGGACCTGAAATGAACTATTTTAGCTTTCTTTGAACCTGAAAATGTAAAATATAGAAAAATATAAATAAAATAATATATATATATAATTGACTTTCATATATTAGAAATATATAAAATAGAAATTAAAATAAACAGAGGGCCTAAATAGAAAATATATATTAATTCTTTTCTTTTATTTTAATTTTATATCTGAAGCTAATGTCTAACCTAGCTTCAGATCCTAAAAACCCAAACAGAGGGCCTGATATCCTTAGGACATCAGACCTAACATGGCTTGATATTTATTCATTTTTAAATAAAATTTTAAAATATATAATCATCATTTAATAATATTTTTTTTGATGATATCTAATTTATCTTAATTTTTATATATGAATTTTATTTTAATTTCTATTTTATATATTTCTAATATATACAATTCTAAGAATGCTATTTTTTTATATATATTTTTATTTTGTTTATATTTTTCTATATTTTACATTTTTAGGCCTAAATAGGGCCTAAAATCAAATCATTTCATACCCTATTTGAGCATGATATGACGATCATATTAGATTCTATTTATCCCTATTTTATCTTACTATAATTCGTGTTTAAAATTCATAACTAAAAGATGTACCTGAGAATATAAAAATTTACGAATCTAAAAGTCTACAAAGGTTGGGGTATGAGCTCACGATTATAACATAACTATCACTTTTCAATAAAGAAAAGTAGATTACATGCGTTGAGAGAGAAAGGAGAAATGGAGAATACCTATATCCGAACCATAATTTATTATTTTAAAATCGAAACTATGAAAAAGTGGTTCGGATGCCTCGAAAATATAACTATGAAAGAGATTTATTGACGGGAAATGTATAAAAGGAATAAGATAATTTTTCATATCTCTTTTGATAAAAAATAAACTGTCGAACACTTTTTTGATAAATATGTTTTTTTCATGTACGCGTTTTTGGTAAAAAATCGCAGATAATTTTAGTCAAGAAGAGGCTTTCATAGTACAAGCAGTTAAATATAATTTTTTTAAAAAAATCTATTTTATAAAAAATCCATCACAACTTTATTTGTAACTTTGAATATTTGATATAGAATTTGTGCCAATCAAGAAATAATCTTAAAATGCAATGCGTTTATCCATTTTAACCTTGTAAATACTCTCAGTAATATGATATACTGAGATATTATTATTTTCAAACTAAAATATTCTGACAAACGGATATTAATTATAATTAAAAACTGATTTACAATTTAGCCTTTAACTAACATTTAGAAGAACATCATTTGCCAAGGAAAATTTGAAAGAATTTTAATATATAAAATTAAACAACATTTCAATATTAGAGGATTTATTTTTGAAATTGGTCCATATCATTTCAATCCAATTCCGGTCGATGATGATATTGTGATATCTAGGACAGAGTCGAAAGGCGCATGTGCATTTGAATCCAAATAGACATCTAACATTTGGTCATATCGCAAACCTACAATAGAGGATCATGTCAACTTATTGGCCTACCTCGCTGATTGAGGCATCTTGTAAGCCATGATTGGAGGAGAACTGATGGGGTTATTGGATATTGAGTCGTGAGCTCCAAAGTTACACTAGATGAGTCAGAGAATGTGAAGCTCGAAAAGATTCTCGAAATTTAAGGTAGGTGTTATTGGATATTGAGTCTTTAAAAGATTAAATAAGATTTTATAAAGAAAAATTAGGATGTCATCAATCGATGAAAGTTAGAATTTACTTCAAAAATGAAATTTACGTTTCGCGTATATGAATCTAGATTATTAATTTGCTCAAAACCGAATACGGGTGAATAAAAGATTAATTATTTAAAGTCAATCCAAAAATAACATATAAGGAAGTAGATGAGGAATAGTTTCATATTTGTAAATTCCAAGAGTGTTGCTTCCTTATTTGTGTTGTTGTGTTAATGGAGTTAATTAAAAGAAAAACACAGGTGTTTTCTTCTCATGGGCGAGCAAGTACTCGCACTTGCGAGCCTGCGGCCTGCGACCGGCCACGTGCACACGTGAGCAATGAGCACTATGTTGGTGCACTTTGCACTTCGCACTTCGCACATACACATCATCGCGAGGAGCATTTAGGAGCATAAACTTATGCTCCAGGTAACGTGACATTGCCTGTGGCACTCGAGTGACGTGTCATGTTCACATGTGATGTAGTAGTGTCTATGTGGCATTCGGGTAGGCAGAAAGAGATGACTGGACTACTGACTGAGCGAACAAATGACAATCGTTGGATCAAAGAGCGGTGTTGGATCGCAAGTGACGCGGCCTAGAGCGTTGTTCGCGAAGAGTCACGATATGACCGTTGGTGATGAGACTTGATCCAAAGTGTTAGATCGAATCTGACGGCTGAGATCAAAGGGGGATCTGGAGGGTTACAATTATTCAGATCTGGCGATTGAGATCAAGGGCTATCTGAAGGGTTACAACCCTCCGATAAATCCTAAACCAAATGTCACAACCACTCACCAAAGGGTACCTCACCTCTTCTCCTTGTGTAAATAGAATCCTCTGAATGTTGGAATTAATTAGTTCAATCATCGGAAAACAAGTCTCAATCATATCTAGCATACATCTCATCTTCTGTATCCAGAGTCCAAAAAGTCTACGAGAAAGTTCGCTGTTCTCGAAAGTCAAAGTAATGTTATTTCGAGACATCGTCGTTGTATATTAGGAAACGAATTGCTACTATCCGTGAGCACCTATAGCGGTTCAATATCATTTTACGGAGATAGTGTTGAATACTAGTCTCGAAAATCTTATATCAGTTTGCATCCTCCCTGGCGGCAACTAAACCGACTCACAATTGTAAAACGATATTGTGCAAACTGATATGACCTTGATCAACGACAATCCGATCGCCGTTCCACACGGAGAGAAGCCGGAGAAGTTCAACGGAGCCGACTTTGGGAATTAGTGGACCTTCCTTCTAGGAATAATCATGAGAAGCCGGAGATGTTCAACGAAGTCCATCATGAATAATCATACTTGGGAATTAGTGGACTTTCCTTCTGGTACTAAACCATTAGTTTGTAAGTGGATACTAAAACGTAAGTATAAAGCTGATGGATCGATTGACAAGTATAAGGTCAGACTTCTAGCCAAAGGGTTCAAGCAATAGGAATGCCTTGACTATTTCGATACCTACTCACTTGTGACAAGGATTATATCCATACGAGTGCTGATAGTCATTGCAGCATATGACCTTGAAATACATCAAATGGATGTTAAGACTATGTTCTTAAATGGTGAGTTGGAAGAAAAAAATCTATATGGAGTAACCCGAGGGGTTCGTAGCTGGAGGAAAAGAGGAAAAGGTGTGTCGACTTATTAAGTTGTTATATAGACTTAAACAAACGCCTAAACAATGACACGAATAATTTGACAAAATAATGTTGTCAAACGAATTCAAAATAAATGATTGTGGCAAATACATTTATGTCAATACCATACTTGAATATCATGTAATCGTCTGTCTATACATAGATGACATGCTTATAATGGGTAGTAATCATAAGATAATCATGAGTATAAAGAGAATATTAACCAACAATTTCAATATGAAAGATATGAGTCGAGCAAATGTTATATTGAAAATTAAAATTCTCAGGACATTTGATGGGAAAGTTCTGACACAATCTCACTATGTAGAGTCGATATTGAAACAGTTCAATGTGTACAATCTCTAATGAAAATACTTATAGATCTAAGTCAACACTTAACGAAAAACCATGGTAACCCCATATCGCAATTGGAATATTCTAGGATAATAGGCAGCTTGATGTATCTCACAAACTATACACATCCGGATATTGCCTGTACGATCAACAAGCAGAGTCATTTTACAAATAATCTAAAAGACACCCATTGGAAAGCACTATTGCAAATTATTAGATATTTAAAATATACTATGAACTACAGATTACATTATGAATGTCCTGAGAGAGCGATATCTTGGAAGTTCACTAAGAAAACGTGCATTGCTCGGTCAACTATGAAATCCGAGTTTATAGCACTAGACAAAGCAGCTGAAGAAGATGAATGGTTGTAGAATTTCTTAGAAGATATTCCGAGCTGGATGCAACCTATGCCCGCCGTACTTATACACTGAGATAGACAATCAGCGATTGGAATGACATGGAGTAGTATGTATAATGGTAAGTCACGACATATACATCGCAGATACAATACCATTAGACAGTTGATCTTGAATGGAGTGATTACAATTGAGTATGTTAAGTCCAAAGATAATTTGGCAGATCCTCTCATGAAGGAGCTAAGTCAAGATCAAGTATACAACTCAGCGAGAGGAATGAGATTAAAAATTTACAACTGAAACAACTATAGTGGTAACCTAACCTTATTGACTAGAGATCCCAAGATCTTGGTTCAATGGAACAACGATGTTACAACACATGAGATATATTATCTCTATTCCAATCCTAGGATGAGCATGTTCAATCCTACCACATGTAGTGAGGTTAAACTTATGCTTTTAATGATTTCTATACCTTTATAAGATGGAGTATGGTAGAATACTCTTGATAGAAGTGTCACCTATGTGAGTGTGAAGACAAACCGCTTTAATTAGGGGTGAAATCGAACCGAGCCTAGCCGAATAGTAAGAGGCTCGAGTTCGAGCTCGGTTCGTTATTTTTGGATCGAGCTCGTGTTCGAGTTTGATTCGAACTTTAGTTCTTAAGCTCGAGTTCAGCTTGTAAAAAAAAATAAATTGTTAAATACGACAACCCAAAGACCAGTCCGGAAAATTTTTTCGAAAATTTATTGGATTTAAGATTTTAGGACTATGGGCGAAGCTTTGAAGGGGAATATGACAAAGAGTTCAAAAGAGAGGGTCTAAAATGGAAAATAACCTAAGTTAAGGGATGATGTAGGATTAGTAAAAAACGATGGGCTTGATTACAAAAATGCCACCTTATATGTGTGATTCCTCTTCTTCTCTTCGCTGGTTTCGCCGCAATCGACTCACTCCCTCTTCCTCTCATTCTCCCGATTTCCTTTTCCTCTCCCCGATCAAGATCAGCGCAAGCTCTTCCCCATCGCCCATTTCCCATCACTTGGCCCAGACCTCACCTCCTTGCTCTTCATCCCAAGCTACAACCGAAAGTTGACCTCCTCCTCCTCCTTGTCTCCTTCTTCCTCCTCCTTGTCTCCTTCTTCCTCCTCCCCTCGCAACGACCACTCCAAAAATCAGATTGCAACCTCTTTCCTCTCTGTGCGACCACTTCCTCGTGATCCCTTCTCTTCCTGTACACGAGCTTTCTCCTCGTGGGAGATTTCCTGCCAGCGATCGATGTTGTTTCTGTTAGTAGGAGTCCTAGAGTCAATTATGTGATGATTGACTAGGGACATTTTGTATCATATTCTATCATTAATAAAGGCATGCTTGGTTATTATACTTACTTTGTATTTGTGTCAAATAACTAAGTATAATAATGTCCTTCGGTAGTAGGTTCTTATCTACATTATATCGATTGGTTGAATCGATAGTGAGATGATATAGAGAGCACTACTCTAAACCATTCCTAGTCAAGTATTAATATTCAAGGACAATATTAATGCATGGAGACTAGCATGTAGGTCAACTGATGACTTGAGCTCACAAGTCATGGATATGTGATATCAAGTTGACACATGAGTATACATTGGATAATGTGTACTGAATTGACCCGCCATGAGAAAGTTTCATAGATTGTCATATGAGTGTCATAAACTTTCTCATGTGACTATTAGTATGAATAGTCCTTAGACCTGAAGTCACTACAGTTCCCTACATAAGGAGTTATGTACTTTGGTATCATTAAATGTTACCCGTAACAGGGTGGACTATAAAGGCGATCACTGGGTATGTAATAAATTATGCGGAGGGATGTGAGTGATGTAGATGGGATCTATCCCTCCCATATGACGGGGGTGATATCTGTGGGCCCCTTGATCGAGTAGGACTACTAAAACGCATGGTCATGCTCAAATGAGTCAATATGAGATATTGAGCTCATTTGTTTGAGTGAGTCTACTCGGGGATCAAGAAACACAAAGATTGATCAAGGATGACACGGTCTATGCCTCATTGGTCAATCTAGATATCAAGGATAGAAGGACAAAGTCATACATTATCATAGTCACGGAGGTTTAGTCGGATCTCGACTTTTCTTGTTACTTGGGTAGCAATGATGCATTGCTAGATGCCGCTCATTGCTTATGTGTCTAAAGAGTTTAGGCGCATTGCCAACGTCACGAGAATCTATTGGGTCACACACTAAGGACATGATGCTTCGGGAGCCCGAGTTGGGAACTCGGGAGATCTGAGCCTGAGTTAGGAACTCGGGAGGTCAGTTCGGGAGCTCGAGTTGGGAACTCGGGAGCGTGAGTCGGGAGCTCGGCACTCAGCAGACTGGGCTGGGAGCTCGGGAGACTGGGTCGGGGGCTCGACACTCGGCAGACTGGGCTGGGAGCTCGGCAGACTGAGTCGGGAGCTCGGCACTCGGCAGACTGAGCTGGGAGCTTGGCAGACTGGGTCGGGGGCTTAGCACTTGGCAGACTGGGCTGGGCACTCGGCAGACTGAGCTAGGAGCTCCGCAAACTAGGGTCGAGGGCTCGGCACTCGGCAAACTGGGTCAGGAGCTCGGCGACTTGCTCGGCAGACCTGGTCGGAAGCTCGAGAGCCCCGGTCGGGATTACAAGGGAAATTCATTAAAGTGTTTAATGAAGGGAAAAGAAAAGATTCTTTTCTTGCATGGGAAAAGATAAAGAGCCACATGAAAAGATGTGCTCTTTATTGGTATTAATGAAGGAAGCCAAAGAGACACAAACCTCTTCATATTCATGGGATGAGTATAAAAGAGGGTCTTGTGACTTTGGATGACTTCTTCTTCCCTTTCTTCTTCCCTCCCTCATCTTCCTCTTTTGGCCGAAACCCTATTGTAGGGTTCTTGGTGTTCTGTGAGCTACCTCAAGTTGCTAGCACAACTAAGGTAGTTCTCCCGAAGTTGAGAGATTGTGTCCGTGTGGATACAAATATAGGCACGGACACTTGAACGTGCAAGAGATCCAGCACACCTTAGACGAGCGGGATAAGCAAAGGGCACACTCCAAAGGTATACACTGTAGATAAATCTATTAGATAGATGAACATTGTACAAGTTTTCTTTCGCATGGATCGCTCGAGGGTTCTTGTTTCCGTTGCGTTGTTATGTTTTTGTGATGGGAGAACCCAACAGTTTCATCTACTAGTCTCGAGCGTCGGTGTCGGGTAGTGATGGGCGCGACGATCTTGGCAACGGTATCACACACATGGAGCAAGGGGTTGTACTCGATGATTCTTCCCCTAGATCTGGTGCTCACACCACGAAGATCTTCTCTTGTTCATTGTGCTTGAGCTCGAGATTGAGGAATGCTTGATGGCGCTTTCTCCTTGTGAAGTTGATCAACGACGGAATCTGAGTAGAGGGACTCCAGTCTTCACCTAGGTAAGATTAGCCATGTGGTATTACATTTGGATAAAAATTTTATGTAGAGCTTGAAGCATGAACATGTACTATTTAGTTTGAGGATTTTATCGACACTTAGTGCTTGGGAATTTCGATTTGTATTCTTGGAATGGAATTATATAGTGCTTAGTGTTAGTTCTTGGATCTATAGCTTACTGTTGGATTCTATTTTGAAGTCGAATTGATGTTCTATAGGTTCTGTTGTTGTCTTTCGGTTGGATGACTTTGATTGGAATCATTTCTGTCTTTGTTTTGGGATTTTCTGGATGCATTGATGGTGGATTGAATGATTTCTGATCGACTTGAGGTTTTTATAGTAGTATACCTGTTTTGATTTAGGCGATTATTGTGTTGGAGTATTGTTTAGCTTGGTTGCCTTGGAGCTTGGGAGGAACACTGGAATTGACTTTAGATCAAAGTGGTTTTGAAGCTGTAGTGTAGGTTTTCTATAATGAAGGATTGTGGATCAGTGATTCACATGTCTTGTGGTTTGATAGGGGTTGCGGATCACCGGGTGTATCTTATGTAGCTTATGGTGTTGATCTTGTTGTGGGATTTAGATTTGGTTGATTGGTATTATTAATCTGATATTCTGTTGTATTTGATCCTGTTGTTAGATTCATCTTTGTGGGCTCATTCTGTGATTTGGAACAAAACACAAATGTTTGATAGTGATTTGTTAGAGTTAGGTTTGGTAATTGGATGAGGTGGTGGTTTTGATTTGGTGAATTTGTGAAAATGTTGTGGGTTGAGTGTTCATGCCGTGAGTTATGCTAGATGTTGGGATTGGAATTCTAGTATTTGAATTAGAGAATAGATATGTGAATCTGTGTGGATTTAGATCATGGTGTAGGTTTTTGCTAGGGGTGGTCTCATGGGCTACCTTTGAGTTTAAGCCTACATTCTAACCTAATCTTGATTACGTGGAGTAATTAAGAACCTATCATTTAATTAGATGTAATTAAATGAAAAAGATGATTAGGTAAACCGTAATACGGTTTAGGGATTTATTTAGCTACTTAGTTATTGATATTATAGCTAAAACTATGTCATTTGATATAGAACACTGATTTGTTGTTGATTATTGGTCGGAAGATTCTCTTTTGATACGAGCATCTTCATTTGAGGCGGGTACTTCTTGCTTATTTCTTTAGATCCACTTTACCTTCATGCATGACTATTTACTTTTGATGCAGTAGGTTTATTTACCTTATATCTGCTACAGTTGTTATCTTGCTTGATACTTACTGCTTAATCTTGGATATAATCTAATTCCCTTCTATACAATCACGTTTTATTGTTATCTGATTATGTATATCATTTGTGCGAATATGTATACGTAGATATAGTAGTATGCCACTATTTGTTTGCATTGATTGATTTTAGCTATACTTGCATGTGTACCTAAATGTATGATAATTAGGTTATGATATATGTGTTCAACTTGTGCATACTAGGTTGAGTTGTATATTGATGATCTGGTAAGGGTTGCATGAGTTAGAGTCATGCACCATTCCTACATCGTTGCATACCGGCGATCATCGACTCCTTTGTGTTCTGAGTCTGTCTTCCGGTACATGATATGCACACTCGGTCACTCATGGGTTAGTGGATACCGTTGGGTGTGTGCATTTACTCTGTACTACTCCGCTCGACCGCTCATGGGTAGTGGTTTCGGAGTGTAGTAGTAGACAGGAATCTCTCCTCTTCCTATAGACCAGAGGAGATGAGAGAGATATCTCCCCCATATATATATGGGCGGAGCGATAGCTCCACCAGCATCTTGTCTACTCGATCACTCAGGATCAGTGATGGCAGAGTGCGTACAATGTCACAACTCACCTACTCGGCTGACACATATGATATGTCTTGATGGCTTGACTGGTGTCAGGGGTGACCATGTCATTACATCATGTGTATATGATACATTATGCATTTGATTGTGATTGCTACATTTGTTTGTTGCATGTGTTTGACATGCACATACTAGAGATATTATGTATATGGTTTGATGATCTTGCACATGTTGGTATGATACGAACCTTATATGATTTAGGATAGGTTGATTTCTAGTATGTGCATGCATTTGGTATTTTCAGTTATGCATATTCTGATATTTCTGTTGAGACTGTATTATGTTGTTTTTGTATAGCTTATACCTATTTATTATGTCATGCATATCTTTTCTCTATACCTGCAAAGTCCACTTGGACTTACCACACGTCACAATTTATTTGTTTTTAGGTTGATAGTGTTGGTGCAGGAAGCACCATATCGAACCTTGTTTTGATATTGGCAAAGGGTTCAAAGTTAAGTATTATTTGTGATCTAATGTTGTTACTCGAGTGTCAGGAAAAGTCCTAGCGAAGGGCTGCTAGGCACCTGGCGAAGGACTGCCAGGAAACAAAGTCCTAGCGAAGGGCTGCTAGGCACCTGGCGAAGGACTGCTAGGAAACAAAGTTCTAGCGAAGGGCTGCTAGGCACCTGGCGAAGGACTGCCAGGAAACAAAGCCCTAGCAAAGGACTGCTAGGCACCTGGCGAAGGAATGCCAGGGTAAAAAGTCCTAGCGAAGGACTGCTAGGTACTGGCGAAGGAATGTCAGGGTACTGAAGCCCGAGCGAAGGACTGCTAGGCACCAGGCGAAGGACAGCTTGGAACTGAAGACCTGGCGAAGGAATGCTAGGCACCAGGCGAAGGACAGCTTGGTATCCAAGACCTGGCGAAGGACCGCTAGGCAAAAGTCCAACTGGAGGAGCCGGTTGGCGTCAAGTACATTCTCCCGAGAGGAGTAGGTGAGGACGCGTTCCCCGTCGAGGGAACAGTAGGCGTCGGTTCGACCTAGGGTTCCATTTTGGAGACCCAAAGTCAGAACCAAGACAGCTAAGGCTGTATAAACTAACATCTTGTTGCTTTATAGTGTTTTGGACTAACCCTGGATGCAGGACTGAAGGAACGAGTGTCTGCAGCTCAGAGAACCTCAAAGGAGTGAGGCAAAAGCTGACCAGGGCGCCCGGAGTGTCCCGGGCGCCCCCAAGGTGAAAACAAAACACATAATGCAAAGGAAGGCTTCGACAGTTCAGGTTCGGGGCGCCCCCATGCTTCCGGGTGCCCCCGCTGCACCCGGGCGCCCCCAGCGCTCCGGGTGCCCCCAGGTGAAGCTACCGAAGCAGCTCCAGCGAAGCCAAGAGGATAAGAGTTTGACCCGGTCAATCCGGGCGCCCCCAGCGTCCCGGGCGCCCCGGTCAAGATCTGATCCCGAGTTTGAAGGGATCAGAAGCGGACCGAGTTAAAGGCGGATCGGCCGACACGTGGGGGGGCGCCCCCGACGTTCCGGGCGCCCCCAGGTGCTATAAAAGGACCCTCGAACCAAGGCTTCAGCACAACGAATTCTTTCAACGCTTCTACGCTCTTCTGCTTCCGCGCTCTGCTCCAGCAACCTCCCGACTCGAGATACAAGCGCCGACGACGTCCTACTGCTCCGGAAAAAGTAATCTACATCGGACGTCGGTAAAAAGAAGAGTTTAATTTCAGTACTGCACTTTAACTGTAATTTCATTTCTGTAACTGATTTTGCGCGATTATAGTATTGCCCGCAGTAAACGGTCAGCGACTGTAGGTCTTGGAGTAGGAGTCGACCTAGTCTCCGAACCAAGTAAAAAACTTGGTGTTTGTGTGTTTTGGTTTTAATCTTCCGCTACGCATTCTCTTTTCAAATCCGAACGTTTAACGATATTCACCCCCTCTATCGTTTCTCTCGATCCAACAGATAGGTCGTCAGGGTGAGCCCAATTGCTAGTCCCAGGTCCCTTCGACTCCAGATTTGGGTGCCTCCACATGTTTTTGTTACTTTTATAGCATACTTCGTGTTTTGTATTGGATTTGTGTTGTGGACTTGTATTTTGTGCATTTTGATACGGTTTTGTATTTTTGAGTCCTGTGTTGGACTTCGTGTGTATTGTCTTTGTTGCGCGCCTGCCCGGAGGTCAACTCAAGTGAGTATTATGGTTTTATTACCGTGATGCATTTATATCTTTATTATATATCTCTTGCATTAAGGCCTGAGAACAATTATTATATTGCGTGGTGTGTATGAATGTCTAAATTGTTCGTCGTACAGTGGAGATGCTGTCCGATTTTATATTAGATCAATGACTCCTCTAGTCTCGGGGTGTGACAATTTATTTTGGTATCAGAGCGAGGTTTCAGATGCCTATATAAATTTTTGAATTTGCGGAGTCTATTTAATACCAATTTATTTTGGTATCAAAGCGTATGTTGCGATGCCTACTGATACCGATTTGGTAGGTATCGGAGCTCGGGTTTGATTAGATCTACCCGAGTATATTTCGGATCTTCAGAGTCATTTTCTCAACGTGATTTGTACTCTGGGACTTGGTGGCGACGGGACATCTCCAGACGGCAAGAGGTATATCTTTCTAGAACTATCATAACTTTGGTATTTACTATTAGATTTTGGATTGGTTAAACTTTTTTAGCTTTGTGGGATTGTATGTCGATACTGAATGGATAGATATTCTTAGACTTAGCTTTAGTTGGATTGACATGTAGTCAATCTATCTTATTCGTGATCGTTCATGTGAGTGATTAATGACACATTGCGGATGAGACCTTGGAGCGTAGAATGTTAATTCTCTAGTGGCATCTATTATTGAGTCGGAAAGTCAAGGTCGAATCTGTCGATAACTTGTTAGAGGTTAAGGATTTTGGTTGTCCTGGACCTCACTATTCATTGCACTTATAATAGTTATTATTAGTTGGACGAGAACTTGGGTTGCCTACCATGGTTGTCTCGATCAATATAAGATCGACTTGCCCTGGTTTAAGGATTTTTAAACGTTTGGGTAGTTCGTGCCTAGTTAGGTGACCTGGAAGACACGTTTAGGATTCATGACCTACATGGATGTAGAAGGGCAGCATTAGCTATATACTACCATCGTTAGTAGATGAATGATACATCCTATTCCATGGGGACTTCGACCGTAGATCACTTGTACTTGGTTGATGACCTAGCAAGTACATGATGATGAATGACTTGAGTTGATATGGAAAAGTGTGGAGCTAGTTGCTTGACACTTACAGGGTACTGTTTGTATTTGGTTTGGAGAACCGAGAAGGTAGCTTCGTACTTATGATTTACGCTGAGGCGAAACACTTACGAGAGTATGCCACCTCTAGTTGAAAGAGGGTGACCTACAAGAAATAAAGAGTCACTTCGTGATTATGTTGAGATACCCCTGAGAGTTAGCATATCTTTATCTCCTTGCTATGGAGTTAGACCTTAGAGGTGTCTGAACCTTGAGTAGAGGAATTGGACTGTATTGGGTTATGAGGCGATGATTGGTCGATTCGATTGTCGCTACGCTATCCTATGAGGGAGTTTGACTATTAGATTGGAAGTATGTGTTGAATAATCTTGATGGTTCATCGGGATGTATGACCCGCTAGAGTGCGGATAATTTGGAGGGTAGTTGTGTCCTTACTTTCTAGGGAGGTATTGGACATAAACGAGGAGGTCAAAGATGTTCATTGTTTTTCGATTGTTATACTCTCATTGTGTACTCACTAGTTCGTGAGCTGATAGAGTTGATATCATCTTGGACTTCCTCGTGGGTGTTGAGAGCTGGATTGAGATTAACAAATCTCTATGATGTATTGTATTTTGAGGACTTTATTGGTGGGTATTGTGAAATTTGATTATGAGATAAGTAACATTTTGATGAATCATTTGATGGATGTATGATCTTTCTATGGTTGATTATTTAGAAGGTTGTTATTGATAGCAACATATGGTATAACATATGGGTGGGTATGGACGGTATGTTAACGTCTCACGATCTATTGGAGAATATATATATGACTTGTGATGTTTTTGAGGATGACCATGTGTCTCTGCGTGTTACACCCACGGTGTGGGTTGCAAGGTTCCGATGCGGATTCATGGTCATAAGAAATGCTGGATTGCGGAATAAAACCATTTTACTTTGCATAGAACTTGGGAGCTTGAATGCAAATATTCAAACTCAATACCCCCACCTGTTCACCTAGGTTGCATGCAAGTTCATTCAGCTGTTGAGCTGATTGAACTGCGTATTAGTTTGCCTACTGTACTTATGCAGTACTACACATGAGTTGCTAGTATCTGCCATTTGAAAGAACGAAATTTGAGTATCAAATTTTTGTTAGTGGTTAAGAATGTTAAATACGACAACCCAAAGATCGGTCCAGAAAATTTTTTCAAAAATTTATCGGAACGGATTTAGGGTTTTAGGACTATGAGCGAAGCTTTGAGGGGGGATATGAGAAAGAGTCCAAAAGAGAGGGCCTAAAATGAAAAATAACCTAAGTTAAGGATTGATGTAGGATTAGTCAAAATGATGGGTTTGATTGCAAAAATGTCGCCTTCTATGGGTGACATCTCTTCTTCTCTTCGCTGGTTTCCTCTCATTCTCCCGATTTCCTTCTCCTCTCCCCGATCAAGATCGACGCAAGCTCTTTCCCATCGCCCATCGCTTGGCCCTGCCCTCACCTCCTTGCTCTTCATCCCGAGCTACAACCGAGAGTTGACCTCCTCCTCCTCCTCGTCTCCTTCTTCCTCCTCCCTTGGCAACGTTAACGGCCACCCAAAAACCAGATCGCAACCTCTTTCCTCTCTGCGCGACCTCTTCCTCGCGATCCCTTATCTTCCCGCACACAAGCTTTCTCCTTGGAGGAGATTTCCTGCCAGTGATCGATGTTGTTTCATCCATTGGTCTCGAGCGCCGGTGTCGGGTAGTGATGGGTGTGACGATCCTGGCGACGGTATCTGTATCTGTTGAATATGGAAAAGTGGAGGGCCTTTTTGCAAATTTGCTTATCTATTTTTATAAATCTGCTTTTCCTCTCTTTATTCTCTCTTGGCCATCGATCTCTTCCCCGACGGTTTCCGCCACAAGCCCTAGCCGGCGGTTCTCCACTCCACGCGACGCCAACGAGCAGGCAACGCCCTTCCCTCTCGAAATCTTCCTCTCCTTCTCCCTCTCCTCGTGATTCCCTTCTTCTTCTTCTTCCCTTGAGCACCGACAACCCCCCTGCTCCACGCAAATGAGGCGATGCCGAGGGCATCGACTTCAGTTACCTGTTTCCTACTTCCCCACTCCTCATCTGCTGCCTTTGTGCTTCTCAAGGTAAGACCTAGGCTCTATAGGGTTCGATTTTTGGACCTTGTTGTTTTATTGTGGAGATTTGTTTCGGATTTAAGTTTATAATTCGGTGGATTTTGTTTATCCTGCTTATATTTCTAAATGGATGCTTATCTTTATCTCCACTTAAACCATGATTGTTCTCGTTGTGAGAGGTTGTTGGAATTGGATGCTTGGCTTTGTGTTGATCGGCAACGTGAGCAATGTTTATAAAAGTTTGATTTTCGTTTGCTGAGTTACCGTGGGCAACATAAAGAAAAAAACCTATATATATATATATATATATATATATATATATATATATATATATATATATATAATATATATATATACACACACACACACACACACCATGTGTTACTGTTGGGCATTGAATCGATCACTCAGATTAGATTTGGGCTAGGTCTAATATGAACCTAATCTCAGTAACTTAGAATAATTACGAGTTAAGCATTTAATTATGATTATGGTTAATTATTATCTTGCTTGGTACTTACTGCTTGACCCTTTGGCATGCTCGAATTTGTTTTCCATACAGTCTCTATGCTTAATACTCTGATTTTAGAGAGTACACATGTTTATCGATACTTAGCATTATTGCACATCTAGTAGGTTATTTGTATATCCTGATTTATGCTTCAAATCAATGCATATCATTTTGAGGTTTACTTGATGGGTGTTAGTGTCATGCATCATCCTTGCATTATTGCATAACTGGTGATCTTTAGCTCTCTTGTGGTCGAGATGGATCATCAATCATTTCAGGATCTGCACATACTGTCACTCATGGGTAGACCCGACCCCGGGCCGGGTCCAGCCCGGACCCGGCCCGGAACCGGCCCGGGTCAACGGGCCGGTTGGCCCGTTGACCCGGTTCGCCGGGCCGAACCGGAACCGGCCCGGCAGGATGCGGGCCGGTTCCGGTTCCAGGCCCCCCGGAACCGTGAACCGGCGGTTAACCGCCGGTTCACGTGAACCGGCGGTTAACCGCCGGTTCCAACGGCACTGAACCGGCGGTTAACCGCCGGTTCAGTGCCGTTGCGTATTTTTTTTTTTTGAACGGATGAGATCATTTGACCGTTTTTTGATCAATGGCTACGATTTAGTGACCGTTATGATCTGAACTCTATAAATAGGGAGTTCATTTCATCATTTTCACTCACAAAACAACTTCTCTTCTCTCAATCTCTCATTCTCAACTCTCTAACTCTCAACTTCTCTCCGCGTTCTTCATCGACGATAATGGAAGGAGGTCACGGAGCTTCATCATCTCGATCTCGGAGGGGAAAAGAAATTGCATACGAGGATCCCAACCTTCAAATTCAATCTACCGATGATGAGACCGAGGCTCAGCCCCAACGCCCTCCGATCCCCGAAACGCAAGGAAGTATCGATGCGATTACTTCTAAGGTTCGGGATAATCCTCCTTTAAAATCGTCTATTTTCACTAAACATTTTGAGAAGGTCACACTTCCGTCGGGAGAAATGCGTGCAAAATGCAAGCATTGTAATGCTTCCTACAAATTCCAAGCCGGCGACGGCTATGGGTCGTTGAAACGACATGTAGAAACGAAGCACCCGACAGAATATGGGCTTGACCGCTCTCAAACACAATTATCTAGATTTTCTAGCGGTAGTAGTACTGATTCTGGTTTATTTTTATATTCAGATAATAAATTAAGAGAATCATTAGCTAAATTTGTTTCCGTAGAACATCTTTCTTTTAGTTTTGGAGCTAAATGCACATTTGAAGATTTGTGTAAAGAATCTCTTAATCCTGCTGCTAAACGTGTACCTAGGACTACACTAACTCGCACAATTAAAAGATTAGTAAAACAAGGAAAAAAGAATTTAATTGAAGAATTTAGTAAATTAAATAATAAAGTTTCTTTATGTTCCGATATTTGGAGTGATCATTGGCAAACTCATTCTTATATGGGTATAACATGCCATTGGATTGATAACTCTTGGATCCTTCAAAAGAGATTATTAGCTTATATAGTTTTTGATGAATCACACACTGCTCATAACATTGCACAATTATTACACATAGTTTTAGAAGAATATGGATTGACTCATCAAATATTTTCAATATCATTAGACAATGCTAGTTCTAATACCGCTTCAATAGATGAATTAAAATTTATTTGCCAACCTGTCATTGGTGGTTTATTTTTTCATATTCGTTGTGTATGCCATATTTTAAACTTATGTGATCAAGATGGATTAAAACTTTTACAAAATTATATTCAACCAATTAGAACCGCAATTTCATACTTATGGTCTCATCCATCTATGATGAAACAATGGGGTAGATTTTGTAAAGCTAATGGAATGCGACCAAAAAAATTTCCACGTGATGTTCCAACACGTTGGAATTCAACATATCAATTATTACAAGATTCTTTTCAATATAAAGATTTATTATGTTTATTTTTTGCACAAAATAGTAATACTAATATATATTTATTTTCACAACAATGGAATATTTGTAGTAGTATTTGTGAAATTTTAAAAGTTTTTAACGATGCAACTGAACAACTTTCTGGTGTTTATTATCCTACTGCTCATTTAATTTTAGTAAATTTTTGTAGTATAGTATTAATATTAAATGAACATGTAAATGATGAAGCTTTAACTTTATGTATAATAGCTATGAAAACTAAATGGGAAAAATATTTTTATTTAATTCCTGAAATTTATTTAATTGCATTTGCTTTAGATCCTAGATTTAAATTAGAAGTTTTGCAAGAAATGTTAACTTTATATTATGACGCATTAATTCCTATTAAGGATTCTTCCTCTCCGAATCAGCTAATATTGTATATAATATTAGAAATTATTTATATGATCTTTATAATCAATATTATGTTAAATATGGAACACAAACTAATATTTCTGAAACACAACAACCTACTACTACTAATTTAAAACTTACAAAAGCCCAACTTTTATTAAAAGAACGGACGAAACGTCCACGAGGATCCTCAAGTTCCACACAGGAACTTGAGAATTATTTTACGACTTCTTTTGATTTTAATGAAGCAGATAGCGAAGACTTCGACATCTTGAAGTGGTGGTCACAGAAGGCTCAAAGCTTTCCCGTTCTCTCCGTGATCGTAAAAGAAATTTTAGCTTCTCCAGTGTCGACTGTTGCTGTGGAGCAGACGTTCAGTGCCGGCGGCAACATATTAGATGAACGACGATCAACCATGTCTCCCGACTCATTGGAAGCTCAAGCATTACTTGATGATTGGACCAGAGCCGAAAAGTGAATCCAAGGAATGCAACTTTCAGAAGACGAAGCCGAAGAATTTGATACCGAAGGAACAAATACAACGGGAACGGGAGGAAATGCAAGTGAGTGAGAAATGTAAAAATGTAAAAGGGTAAAAATGTAAAAGAACTACGTGGGCTTTGATTCCCCTATACCCTAAGGGGATACGTAGGCAACTTATATAAGTGCAAGCCCTTTTTTAATAAAATTTATTTTTTTTATTTTAATTTTTAATTTTTAATTTTTTTAATATAATAATCTTGAACCGTGCCGAACCGTGGCGAACCGTGAACCGGACCGTGAACCGGTGGTTCCGAACCGTGAACCGTAACCGTCTTGGGCGGTTAAGGTTAAGGGTCGACCTCCCACGAACCGTCGAACCGGCGGTTCCGAACCGTCGAACCATCGGTTCCGAACCGTGGTCGGGTCTACTCATGGGTTAATGGTACTATCAGGAGGATTTGTGCAGTTTCCCTATCAAGGCTCCGCTCGACCACTCATGGGTAGTGGTAGCAGACAGGGATCTCTCCTCTTTCCCGTGATACGAGGAGATGAGAGCGGTGCTCCCTCATATGATTTGGGGTAGGACGGGTGTAACCTCTGCCACCATCCTATCCACTCAGTCACATAGGAGAAGTGACGGCATAGTGCGTACAGTTATCATAACCCAACCCACTCGACCTCACTCATGACCGGTGATGCTGGCTGACTGGCGTCAGGGTGACCATATCATTGCATCATGTGTACAATTACATAGATTGTGTTTGTTTGTGTTTATTGCACTTATTTGAGCCGTATTGGATGACATGCACATACAAGAGGTATTTTCTTTGCTTATGGTCCAGTGACCATTCAGGTACGAGGATTTGTGACCATCACACCCCGCAGGTGAGTTTGATACGGGTGTATTTTGCATGTAGTGTACCGATCATATATTCTGATTTTTCATTTTGAGACTGTATCTGCTTGCTTCTATGCTGCTATTGTATAACCTTTTTTAGCGTCATGCATATCTATCTATTTATATATCCATGGAGTCCCCCTGGACTCATAATTGTTTGCTTGTTTTTCCTTTTCAGGATAATGTCGCCAGGAGAGCCTAGTAGCCGGCCCCGTTGATCTCGTACTGTTTTTATTTTGTCCGCATTTTTTCCCTGGTTATGGTTGGGATCTATTTCTCATTTTATATATGTTGGTAGACTTATCACACATGTTATGGTTTTATGTATTTGCTTGTCGGTCTGCCCAGAGGACATTTTGGAATTTGGTTTCATGATGGTACCTTTATACTAGTGACGATTGATGTTTATTTATCTTTATTCACTATTTATTTACTATCTTGTTAGATGGGATATGTGTGGAGGCCATGGAGTCCATATGATGTATGTACAAGATTCATATTGTCCGTAGTATAGGGGAGGTGTTGTCCGATTTTCGTCTGACATGCAGCTCCTCGGTGCGTGATAGTATCACACACATGGTGCAAGGGGTTCTAGTTGATGATTCTTCCCACGAACTGCTCTTGTTCATTGTGCTTGAGCTCGAGATGGAGGAATGCTTGATGGAGTTTTCTCCTTGTGAAGTTGATCAATGACGGAATCTGAGCAGCGGGGCTCCAATTTTCACCTAGGTAAGATTAGCCATGTGGTATTACATTTGGATAAACATTTTATATGGAGCTTGAAGCATGAACATGTTCTGTTTAGTTTGAGGATTTTATCGACGCTTAGTGTTTGGGAATTTCGATTTGCATTCTTGTAATGGAATTATGTAATGCTTAGTGTTAGTTCTTGGATTTGTAGCTTACTGTTGGATTCTATTTTGAAGCCGAATTCATGTTTTGTAGGTTTTGTTGTTGTCTTTCGGTTGGATGACTCTGATTGGAATGGTTTTTGTCTTTGTTTTGGGATTTTCTGGATGCATTTGTGGTGGATTGAATGATTTCTGATCAACTTGAGGTTTTTATAGTAGTATACCTATTTTGATTCAGGCGATTGTTGTGATGGAGTATTGTTTAGCTTGGTTGCTTTGGAGCTTAGGAGGAACACTGGAATTGACTTTGGATCAGAATGGTTTTGAAGCTGTAGTGTAGGTTTTCTATGATGAAGGATTGTGAATCAGTGATTCACAGGTCTTGTGGTTTGGTAGGGGTTGTGGATCACCGGGTGTATCTTATGTAGCTTATGGTGTTGATCTTGTTGTGGGATTTAAATTTGGTTGTTTGGTATTATTAATATGATATTCTGTTATATTTGATCTGTTGTTAGATTCATCATTGTGGGCTCGTTCTGTGATTTGGAACAGAACACAAATGTTTGATGGTGATTTGTTAGAGTAAGGTTTGGTAATTGGATAAGGTGTAGTGGTTTTGATTTGGTGAATTTGTGATAATGTTGTGGGTTGAGTGTTCATGCCATGAGTTATGCTAGATGTTGGGATTGGAATTCTAGTGTTTGAATTGGAGAATAGATACGTGAATTTGTATGGATTTAGATCATGGTGTAGGTTTTTGCTAGGGGTGGTCTCTTGGGCTCCTTTGGGTTGAAGCTTATATTCTAACATAATCTTGATTACATGGAGTAATTAAGAACATATCATTTAATTAGATGCAATTAAATAGAAAATATGATTAAGTTAACCGTTATACAGTTTAGGGATTTGTTTAGCTACTTAGTAATTGATATGATAGCTAAAACTATGTCCATTGATACAGGACACTGATTTGTTGCAAATTATTGGATGGAAGATTCTCTTTTGATACGAGCATCTTCATTTAAGACGGGTATCTCTTGCTTATTTTTTAGATCCACTTTACCTTTATGCATGACTGTTTACTTTTGATGCAATAAGTTTATTTACCTTATATCTGCTACTGTTGTTATCCTGCTTGATACTTACTGCTTGATCTTGGATATGATCTAATTCCATTCTATACAGTCTCGTTTTATTGTTATCTGATTCTGTATAGCATTTGTGCGAGTATGTGTACGTAGATATAGTAATATGCCACTATTTGTTTGCATAGATTGATTCTAGCTATACTTGCATGTGTACCTAGATGTAATGGTTCTGGAGCGTGGTAGTAGGCAGGGATCCCTTCTCTTCTCATAAACCAGAGGAGATGAGAGAGATATCTCCCCCATATGTACATGGGGCGGAGCGATAGCTCCACCAGCATCCTGTCCACTCGATCACTCACGATCAGTGATGGCAAAGTTCGTACAGTGTCACAACTCTACCCTCTCGGGCGACACATATGACATGTCTCGGTGACTTGACTGGTGGCAGAGGTGACCATGTCATTGCATCATGTACATATGATGTATTGTGCGTTTAATTGTGATTACTGCATTTGTTTGTTGCATATGATTGACATGCACATACAGGAGATATTATGTGTTTGGTTTGATGACCCTGCACCTGCTCATATGATCAAGCCTTATATGATTCAGAATAGGTTGATTTCTGCTATGTACATGTATTTAGTACTTTCAGTTATGCATATTCTGATATTTCTGTTGATACTGTATCCTGTTGTTTCTGTATAGCTTATACAACTATTTATTATGTCATGCACATCTTTTCTCTATACCTGCAGAGTCCACTTGGACTCACCACTAGTCATAATATTTTTGTTTTCAGATTGATAAGTCGCCAGGGGATGCCCAATTGCGAGTCCAAGGTCCATTTGTCTCCAAATTTGGGTGCCTCCATGTGTTTTTGTTACTTTTATAGCATACTTCGTGTTTTATATTGGATTTGTGCTATGGACTTGTATTTTGTCCATTTTGATGCGGTTTTATATTTTTGAGTCCTCTGTTGGACTTCGTGTGTATTGTCTTTGCTGCGTGCTTGCTCAGAGAGCAACTCAGGTGAGTATTATGATTTTATTACCATGATGCATTTATCTCTTTATTATATATCTCTTGCTTTGAGGGCTAATACTAATTATTATATTGTGTGGTTTGTATGAATGTCTAAATTGTCTGTCGTACAAGGGAAATGTTGTCCAATTTTATATTGGATCAGCGGCTCCTCTGGTCTCGGGGCCTGACATAAATAGCTCGAACTCGACTCAAGTTCGGTTCGAACAAAAACTTGTTTAAAAATTAAACGAGATTAATTTGAGCTCGTTTAATATAAATAATTATAATAATTTATAATTTATAATTTTATTTATTGTTTATGTGATATTTAATTATATATGTATATATAATAAGATAAATGAGCCTCTTAACGAACATGTTCGCGAGTCTCTTAACAAATACATTCACGAGCCTCTAAACAAACATGTTCGCGAGCTCACGAACTAAATACTATTAAGCTTGAGCTCGGCTCGATAATGTTTTCAAGTTCGAAATTGAGCTCAAACTCGGCTCGTTAACTTAATCGAACGAACTCGAACGAACTATTTTTTGAACCGAGATCCGAATAGCTCGCGAGTGGCTTGGCTCGTTTACACCCCTAGCTTCAATGAAACACTCATGAATCCAAGATGGTATCCATGACCAAAACGGAACCAACCATGAGAACCAAATGTACGTGAGATAAGTCCCTGTGTGGGTGTTATTGTCTTATTATACACAAACAGCTGAGCAGTTCAAGACATCACGTTCACTGTGCAACCTAGTATGCTCGATAGCATTCCACTACAAAGGTTCAAAGCCACAAGCTACCTCTCCCGATGCATTGACTTATCGATGGGACTCTTGTAAAGTGTTAGCGTGTATATACGCATTAATTTCCATTCATATGGGGGATTGTTGGAGATTGAATCTTAAAAGACTAAATACGATTTTGCAACAAAGAATCGGGGTGCCATCAATCGATGAAAGTCAGAATTGACTTCAAAAACGTAATTTACGTTTCGCGTAGATGAATTTAGACTATTAATTTGCTCAAAATCGATTACGGGTGAATGAGAAATTAATTGTTTAAAGTCAGCCCAAAAATAGCATAGAAGGAAGTAGATGAGGAATAGTCTCACATCTGCAAATTCCAAGAATGCTTGCTTCCTTATATGTGCTGCGGTGTTAATAGAGTTAACAAAAAAAACACAGGTGTTCTCTTCTCATGAGCAAGCAGGTGCTTGCACCTGTGAGCCCACGACCCGCCACTCCCACCCACCACACGTACAATGAGCACTTTGTTGGCGCACCTTGCACTTCATTGTCACGAGGAGCATTGAGGAACTTAAATTTATGCTCTAGATGGCGTGGCAATGCCTACGTGGTACTCGGGTGATGTGTCATGTTCACATGTAACGTGGCATTACCTATGTGGCATTCAGGTAGGCAGAGAGAGATGACTGAACTGCTGACTGGGCGAACGAATGACAGCCGTTGGATCGAAGAGGGGTGCTGGATCGCAAGTGACACGATCAGGAGCGTTGATCGCAAAGAGTCGCGATCTGACCGTTGGTGATGAGACTTGATCCGAAGCGTTAGATCGAATCTGACGGTTGAAATCAAAGGGCTATTTGTGAAGGGTTACAACCTTCCAGATCGAATGACCCAGATAAATCCTAAATCAAAGATCACAACCACTCATCAAAGGATACCTTATCTCTTCTCCTTGTATAAATAAAATCCTCTAGATGCTAGAATTAATTAATTCAATCATCAGAAAGCAAGAGTCAATTATATCTAGCATACATCTCATCTTCTGCATCTAGAGTCCAAAAAGCCTACGAGAAGGTTTGCTGGTCTCGAAATTTGAAATGTTACTATTTCGAGACATCGTCGTTATATCTTGGGAAGCAAATTGTTGTTATCCGTAAGTAGTGGAAAAATATCGTTTTACGAAGATAATATCGAGTACTAACCTCGACGATCTTATATCAATTTGCATCCTCCCGATGACAACCAAATTGACTCACAGGTGCCACTTTGTTTATATATATTTATATTCATTTTAGCTTGAGTTTGTGCCTCTGATTTCATATTCTCTGCCTCGAGTTATCTACAGTTCTTTTATGTTTGAAGTATTCAATCTCTATAGGAAGGTTTGTGACAGGTTTCCTCTCCCGTTGAAGTAGACAAAAAATAGACTATCTTCTCATTGAATTTTTAGCCTAAGTTTTTCATTAAATTGGACATTCTCAACCATCATAATTAGTATCTAGAGTATGAGAACTATAGATTCTCTTCATAATTAGTAAATGAACTTGTTACTAACATAAAAATACAACCACAGTTGCAAAACATACAGATAAGAAGAGTGCTAATACTGAAACGGTACTTCTGACATGGATATGACACAACCTGATTCCAAAATGTAGACGATGTGATATAATATCAGGGGGTCGCTAAGCTCTTGCTCGATTGGCCTTTTGGTGGCATGAGTACCTTTGGTGAGAGATTTACAAACTCTAATGCTTGTAATCTGACCTCAACTGGATAATCTGCAACACATCCAATTCTAGGACCAGCTCCACTGCACCATTTAGAAGAAAGCTGACGACCCAACTGATAAGAACTTGTTTTCCTTTTGGAATTTATCCTCTCTAGAATGGCTTTCTCAGGCACATCAGCTCTTGGACTCTGAAGGCCACCAGATAAAGTTCTGTGGTACTTGACTTGAAGGCCGACAGCTGATTCAGATTTTGCAGTTGGTTCTGAAGCTGCCATCCCTGTTACTTCTAAAGGCAGAGCTAGTTGAGGAGTTCTAGACACTTTCATTGATTCAATCGCCTCTTCGAGCTGAGGATTCTTTGCATCCTCATAATAATCTTCGTTGGACGATGACATTATCTAGGGATTGAAAGATCGACAAGATTCTATTGAGAAAAGATCTGTAAACTCCAGCTTCGCATTTGCAGAGCAAGCCAGTACTACCATGCTACATAAAAGGGCATCACAAGTAGCATTACCTCAGTTTCATCCAGATTAACATGATTTTCTTTGAGGAAGCTTAAAAAGCTGTTGAAGTTCTCCTCGGTCGGTCGATAATGCCCACTATAAGCCCAAATACGCTGCAAACCAAACAACCTTGGCATTTAAACAAATAAATGAATTCACATCTTTTGTAAAATGTATGGGAAGTGGCTATTTATGATATGGAAGAATTGGTGAACATAAAAATATTTATTATTGTTAGAGTCCAAGAGGGAGCCCAATTCAGCTCAAAATACCAAGGTAGGTGGAAAAGATTAAATCATGATAACCTGCAGTTGAACTTTAACACCATTTGCAAGAAACTGCATATTCTACCTTGAGCATCCCGTTTATAGCAGTGAATCTTCCTGCTGCTACAGTAGCTCCCCCAGCAAGGAAGCTGGAATGGTGAAATATTCCTTTCTTTTTCTGCAATTAAAAGTTATCAGTTATTGACTTGAGAGAAAACATCAGAAAGATATTATGACCAACTTCAATACTGCAAATCCAGCTTGAAAGATGTCAAAAACAGGGAGTTAGATGAGTTACCTGACCAGCATATAATTTCCTGGATGTGCTCATGACAAAAATCCATTTTCCTCCTTTGGCTGCTGAAGTTGTGTCTAAAAGAACTCCAGTTTGTCTGTGCACAAGTTTGCCATCTAGTGGAACATATTCATAGTGTTCCCGTTCTTGCTGAAGAATGTTAGATATAAGGGGTTAAGTTTGCATTTGGAGCTTCATTTCGGATAAACTAAGCTCAGGGTAATTGTTTAATTGTGTTCCATAATCATCCAGCAACATTAGTCTGAAAAAAGCTATGTAACCGTCTTTCATCAGCTACTAAAATTAGATAACTATTTATCCATCTTCCATCAGCTACTAAAATTAGACAAAACATTGCCTTACATTTGGAGAAATAACTAGCACCCAATAAACTCTCTCAAAAACATGACTGTACATATATTAAAGGTAGAAATACACCTTACTATTTGAGAATGATTCACATATTATCCTCCTAAATGAAGAAATATTTGTTTACATTTTAAATTTATATAAGAAGCTTCAGCCTTTCAGCAACTTACGCACACCCAGATAAGATGGGACATGAGTGCTTTGTGTTATTTGGGATTATTGAGATATCGCCATATTGCATCTATCTTCTGGACAAATCAATTGGACAAGCTCTTTTTGGGTAAAAAATAAAAAAAGAATAGTTGGATGCACGAAGCTCCCGCCAATGTAAAATCCCGGGGAAGAGTCTTATTGGGTAGAAAATGTTGAAAAAATTTCTTCTAAAGGATTAAAGGGAGAGATTCTTACAGGACCAAGATATATGACACATTGCTTCCTAAGGAATGACCTTGGACACTGATCAAGATCCAAATCTCTGCCATCGCCAATATCCAACCTGCATAAAAGTATTACTCACTATGTGAGGTTGGCCACTACAACAATCAGTCTCATTTGAATAGATTGCTTACTCTAGATTATGCATCGATGCAGGGAATAATAGAACGTCAAAGGACTTATCATTCTTCAACGATATAATGTGTTAGCATCAGTAAATTACAGCAATTAAAGTCTTTGATAAGAGACCATGTCAGAAAACTAAGTAATGAAATAGGGGGGCATGGTTCGGTTAATTGATTTAGTGAGGAAAATGGGAGGAAAAAGTGAAAAACCAAATATTTCAGTTCGAAAAATCAAACCAAACTAGAACCAGAACAGTTTTAGTTCGGATTAAAATCAAACTGAAACTTTCAATTTGAAATAGATTTGCTTCAGTTTGAAACTGTTATGTGAAAAAAATAAATGTGAATCAATCAAACATCTTTTAAAAATTGGATTACAATCAGAAATCCTATTAAAATTTATAATAAAAAATATTATAATTAATGATTAAGGAACAAAAAAAATTAATAATGGTAAGAAATTATAATAATTAAAATACTAATTTATCTATATTTACCTACAAACATATAACAGTTTAGTTCAGTCTTAAAGGTTTGTGTAAATTCAAACCAAAATTAAACATCAACCAATAACTTAACCAAGTATCCAAACTAATTTGGTTTTGATCGGTTTGATTTATAGCATTAAGGTTATAGATGCTCATCCCTAGAGGTGGATAAGTGGGCCAAACAAAAGATACTCATGGTAAAGCCTCAGTTCTTGAGACTTTGTTCTGCCGGATGAGACACTTTAAACAATATCATATCTTTAAAACAAATTAAAAAGATAGTTGATGCGAATATGTAAAACTTTTTTACATTACAAAAAGAAGTAAATTAAAATAAAATAAAAATAATCAAGAAAAGAGAGAGGATAGGAAGGAGTCTATCACTTACCAGTAGAAGAAAGGTTGACCTGCTTCACTTTTGCGCCATTCTTCATAATAAATATGCAGATTATGGCCATATCGATGTCTTGGATCAATCTAAAGAGATTAAATAATGAGTGAACACTCAAGAAGAAAATCCATTTATTGAAGCTCAAATTATCATAAGATTCAAATGACTTCGAAGAGATGGACACTGGGAAAAACTCTCAACAGAATGCCACTGGTCAATTGAAAATAAAATAAAATAAGTTAGACATATCCCTAAACGAATGTAAAAGGATCCTTGATTTTAGTTTCAAAAATAAATAAATAAATAAATAAATAAAATGAAAGGTTCAATAATTAGAGATAAGAACAAAAGGGAAAGGATGACTTCCAGTCTTCAGTTATCACTACTCTATATGTGAAGCAAAAAGGCTAATAGTGTATAAATGTAAGAGCTAGTCGATAATCCACAGCAGAAGAATGAAAATAATCAATAAAAGAGAAGGAAAATGAACATTTTGTACACGTACGGCTTCAATCCAGTGTTGGAAAGCGAGTTTGAGGGCTTTGGCGTCCTTGTATAAGCCCTGACCAACCTGAAAAAAAACAAAACATAACTCAATTCTCCAGTTGGTATATGCAAGCCAAAACTTAATTCAGTTGCTACCAAAATCGAGAGCACAAAAAGGAACGAAAAAAAAGGAGGAAGAAACGGCCAAGGGATATGCAAACGAGCCTTGGAAGCATTCAATTTGATGCGATTCCATCGCGAGATCACCGACTCTTGTTTCACGTGATCGAAGAACGACACCGTACTACGCTTGAGCTGAACAAATTCTATCGCCTGCCACCTTCCAAATTCACCGACAGAAAAATGGCAAAGTTTTCATCCACCAAATTAAGATGGAAATCCGAAAAGAGAAAAGAGAAAGCCAAAAAGGAACTCTTTCTTTAATCTAATTACCATAGCTCTTCGGCGACGACAGCGGAGTCCGCTAGCCTGCGGCGGGTGCGGTAGCTCCTGTATACCTTCTGGAGCTTGGTAGCCGCCGCCGATTCTGGCGGGTTGGAAGAGCGACATCCTCCGTCATCGGAGACCTCCATCCCCTTAAGGAAGGCCGGATCTAGGTCAGAGCCCGGAGACTCGGGCTCCTCATGAGGCGGGAATGCCGGCGGAGCATGATCGAGGCTACTCGGGAGGACGGAGAGTGGCTCCACTTGCATGTCTCAGTGGTGGAAGGACAGAGACCCAGTGGAGGGTGGAGAGTGTTTCTTCTGGAGAGACTGGAGAAGAGTGGTTGAGTTGAGAGCTCTGCTGATGCCTGTACTTCTTATAATTGAAAAGGAAGCAGACAACGGAGAAAGGGGTGGAAGAAAAAGAGGGCAGTGAATAGCCCTGTCATTTATTGTCCTCACTCATTTCTTAAATCTGCCTTGCTTAAAATTGTTGGTTTAGATAGGAATTTAGATTGATGGATTTAGTTTCATAACAAATTTTCATCGATTACTCCGATAAATCAATAAGTGTTCATGATAGACAATTTAAAAATCTAACGTCTCAATATTAACGTCCTATTTAAAAAATTTTTTTACAAAATATGCGATAACTGAGATCAAATCATAAATATCTGAAATAGCGACTAGTCATTCTACCGCTGCATCATAGACCCAAGGGCTTAAATTTATCTTGGTCTTCTAACGAAGTTTTTCTAATCTCAGACGACCGTCCCGTCCTCACGGATATTTTCCACCGGCTGTCAGGGTAAATCGGGAAGCGTTCGCGATGGACGATTTAGAAGTCCAACATCCTAAATTCGCGCCTTATTTGAAAGAAAAATTTTTATAAATATATCAGGGATCGAATCATAAATATCTAAAATAACGCTGCATCGTATCCGGGAGCTTAAATCTGCCTTGGTGACGCATGCAAAAGCATTTACGTCATCTTGATCAATTAAAGTCCGGTCATCAAAATTATTATTTTTTTAATTGAGAAAAACAGACCGTAGACTCCGTCCGGCGTTCACAGGTCAATCATCTATTACATTTATCGAAAATTAAGTTTTATATATCATCCTTTTGCACCATTATTCCGAAGCTCAATAAAATTATCTTCTGCGTCTCCGTCTTACGATATGAATTGACGGGATACTAAAACAAATAAATCGTCATTTATCATTGGAAATTCAAAAAATTAAAATCATTTTAACATGTTTAAATGATCATATTATTATTATTAGAATATTATTTTAATAATTTATTTATTATTATTATATTTTATAATCATTAATTGACCGCTATATTATCCAGTAATATTATGATAATTTTTTTTTGAGGAGGATTGACAGGACGTTGACGTCAAATAAATTATCTTTTGCTATTAATAATATGATAATTTTAATTACGGAATGATAATTTGCATTAAATTTAAATAAATTTAATTAAGTTGATAAAAAAATTTAATATAATTTTTTTATCTAGCAAAATTTTTAAAAAATTATATTGTAATAATTATTTAATAGTGGTTACATATTTTGATATTAGAAATATGATATGAAATATTTTTTTTAATGATTGTAATAATTAGGACGGTCCTTTTAATTTTGATCCTTATATTAGATTGATGGCTAGTCATTATTTATTAAACCACGACTCCATTATGTGTCTGATGTTGGAATCATGATGCCGACGGCTGACTGAACTTTGCCCGTCAATAATAAACCCTATGAATTCAATGCTATTTCAAATTAGCCAACAACCATAATAAATTGGTTTCCCAAACTCTAAACTCTACCAATTAAGTTTTAATTTCGACAATTAACACGAATAAATTTTTTTAATAAATAATTTATTTAAAAATACAGACTTGATGAATTATTAATTTCCCGTCAATAATAATTTTTGATTTATTTTAATAACCGATAAATAATTTTTAGAGACTGAATTGTCACTCTAAGATTAATCAGTGAGTGAGTGAGATACCCAACTAATTTTTTTTCAAAAATTAATTTGTTTTAGAGAGGGTCAAGGGCCCGATCGGAATGGATCCGGGTCGAATGGGATTAAGTGGAGATGACTTAAGTCGGGTGAGCCAGATACAGATACAGCGAAGGTGAGTGAAAAGTCGAAGTAAGTGGACTCATGGCTTGGTCGCTATCATCTGGGCATGAACTCCCAGTCAGAATCAAACGGGGTCGGTCACCCGAGGTTAGGCACCCGGCGTCACTCACGCGGGGTCGGTCACTCGAGGTTAGGCACCCGGGGTCACCCACGCGGGGTCGGTCACCCGGGGTCGGGGTCAATCACCCGGGATCGGTCACCCAGGGTCGGGGGTCGGTCACCCGGGGTCGGACACTCGGGGCCGGGGTCGGTCACCCGGGGTCGGACACTCGGGGTCGAGGTCGGTCATCCGGGGTCGCCCACTCGGGGTCGGGGTCGGTCACCCGGGGTCGGCCGCTCGGGGTCGGACACCCAGGGTCGGCCACTCGGGGTCAGGGCACGCGGGGTAGGGCACCCGGGGTCGGCCACCGAGGGTCAGGCACTCGGGGTCGATTACCCGGGGTCGGGCACCGGGGGTCGATCACTCGGGGTCGGACACCCGGGGTCGGCCACTCGGGGTCAGGGCACGCGGAGTAGGGCACCTGGGGTCGGCCACCGAGGGTCAGGCACTCGGGGTCGATTACCTGGGGTCGGGCACCGGGGGTCGATCACTCGGGGTCGAACACCCGGGGTCGGTCACTCGGGGTCGGGCACCCAGGGTCGGCCACTCGGGGTCGGGCACCCGGGATCGGCCACTCGGGGTCGGTCACTCCAAGCCGGACACTCCGAAGCCGCCCCAAGAACAGAGATGACTGAGAAACCAGGCTTGCCCGATCGACCCAGGTTGTAAGTCGGTATGATCCGACCGGATGAGCCTTAGCAATTCAAGAGTCACCTCAATAGTAAGTATCTGTCAAATCTCTGACATAATCATTACTTGACAGAACTGTCAAATATTAATGGGGATCAGAGGAGACATTTGAGACAGATTATCAGACGGTTGTGGCAGTCTCACAAGGCAACTAAAGTTGCCATTAGCTCAGTCTGCCAACTAATTAACTCTTAATGAGATGGGACAGCTTTGACAAGACAGGAAGCCTTCTCCTCCCCTATATAAACCCCCATGGGGTTTCCAGAAAAGGATTGCTGTCATTTGGAAATTTAGCCTCCCTTTGTGTCCTCTGTTTTGGTCCGATTCGAGTGACTTACGTCATGTTTGCATCCAAAACCCGACCCCGACTCACACCTTCTAGTAACCAAGGTCATTTGGTCAGACCGAGTCATCCGTGGAAAATCATTTTCATTTGCCGATAGGATCACATATAATTGATTTAAAAATATTAGAGTAATGAGTCATTCATTAGGAATATTTTTTAATTTATTCCGTTGATCATCGATTTGTCCAACTTTGATTTCATGGTTCCCGGAATCCCCGTCCACTCGAAAAGATAATTAAATTATAGCAAACTGCTGCTTCTTTACTAATCAGAAGATCTATAAGTTAATTGACTTGGCATTCAGTTCAAGCTTCACTGGATCAATTGGAAAAAAGGAAAAAAAAAATTAAAAGATAGATCATGGAGTTAGTTGTCGGCCACAGTTGATCTGTGTCCTGGAGGGTGCAGTGATATATAAGAACAAATGAATAATATTTAAAAAGGACGAACTGAAGCTTCTGCTGCCCTTCCTTTCCTGCAGAGCGCAGGCTGCAGCTTCTTCGTTGGGAAGTTTCTCTCTGTTTTCGTTGATACAGAGAACTTTGACTGCCTCTCCTAATTAATTAATTACAACTCACGTCCACGTCAATTTGGTGCACCAACCGTGGGCATGCATTTCATATGCAATTAGTCTGTGTGAAAAATGATTTTTTTTATAATACAAATATGACCCAACGCATGCGGGAGACGGATCCGGCCTCATAAAAGTTTGGAAAACAAGTGAGAGAGGAATTTTATGCTAAAACATTATATTTTTCTCTTAACCATATAAATTATAAAAAATCAAATAAGAACTCGAAAAGAAAATGTAATATATATAAGCATGAATATATTATTTCATCGAATCATGACATAACATAAATAAAAAGTATAAACCAAAAGACAAAAAACATGATTGATTAGTCATTGTCTTTGTCGTGACATCTTCGGCTTGATCCCTGTAGAAGAAAATACAGCGGAAAGAAGGAGAATCTTCCAAGGGGCTTAGGGTTGATGGCGCCGTAAAGTTTCTTGTCAATGGGAAACAAGAAATTAGGTCAAGATAATCCTTAAACCCTTGGGGACCTCCCCTTTATATAGAAATTCAATCTGTTATCAGCCCTTAGATAATAACAGATTGGTCTAAAGGGTTCTATACATTGAACCCGCATCCAATAATCCAAAACTCAATAAATATAAGTTAGATCACTTTAAGGGCTCAGATTGTATTTACATGTGCAATTTACAAATAAACCCACCTAATAGGGATAATAATAATATCCAACAATCTCTCACTTGGATTATATGTGAGTTGTATCGTAAATACAAGCAAAATTTTAGTTGATATCAAACTTTATGGGTACAAGATACCCCTATAAATAATCTGGTCCATTAACTTCATTGGTATAAGACTAAAGAAGTCATAGCTATTATATATGATCGTAATAAGCCTCAACAGTAATCACAATACCAATGTCATTAACGACATAGATCAAGATACGGATGTATAGAGTAGAAATTACACGAAATGTGATCAGTGCATGTCAATTTCCAACTGGTCCAAAGCGACTCAAAAGAGTCTGATCATATTTGTAAATACCATATGCTAAACTGCAACAGTAAATCATGATCCAAACTTTATGATTCCAAAAGGAATCTGTATCATATTTACAAACACCAAATGCTAAACAGCAGTAGTAAATCATGATATCGTATTTAGAGTGTCAAACAAACATATAAATCCTCATTAATATTTTGAACCTGAAGTACGTACAACAATCAAAATAAAATGTTTGTCTTTATTAACATAGAGCAATAAAATAAATACAGACTCTCACTAGATGAGTTCTTCTTGAAGAACTCTCATATCCACAACATGCGCATGAAACACCTTGGGCACCAAACCTTTGGTGAGTGGATCGGCCAACATGGAATTTGTGCAGATGTGTTTTACCATAATCTGGCGACTCTGAACTCTCTCTTTAACCGTTAGAAACTTAATATCGATGTGCTTGGCCTTCGACGAACTGCGGTTGTTCTTGGCATAAAGTTCTGCAGCTTTATTATCACAGTAGATCCACAGTGGCATGTTAATGCCATCAACGATATGCAATGTTGTGATGAAGTTCTGTAGCCAAATCCCGTGATTGGATGCTTCATAGTATGCTATCAATTCTGCCTCCATAGTAGAAGTAGCTACTAGCATCTACTTGACGCTCTTCCAAGATATAACCCTTCCAGCAAGCATGAAGATATAGCATGAAGTGGACCTCCTGCTATCTAAACATCCAGCAAAATCGGAGTCTGAATAACCAATCACCTCCAGATGATCTGACCTTCGATACGTGAGCATGTGTCTTTTAGTTCTTTGCAAATATTGCATCACTCTTTTAATTGCTTTCCAGTGCGACGGTCCTGGGTTATTAACATATCTGCCTAACATCCCAACTACAAATGCTATATCTGGTCGAGTGCAAACTTGTGCATACATGAGACTTCCCACTGCTGATGCATATGAGAATTGTTCCATCTCCTTTATTTCAAGTTCAAGTCGTGGACACTGCTGCTGTTAAATCCGACATTTTTATCCTACTTCAGAAAATTTTTCGAAAGAAGATTAGGGTTTGAGAGACCCAAACTGAAATTAGAGGGTTAAATTGCTTTGAAAGTTTAGTTTGGAGGGTTGTTTGGTTAAAATTTTGAAATTTCAAGGGTGAAAAGATGACAAAAACTCAAAGTTAAGGATGAAATTGTAATTAATTAAACTCCCTAGGCTTAATTGCAAATGTATCCTCATTTATAAACTATTCTTCTTTTCCGTTTCATTTGCCCGCAGTCGAGAGCCCGACCTCCTTCTTCTCTTTGTGCTACCCTAGCCGCAATTCCCCGACTCCTTTTCTCTTCTCTTCACTCGCCCGCACTCTCTTCACTCGATCCCCTCTTCTTGTTCTTCCATTCCTTCGCGAACCCTAGCCGCAGCCTAACTCCAAGCCGAAGACCACTCCTCCTTCTGCCATCACACACGCGGACGATGGGCGATGCTAAGCTGTGGTCGGAGATGAGTTCACGACGCCGGGGACCCTAGATTCTGACTCTCTTCCCAGGATCCCATCCCTCGCGTGCTCTAGTTTCTCCTTCTGGCGGCTAGGACTTTAGTGGTTGATTGAGCTCTTCGGTGGAAGAAAACCAGTGGCAGCAATTCAGGTAAGCTCACTTAGTGTTGAATTGGAATTAATGATGAGTTTTGTGTGAATACATAGAGAGGAGTTAGGGCTTCTACTTAGATTGTTTTGTTGCAATCATATGAGTTCTTGATGATTTGAATTTGGGTTTTATTTAGAGTAGATCAGCTTGTTTACTTTGAGTGGACGAACTGGGTTGTTGCAGGGAAGGGGATGTTTTCATCTGGGTTTGGAACTCCTTGCTGTGTGTTGTTGTTTGAAACTGGGATCTAAGGTATGATTTGGTGTTTTTGGATCTGCTTAGATTTATGCTGATATCAAATACAGATTATGAGGTAAGATCTGAGTGTCTAATCCCTCTTGGATGAGAGGTTATTGTTTAGTTTATGATTCAGGTATTAGCTATAGTTTGGATGTTGGAATGTTTCCTTTTTGGTGTGTATTTTTTATTTGTATATCTCCATTGGGATTTCATTTTATGATGGGTTGTGTAGATCAGAAGATGAATTCGTTGAGGATAGTCTGTTGATTTGTAGATTGTTATCTTGTTCTGTTTTGGCACACAATCACAATTTAGGTATCTCTCATTTTGATGGATGATGATCTGTTATGACAAATTTAGTATGGAATGCATTGGTACTGGTGTAGATATTAAACCTATGTTGAGTTGCTGAACTTGAAGATCTTGAGGTTGTAATTGGTTTAGCTTAGAAACAAACCTAAACCTTAATTACATGGGCGTGATTAGGAACATTTTCATTTAATTTGACGTAATTAAATGAAAGGGGACAATTGGGTTAACCTTGGTTCGGTTTAGGGATTTATTAGCTAGCTATCATTTGTGTAATAGCTAATTAAATACATCCTTGATACAGGAGCTTGAATTTGGATTATTGACGGGTGGTTCTTTCTGCTTTGATACGGACTTCTACACTTTGAGGCGGGTACTTCTTGCTTGTCTTCTATAGATCCACTTTATCTTTATGCATGACTATATTGTTATTTATGCAGTAGGCTGATATTGACCTTTATCTGCTATCATTTTGTTATCCTGCTTGATACTTATGCTTGACCTTGGATATGATCTAAATTTTTCTTCTATACAGTCTCGTTTATTTGTTATCTGATTCTGTTTAGCATTGGTAAGAGCATGAGTATGTGGATAGAGATTAACATACCATTGTATGGTTGCATTGGTTGATTCCAGTCATACTTGCACGTGTGTCTAGATATGGACTGATTGGGTTATTGTGGCATGTCACCTGATATTTGCATTGGTTGATTCCAGTCATATTTGCAAGTGCGTCTAGATATGGACTGATTGGGTTATTGTGGCATGTCACCTGATATTCGCATTAGTTGATTCCAGTCATACTTGCACGTGTGTCTAGATATGGACTGATTGGGTTATTGTGGCATGTCACCTGATATCTGCATTGGTTGGTTCTGTTATTACTTGCATGTCCACTTAGATGCATGATGGTTAGATTATTATACCTGTGATTGACATGTGCATGTTATGTTGAGTTATGTATAATGACCTGGTAGGGGTTGCATGTGTGAGAGTCATGCACCATACCTGCACTGTTGCATGCCGATGATCAGCGACTCCCATGAGTGGCAGGGTCCCAGAGATTTCTTGAGTGGGTGCTACATCTAGACAGTCTTCAACCACCTGGAAGATTTTCCAAAAAGAATAAAGAGGAGGAGATGATCTTGCTTTGACTTATAGCACTCCACCTCTGAAGTGGCTATTGTACTTAAATCGCCTTCGGCCACCTGAACAGTTTATTGCAAAGTTTAAGTGTGGGGGAGTGATGCAAAATAAGAGTGAGCAAATGAAGGAAATATTTTCAGCTACTCCTACTCCTCCACTACCACGATGGAGATTATTTCTTGATAGACTCCGACCGCCAGAAATAAAAGGGAGTTTACTTTTTCTTGCACTTTCTTTCATTGCCTTTTTCATCTTTATGCTTGCTAGAAGTAGAATTTTCTTTTAAAATGAATTCTTGCTAATAAATGCATGAATAGGGTAGAATGAATAAAAAGACATTATAAATGCCATTTTATGTCTTCTAGGAATTTTTTTCTTCATGAGTAAGAATAAATGTATCCCTTTAGGTTATCTTCATAGCATTTTAGAGTCTTTTGAAAACAAATTAAATTTGGTTGTTAAAACTTAGGGATTGAGCTCATGGATGAAATCTTGGATGCTTGAGTACTACTTGGCCATGGATTCTTGATTGAGGACTTGAGATGAATTATATTTACCTAGTGAGGATTAGCCTTATTTTTGTGACACATACATGTGATTGTACTCTAGAACTTGCTTAGGTTCTTTCAAAACCATATTTCAATGATTGGATCACATCTATAGAGGCTAATAAATTGTTACCTTTCCATATCAATTTTTGACACTAATCATGATTTTTTCTATTTTTCTTTCCTTATCTTCTACTCTTAACCATGCTTTCTAGGGACTTGTGTGCTTGGGGAGATTCTTTGATGCTATTTTGCCCGAGACGGACAAAAGATTAAGTGTGGGGGAGTGGTTAGTGATTTGGAATCAAGTTTTATCAAGGATGCACTTCTTTTGGAAAAAAAAAATTATCATGTGCCAAATTGAATTGAGTTTGGTATCAAGATCAAGCAAGAAGAAGTAGTTACGGAAGATAACAATTGAGGCATCTAGATTCTTGCTCATTATTTGAAGATCCAAGGAAAACAAATGGCATACAATGAAGGAAAAAATCTGCAATGAAGAAAAGAAATGACACCCAATTGAAGAAGATGTATCAAAATTGCCTTGAGAGCATGTTTCAGCTATTATGCTAGAGGATGAATGGTAGCTGAGTTAACATGAAACTAATGCAGGAATTCTGTGCAAAGCTTAATTCAGTTAAAGAAGGAAAAAAATGAAACGGAAAAAAAAACAACACAAGGAAGTAAGTAATTGCTCCATTACTAGTGATGCTAATTGTTGAATCAGAAACCAGAAAATTTCAAGGATGAAGAGCTTGAAGGTTCGGAAATCTGAAATGAATTGCTTGGGAGCTAGAATTTGGAAAAAAATGTAAGTGGAAGAGCTTGTGCCAACTTGAAGTGATGGGTATCAAAAGAGAGTTGCAAGAATTAGCAAAGGCTACATGTGGAGCAGCAAAATTGTCTCTGATTGCTATTTGATGTCTCAAACTCTCTGATAGGAATGCTGATCTGAATGAGTTCATTAGCATATTGAAAAAAAAAACAGGAAAACAATTTGGAAAACAGAAAAAAAAAGAGAAAACAAAGCAGAATTTTGAGTTTGGTTTCACTTGAGGGCTCTAAATCTGGGAGAAGTTTGGAAGCTACTGGTTTTGAGAAATCAGATATGAATAAAAAGAAGCTGCAACTGAAATAAGAAAGCTAGTAGCTGAGGAAAAAAAAACAGTTTGAAAAAAAAACAAAGAGCAAGATTGGCACATCAATGAGTTTCGGCACAATGGATTAGTGAAGTAATTCTCATCCAAATTGAAGATCTGCTCCATTACATTTTGAATTTACTAGAGAGAAAGAAAAAGAAAAGAAAAGTTAGAAAAGAAAAGAGAAGAGCAAAAATTGGCACACAAGATGGAAAGTTGGCACAAAGGAATTCATGAACTCTTTTCATCAAATTTTGGAAGAGCAATGCCAAAGTTCAATTCATCACACTTTGACTTCATTATATGGACTGAAAGGAGGTCTTCCACTCATTCAAATTTGCTATTTACTTGGTTTTTATCTCATTTCTATCATTTCTTATGTCTTTCACTTTTGAATAAACTTTTATGGATGATTGATTCTAATCATGAATAATGGTGGAGAATAGATAATAAGCAAACCTATGGTAGTGCAAGAAGCATGTGTGTATGAGTGAACTCCATTTTCATCATGTACTTGGAACTTAGGAAGAGAGCCACCAAGAGTTTCCCTTGAGAGGTTTAGAGAGTGAAATTCATCTCAATAAATCATGAAGGTTGAATTGCTAAGTTGTTGATTTAAGGACAAGATACTAGTCTATAGAGTTCAGATTTTGAGAATTAACAACCCTAGGTAATTTCTCTTCAATTGCTTCTACTTATGTTTGGAAATAAACTAGGGGATACATATTTAGTACTTTTCACGAGACGCTCAAGCTTAAGTGTGGGGGAGTTGATAAGCGTCATTTTGTTGATCATTTCATATGCTTAAATCCGTATTTGACCCATATTTTACTTGTATAATTGTGGATTTACTCTAGGTTCTAAGATTTATACTCTTTTTGGACTTAATTGCAAATTTTGATATTTTCGAGTTGTTTTGTCATTAAATTTTTGATCTACTCTTGTAGGCTTGAAGGGATCATGGACCTAGGTCAGGTTGGGTCAAATGTTGAGTCAAAAGTGGACTAGATCAAGTGATCAAGCGACGACTCATTTGGACCATCCGATGCAAGAACGGTTAGATCTAGACCATCTGAGAACTTTTGATCAATCCGAGCTGGGATGAAGGCTAATCAAGCAATCAGATCAAGATCTGAAAATTTCAGCTCAATCGGAGATCATCTAGCCGTTGGATCATGATCAGAGAGATCTAGACCGTCCATTCAAAGACCAAGGTGATCTGAACCATCCGCTTCAGATCTGGAAGATCCGAGCTACCACGAGGATGATCCTGACCTCTGATCGAGATCTGGAAATTTTGAATCAAATCGGACAAAGATCCACCGTTGGATGAAGCTGGACTAATCTCGGCCGTCGAATGTTTAACTACTTAAACTGAAAACAGAGCCCGATCTCAGTTGTCGTGTCTTCGCCACTTCAGCTCTTTCTTCTTCGTTTTTTCTCATATGTTCTTCATTTTTGCTAGCGATTTCTTCCATCAGAGGCGTGACCAACTCGATCATTACCTTGGAGCGAGATCTGGATCCTTGGAAGAGGCTTCAATGGAGATTCAATCACAGATCTGCATCGGAACAGGGGCTGAGTGAGGGTTTCATCAATTCCTGTTATTTGATCAACTCGATCACGATTGGGTGCCGATCTCTTCAATTAGAGCTATCTGAAGGGTTCTCTGATAGTTTCTTATCAACACCAAATCTTTATAGCATCTGTACATCACGAGATCTAGTGGATCGAATTGGATTTCCAGCAGAGTGCAATTCTGTGAGCAGATCTAAAGTTGAGCCGTTTTTCCATTGGTTTGCGAGTTGAAGGGGTTCTTGACTTGCCCTTGCGTGACGAACAAGGTGGTCTCGAGACAAGAGAGTGATTGAGAGTTAATTTCCTTAGTTAATTTCTGTTCTTTAGCTGTAATTTCAGTTTCAATTGTCTTTCAATTCTGTTTTTCGTATCTGCTGTAGTTTCTGAGTTCTGTACCAGTTCTAGTGGATCGTTTCTTGTAGTTGATAGCTTTTCAAATCTGCAATCTAGTTAGCCAAGTTATTTGTGAAATGAACAATTGCATTTAAATCAGTTTGTTAGCTTCAAATCATTTCTGAATTTGAATTCGTTTCTGCAGCACTTTATTTCTGTTCTGCACATGAATCAGCTGTAATCCCAATTTCTGAGCTTATCAAGCCTTAATTAGGTTTATTTCTGCAAGTAAACTAGCTCGTGAGTTTGCTTAGTGAGCATTGCCTTCAGTTTCAGTTTAATGTCTTGATTCCCTTTTGCGTATCAGTTTGCTCAGTTTGTATCAGCCAATTCTGAAATTTCACTTTAGTTTCTGTTTTAGTGTGTTTCTATATCAGTTCATGCCTAATTTCGATTCCTGAAGTTAGAGATAGACTTTAGTAAGCAATTGCAATCAGTTAGTTGTTCCGCATTAGTTTCATTCCTACAATTCTGTTAGCTTGTTGTGTATCAATTTCAGATTGCGAATCAAACTTCAACTCTGCACAATCAGAATAATTCCTGCAAATAGCAGTTGATAAGTTTTTGAATTGAGAGTTAGTGAACACTACTTCATCGATATCAATTCTGAAAAGTTCATTCAGTGCCCTTAAGTCTGAATTTAGTTGTGTGTTTTTGCTTTGATCATATGCTGAATTTCTGCATTTTTCTTGCCTTGCATTTAGACCTTCACTTAATTTCTGCATTTCATTTCTTCAATAGTTTGTTTCTAAATTTTTCCATTCGAATTGTTTGTTTCAAATTCCATTGCTTAATTCCAGTTGCTTCATATTAGTTGTAATGCTACACTTTTCTTTTGTATCAAGTAGCAATTGAAACCTGCACTTAAACTCTTTTTGGCACATAATTCTCCTTCCTTGCGTTTCAAGTTAGTTTCCATTCTTCACTTTGTATCAAGTCTATATTTCTGAAATTTTGTTTATAATTTTGCATTAGCTCAATTCGAGAATGTCAGCATCATTTTGATTCTCTTGTTTAGCATTTGTTTTGCAAATTGAAATCAGATTGGTTCCCAAATTAGTTAAGTCATTAGTTGGTTAATTTTCCCACTAGTTGAGTCTTTAGATGCCTTTATTTGCTTAAATTCACTTAGTTAATTTTTCTTCCTTTTCATTGCATTTTTTCTTGTCTATTTGAAACCAAAACCCCAAGATTTAATTTGAAACCCAAAAACATCGACGACACATAAACTCGAGCACGAATCGAACAACTTGAACTAGCCCTTGGAAAATACGACCTGTGGCCCCTTTACTACGCTTTTATTCTTTGATTGCAAAAAGGGTTTCCAGCACATTTATAAATATCTAAATTTGAGACCCACTTTCGTGACAGCTTTTGGGTCCATCAAATTTTTGGCGCCGTTGCCGGGGAACATACTAGTTGAGTTGTTTGATTTTTGCTTGTGTACTCATTTCATATTTTTCCTGATCTATTTTTCTTACACTTACTGCTATATCTTGTGATTTGATTTTATTTGTTGCATCTTTCTATATACTTGTACTGCGATTGGTTTTTGTTTTTATGACCAGGTCTACAGGTGGTGATCTAGAGGATTTTGACCCTGAGATTGAGAGGACTTTCAGAGCTAGGAGGAGCCAGCTCAGTGTTTCAGAGGGATTTGGTATTCTTCCTACTCAGTCTATTTCCACCTATTCAGTTGATCAGATGGCAGACCACCAGAAGACCATGAAAGAACTGGCAGCATCAGATGCTTCATTCCAGTACTCCAGTATTGCCTATCCAGAGCTGGGTGGAGATTTTGAGCTCAGATCTGGACTCATCCATCTTTTGCCTAAGTTTCAAGGTTTATCTGGAGAAGATCCAAACAGACACCTGTATGAGTTCCATGTTGTTTGCTCCACTATGAAGCCTCAGGGTATTTCAGAGGAAGACATCAAACTGAGGGCTTTTCCATTTTCTTTGACTGGAGCAGCTAAGGACTGGTTTTATTACTTACCTACGGGGCATGTGTCTAGTTGGATTTCCATGAAAAAGGCTTTCTTAGAAAAATATTTTTCAGCCTCTAGAACAGCAATTATCAGAAAAAGTATCTGTGGCATTCAGCAGATAGTGGGAGAGACACTCTATGACTACTGGGAGAGATTCAACAAGCTTTGCTCCAGTTGCCCCCAACATCAGATTAGTGAGCAGCTCCTCATCCAATACTTTTATGAGGGATTATTACAAATGGATAGGATTATGATTGATGCAGCAACTGGAGGGGCTTTAGTCAACAAAACACCAAATCAAGCCAGGGAACTCATTTCAAATATGGCAGAAAATTCTCAGCAATTTGGAAGTAGAGCATTATCTACTAGAGGGGTTAATGAAGTTCAAGGGGTTTCTAATGATCAGAAGGAGATTAGTAGTGCATTGGTAGAACTCACATCAGCTGTTAAGCAAATGGGTCTTCATATTCTAAGTCAAAATTCAACTCCTTCAGTACCTCCACAATCAAGTCAAATGGTGATGAGTGTATGTGGTATTTGTTCTAGCAAGGAACACACTTCAGATTCATGTCCCAATCTACAACAAGATGAGTCAGTAGCAGCTTTGGTTAGGGGACAATTTCAAGCTAGGAACAATCCATACTCTCCTACTTACAACCCCGGGTGGAGGGATCATCCAAATTTGAGTTATGGAAATTCTTTTTGCCAACAAGGACCACCACAACAACAATCACAGCAACCCCAACAAATTTTCCAGCAAGTTCAACAGCAGCCCCAACAATCACAGCCACAAAATCAGCAAATTCAGCCCCTAAATCAGCCTTTCCAACAACAATTTCAGCAGCCATTTCAAGGGTTTCAACAAAGTTTTCAAGGGAATCTGAGTTATCCACAGCCATATCAACCTCCACAGCAGCTTTTTCAACAACCGCAGTAAAATTTCCAGCCTTGGAACCAAGGTTTTCAGCCCCAACAGCCACATTTTCAAGGATCCCAACAAGTTCAACAATTTCAACCTACTACCTCATCATTTCAAGGTCAATCAAGGAATTATGCTAACCAAGGAGGCTATGGGAGCTCAAGTGGAGGAAATGCACAGCAACAACAAATTATGGAGATGATACAACAAGTGCTCCAACAACAACAACAACAACAACAACACAATTAATATCTTGAGAGACAAATTGGGCAAATGGCTAGTGACATAAATCAAAGTAAAGCTCAAGGATCAGGCCTACTACCTTCCCAAGCTGTTCCTAACCCTAAGGGAAACGTTAGCGCAATTTATTTGAGGAGTGGGAAGGTTGCATCAACTGAAAATGACCCAAGAGCTGAATTTTCAGAAAACAGGGCAGCATGTTCATTTCCAGCCCAAATCAGTGCCGAAACCACTCCAATTTCAGTGGATACCACCCCTAGCCCGTGCCCAACTTCTTCATCTAGCAATCCTTTAATTTTGGTGGAAAACGAAGCACAAATCAGCCCCAAAACAAATTTTACAACAGCTCCAAAAAAATAGGGCAGCAACTCAAAAATCAGCCCCACCCATTTCGGTTCATGAGGAGGAAGTTTCTATTCCTTTACCTTTTCCAAATGGGAGAACTCCAACCAAAAGACACGTGGAGGAGGAGAAAGCAAAAGAGTACAATGAGCTGGTAAAACTTTTTAGTAAAGTTGAAATTAATGTACCCTTGCTGACAATGATTAAACAGGTTCCTAAATATGCGAAATTTTTGAAAGATCTATGTGTTAACAAGAGGAAGCTTAAGGAAAATGAAATGGTCAGCATGGGGAAGAATGTTTCATCACTCATCCATGTCATACCTCAAAAATGTGAAGACCCTGGCATGTTTACTGTATCTTGTGAGATAGGGAGCACCACGCTACATGATGCCATACTTGATTTAGGAGCTTCTATTAATGTCATGCCCAGGACAGTCTTCCAGATGCTTGGCATTGGTCCTCTATAACCCACTGGAGTTGTGATTCAGCTAGCAGACCGGAGTCAGACCCGGCCGGCAGGAGTTATTGAAGATGTGTTGGTTAAACCATACTAGGTGTTTTGAGTCTGAGGACTCAAAGTTCTCCGGTTACACCATATATATAGACTCCTCTATGTCTCCATTGAGAAATGCAGTCTTTACGTCCATTTGATGTAGCTCCAAATCAAAATGAGCTACAAGTGTCATGATTACCCTAAGAGAGTCTTTCGTCGACACAGGTGAGAAAACCTCCTTATAATCAATGTCTTCCTTTTGAGTGAATCCCTTGGCAACAAGACGATCCTTATACCTTTCGATATTGCCCTTCGAATCTCATTTGGTTTTAAATATCTATTTACAAACAATAGGTTTCGAACCTTCAGGCAATTCGACAAGTTCCTAAACATCATTGTCTGCCATAGACTTTAACTCTTCTTGCATGACGTTAATCTTCCTTTCAGGGTTAGAGCATTGTTTGACTTCTTGGAAAGATGTAGGATCACTTTCCAACCCTATATCAAACTCATGCTCTTGGAGATAAACATAATCATGAGAATTCATGCTTCTTCGTTCCCTTGTGGATCGTCTTAAGGGCACTTGTGTTTGAGGCGGTTGAGGTACTTGCCCATCAATATGAGGCAATACTTCAATTTCAGTGGTAGGCTCCTCCAATTGCATTGGATATGTCATGGAATATCTTGGTTCACTACGCTCACTGGATGTACAATATCCATAATGTGTGGTATGGTCACCATATCACCACTGATTGCACTAGTAGTGACCATAGGAGGATTGCCAACGCTTTCCTCAAAAGATACTTTCCTGATTTTATCGCTCCCACGTTCTCAATAAACTTGACGTTTCCTGTTTCGAAGAAGGATCTATTAGATGGATCATATAATTTATATCCCTTTGATCTCTCAGAGTGACCTATAAAATTACAGCTAACAGTTCTTAAGTCCAGTTTCTTATCATTAGGGTTGTAAGGCCTAGCCTCAGCTCGACAACCCCAGAGGTGTAAATGCCTAATGCTAGGCTTTCTACCCGTCCACATCTCGAATGGGGTTTTAGTTACTGTCTTACTAGGTACTCTATTGAGAAAGTAAACTGCAGTTTTGAGTGTCTCACCCCACAAAGACTCTGGTAGAGAAGTGAAAGTCATCATACTTCTCACCATGTCTTTTAGGGTCCGATTGTGATACTCAGCTACACCATTCTGACTGGGTGTACCAGGCATGGTATACTTAGGTACAATCCCACACTCAGCATGGTAATTTGCAAAAGGACCTGGACGTTGTTCACCTAATCCATCATATCGACCGTAGTATTCCCCTCCACCGTCGGATCGGACGGCTTTAATTTTCTTACCTAGTTGAAGTTCAACTTCAGCTTTGAAAATTTTGAACATGTCCAAAGATTGTGACTTCTCATGAATAAGGTACAGATAGCCAAATCTAGAATAGTCGTCTATGAAGCTAATAAAATATGTGTGTCCATTCCAAGATGTCTTAGGGAATGGTCCACAAATATCTGTATGTATTAGCTCCAAAACATCACTACAACGGCTAGCCCCTTTATTCCTTTTGTTAGTTGTCTTCCCCTTAACACACTCTATGCAGACATCAAAGTCTGACATGTCAAGGGAATCAAGAATTCCATGTGACATTAACCTTTCTAGGCGTTGTTTGGATATATGTCCTAAACGCCTATGCCACAATACAGAAGAATTCTCGTTGGTCAATTTACGTTTCGTACCTACACTATGCATTATTACGTTATCAATCGTAGGAGTAAAAGTGTTTAATTTATAAAGTTTATCAACCATTACCAATCAAAATTGAATTATAGAAAATACTAAACATTTCATTTCCAAATGAACAAAAATAACCTGATTTGTCCCAACAAGAGATTGAAATTAAGTTTTGTCTGAAAGACAGTACAATGAATGTATTCTCCAAATCCAAATAAACATCAGTTCCTAAATAAAGCCTAAAAACACCAATAGCCTCTACTGCAGCCTTTTTTTCATTCCCCGTATAGATGTATCTTTCACCATCAAGTGGAAGTCGGCTCCTGAGACAACCCTGTATAGTGACACTTATGTGAGTAGTAGCATCAGTATCTATCCATCAAGTGTCAATGGGTACAATAGCTAAATTGACTTCTGAACTAACAAGGTTGAGAAGTTTACCCTTCTTTACACGCCAGTTGACATACTTGAGGCAGTTTTTCTTCATATGACCTTTCTTCTTGCAAAAGTAACAAGTGGATTCCTTATTCTACTTCTTTTGCTCATTATGGTCATTGCCTCCAGAATCTGCAGTTTGCTTTCCCTTACCTTTGTTATTGATCCTCTTTCGCTTCTTGCTCACATTTTGTGAACCAGATGCTAAGTGAGCACTTTCAGATGTCTCAATCTTCAGTCTCCCCTCCTCTTGCACGCATTGAGTAATAAGCTCATTCAATGTCCACTTTTCCATTTGAGTATTATACGATATCTTAAAAGGAGTGAACCGTGCATGCAGAGACATCAAGACGAAATGCACTAACATACTCTCAGGCACATCGAGTTTTGGTGCTTTAAGACTTGTCGCTATATTGGACATCTCCATAATGTACTCCCTTATGTTTCCTTTACCACTGTACCGCATGTTACCAACTTCGTAAGAAGTGTGGTAGTCTCGACATTTTCATTTGAGGTGAATCGGTCTGCCAGTTGGTTAAGGAACCTCCTAGCATCTTCACTCTCTGTTATTGAGCCCTTTATTTGTGCCCGTATGGAAAGCTTCATGATGCTTACACTCATACGATTTGATTTCTCCCACAGCTGAAATTCAGCCCTCTGCTCTATAGTGCTAGCATTAGTCAAAGGTGCGGGACGATCATTCCTTAATGCATAGTCCAAGTCTATGCGTCCTAATACTATGATCACGTATTCTTTCCATTCAGCAAAATTTGAACCAGTTAATGTTGGGATGGTATTAATGTTGGCAGTTACAGATTGCACTGAAATAAAAAAAAAATTATTTAAGCTCACAATCTAACTAAAGCCAATAACATATATATAATAAAATTATGCAAATAAATAAAATTTTAAATGCATATAAATGGGCTCCTTATGAGATACCACATACAACATTGCATTTTAATGTGTAGATTAAAAAATAATTTGTTAGCGGTACTCTCTGATATAACTCAACCTTTAATTAGACACACAATGTGTCTTCCTTTTGGCCGACCCATTGTGTGCATAATATGAAACTTTATATGAGTTATATTTTGGTCCATAGCTTACAACAACATTAATCTGCCACGCAATATGTCTTCCTTTGGGCCGACATATTTTGTGCATGATTAGAACAAAATAAATTATGTTCAATAACTGTAAACTATCTTGAACATATATCTGGCATAAAAGCATAGATATACATCTACCAACACAAAATACACTAAATCGACCTAAGGTGCCTTCCTTTGGGCCGACACAATAGTTCAATTTAGTATCACGTTGTGTATATAGACCTAAGACAATTCTAGATATTTAATCGAACAGATATTTTTTATTAGTCTTGACACCTCAAAATTAAGCTCATTAATCGATTGACACTATACGGTAATCAAATGGTATGATCCAATTGATTATCCCAATCGATCTAAAAGCTTAATATATACCACTATATCATATATAGAACCTCCTTTAAAAATTAGAGTTTCTTTATGGTTCTATAATTAAATAATATTATTTAATATTATTTAATCTCTTCATCAAGAAAAAATATTTGATGCATTAGCCTTTTATATATATAAAATTCACTTTACTGTTTCTACGAAACAGTTTTTTTTTCTCGACGTGAAAAAAAAATATTGCACATGAAAGAAATTTTCATCGTTAAAAAAAATTAATCGATATAATTCCTAATTCATCTTATCACAAATTTAAGATGATAATCGATTAAAATAAATTTGTACAATCAATTAAATCAAATTTATTTTGTTCATAATTTTAGACTTGATAATCGATTGATTGACCAAGCCAATCGATTAAACCATCACAATTTAATCTAAAAAAATTAGGTTAAACATGACGGTTCTTCCGCCGTTTTCATATTTTTTCACATAAAATATGAAAAACTTAGAAAATAAGTCTATCATAGACTTTTCTTTTACATGATTTTCGACAATAAAAATTGTATTATACTAGGAAAACCTAATCTAGCATACATACAATAAATCGACGAAAAAAATTTAAACTTTATTACCATAAAAAAAACGATGAAACAAAACCAAGGCTCTGATACCAATTGATAGAACATTATGTTTTTCTCCTAACCGCATGAATTCTAGAAAACTAAATAAGAACTCGAAGAGAAAACATAATATATATAAGCACGGATCTATTGTTTATCGAATCATGGCATAACATAAATAAAAGGCATAAACTGAAAGACAAAAAAAAACCTGATTGATTAGCCATCGTCTTTGTCGTGACGTCTTCGGCTTGATCCCTGTGGAAGAAAATACAACGGAAAGAAGGAGAATTTTCCAAGGGGCTTAGGGTTGATGGCGCCGTAAAGTTTCTTGTCAATGGGGAATAAGAAATTAGGTCAAGATAATCCCTAAACCCTTGGGGACCTCCCCTTTATATAGAAATCCAATCTGTCATCAGCCCATAGATAATAACAGATTGGTCTAAAGGATTCTATACATTGAACACACATCCAATAATTCGAAATCCAATAATCATAAATTAGATCACTTTAAAGGCTCAGATTGTATTTATATGTGCAATTTATAAATAAACCACAAAATAAAAATAATAATAATAATATCCAATATTTTATTCTTCCAAATTAGACAAGCCAGAACAAATACAAGGTGAATTTTATTGTCATATTTTCATACTATTTTATTATTATAAATTGATTCATGATAATAAAAGATGTTCATACTTATTACAGGTGATTCATGCATGTGGTCCGTCTCAAATTTAGGTAAAAAGAGATAAATTATAGGACCGACTTATAAGCGGATTCATGACTTATCCTAATGCAGCTCCTCTTAATGTCCAATTAACCGGAGTTGTTTTAAAATGCAAAGCTACGGGGATTCAGTCAATTCTGTTCGGAAAAATGATAAACTATCTAACATGTGATCATGAGCGATCGGTTCGATCTCATATATTCGTCAAAATAAATCGCGAAGGATTCATGATAAATAATTCAGAAGTTCAGCGTCTCAAGATTCACATCCCATTTGGAGGAAAAAATCTTACAAAATAAGTCGTAACTGGAGATCGAATCGTAGATACCTGAAATAACAATTAGTCGTTCTTCCACTGCGCAATAGCCATGGGGCCAATGATTTCTATTCAGTGACAAAAGTCGATTCGCTTGCCCCTATCAATCCGTCCTAGGACCAATACGGAAGAGTTAAATCACAAGAGTTACTAGTCCGGATACTATGACTAGGGCACGAGGAGTGAAAGAGTAGAGAGACAATAGAGAATAATAATTTCTGGATAATTTATTATTGAAGTCAATAGACTTATTTATACAACTTGTCTATTTAATAAAGGAAAGATTAATTGTGACAAACAATCAAAATAATTATAATGAATATAATAAATTTAGAAATATTGTTTCTGCTATCGACCCATGTTGATCTTGATATAATGTCAAATATAATAAAACTTAATTGATTGAAATCAATCCATGTTTATCTTGATATGATGTCAAATATAATAAAACTTAATTGATTGAAATCAATTTGAAATTATTATCCATTATTATTATTACTCCAGTCAAACTCAAGTAGAGATGTAAGAAACTGAAAGACGTTGAGTCGACACACGCTCACGAACAAAATGAAAATCAATCTCTATATGCTTGATACGAGCATGAAAGACTAGATTGATCGCAAGATAAGTTGCTCTAATATTATCACACCAGATTTTGGGCGTAGCAGCTTGAGAAAAGTGTAATTCTAAAAAAAGATATTGTAGTCAAATAATTTCTGACATTGCGTTTACTATAACTTTATATTCAGCTTCAGTGCTTGAGTGAGAGACTATTGGTTGTTTCTTTGAAAGCCAAGAAATAAGATTTCATCTAAGAAATATGACATACCCACTAATAGAATGTCTATCTTCGGGAGATCCGACCCAATCTGCATCACTATAGGCAATCAACTCTCGGGAGGACTGACGATATAAAAGAAGACCATGTAGAATAGTGCTTTTGAGATATCGAAAAATTCTCCTAACACTTTCCCAATGGTATTCAGTGGGAGAATGCATAAATTGACAAGTATAATTGTCAGCAAAAGCAATATCAAATCATGTAATAGTGACATATTATAAGACACCACTAATACTTTGGTAGATCTGAGGGTCAGCCATTAAAAAGGAGGATGAAAGTGCAGTAAATCACCTTCAATGATTGGTGTGGAGATTGGACGTGCACCATCCATTTTAGCACGTTGTAAAAGTCCAGTGACGTATTTGCTCTGAGAGAGGAGGCGTCCTTTCGAATGTGAGAGAAATTCTATGCTAAGGAAAAAATGAGTGTCGCCAAGATCTCGAATAGGAAACTCTCGATAAAGAAGTTAAAGTAGTGATGTCAGTTTGATCACTACCAGTTATTAAGATATCATTGACATAAATCAGAACAAATATTGAAAATTCTCATTGCATTTGTAGAAAAGGGAAGTGTCAATTTTTGATTAAAAAAATCCTTGAGTATGAAGCTAGGTAGATAGACGATAAAATCATGCATGAGGTGCTTGTCGAAGACCTTATATAGATTTCAAAAGTTGACACACATGTGTTGGAAGTTACGGGTGGATAAATCAAGGTGGTTGTTCCATAAAAACAATTTCTTCAAGGTGTTCATGAAGGAAAACATTAAGAACATCTAATTGTCATATCGACCAATTGGTGCTAATAGCTATAGATAATAACAATTGGACAGTTGTAATTTCGATAACTAGACTAAAGGTATCATTAAAGTCAATACATGGTTGTTGTTTAAATCCTTTAGCAATAAGACGACCTTTGTAACGTTAAATAGATCCATCTGCATGATACTTGATTCGATAAACTCATTTAGAGCATACAATATTCATAGATGGAGTACGAGGAACTAAGCTCTAGGTTGCATTGCGAAGAAGAGCATCAAACTTGGTAGTCATCGTAGCATGTCAATTTGGACCTTTAACTGCCTGTGTAAAGCTAGATGGTTCAACAAAATTTGAAAAAGCAATAAGAGCACGTGGAAAAGGGTAACAAGTGAAAATTGGTTGATATCGTGCATAAATATCACTTAGAGAAAGCATTTGACAAGGAGAATCATTATCAGAGCTACTCGGAGATGAGTGATCAGACTGATCGGAATCAAAACTAGAGAGTGGACCACCACTAGCCAATGAGTCTTCAGGAATTTGTGGAGATGGAGCAGGACCCAAGATACCATTCCCACTTGTACTTTCAATATGTCCTGATGGAACAATCTGTGAGGATTCTAGTATACCACTCGGTGATATTATAAAGGTGCCTTGATTATCGGAAGGAGGATCCGAGCAAACAACTGCAAATGGAAAAAATGACTCATCAAAATTGTTAGATCGTTGACGCCTTGCTAGAGGGGGGTGAATAGCAATTTTCCGTTTTCCTCTCTACCTACGTTGTTAGTGCGCAAGCGGAAATACAATAAAACAAAACTAACAACTAAACAATGCTAACACTATCTAATTTACGTGGTTCGGGATAATGCTCCTACTCCACGGCAGTCCATAAGATGAACGATCCCTCGATCCTTCAGCGGATCACTCCCCCGGATGCCCTCCGGCTAGCTCGTATAGCTCCTTATGGGTGAAGAAACCTCGCCACAAACCCAAGTATACTTTCTGAGCACTAAGACTACTAATGAGCTCTAACCAAGCTCATTTCGTCAAGAGCTCCCAGCCCAAACCGAGTTCTCTTAAATATAACTCAAGGCTGAAAAACACCCGACCAGTCGACTGCTCCCAGGGCAGTCGACTATTCCCACTAAAAATCGACCGTTGTAGCTCAACGTTAGAATTTTTAGCCTACTCAACTAGCCGCTACCAGGGAGCAGTCGACTGGTCCAGGGTCAGAAACATTCTGTGAGTTTCGAATCTTGCTGGCAGTCGACTGCCTTTCTCCCAGTCGACTGCCTAGCTTTTACAACCACTCTTCCTCACTCCAACGACCCTCCTCCACGTGTGCCTTCAAGTCCACTCCCTTGGCTTGCCCCTTGAAGTCCTCTTCCACCGGCTATCGTCCCTCGGATGCGCACGTAAGCCCTCGGCTTGCCTCCATGCCACCCTTCACGTGTGCCTTTTGAAGTCTACTTCCCGGCTTGCCTTTGGAGTCCTCTTCCCTCGGCACTCGTCCATTCATAACTCAGCTGACTCTTCACCAGCAGTCTCGACTGTTGCCTTCATGCCCTCTTCGTCTTCGGCCCTCGTCCCTCAGATGCACACAAGCCTCCAGCTTGCCTCCATGTCATCCTTCATGTATACCTCGAAGTCCGTGTCCCTTGGCTCATCGTCCCTGTTATCCATGATCTCTCGGGTGCACACAAGCCTCCAGCTTGTCTCCATGCCACCCTTCACCATACTAAAGCAGTCCAGCTAAGTCAATATGTGTATCCTACAAATCCTGCACACTCACATACACATATTAGATCACAAGGGTAAACCTAACTTAAACCCTTTGCCCAAACATCAAAACACATGGTCATTCCGGACCATAGATTGCCCCAACAATCTTTCCCTTTTTGATGTTTGGCAATACTTTTAAGTTAGGGAAAACAAATAGCAAAACATAATGCTAACAACCATTTGGACTTACGTTGCCAAGGCTCCACCTTGGACTTACACCGCCAATGCATATGTAATGCAAACATGGATCCTATCCCAAGGCATCCCCATACCTAACCTCCCCACGAGTTTAGGATTTTTTACTAAACCGGGACCTTTCCAAGGCTCCCCCTATATTGGACTTACAAAGACTTTTTAAGAACCTCTCCAAGGTTCCCCTTACGCCAAGAATGGAGCAACAATGCTCCTCCTTTATCTAAGCTCCCCCTAGACCTAGGATTTCTTGCAAAGGCGTGTTTGGTTTCCCACTTAAACCCAACACACATCAAAAAGACTCCAACAATTTCTCCCTTATTCAATCTTTTAACCCCTAATGATCATAAATACAGTGTACTAGCCCCTCATATACTTATTTTACATGATTTGGACACTTTTCAGCTGCTGAACACCCAATTCAGCCTTTACCAGTCGACTGCTCCTGGGTCAGTCGACTGGCACACTGAAAAACCCAATTTTAGCTTTCTGAATCCAATTTCAGAAATGCACCAGAAATGCACCTTCAAAAGGGACTCACGGACAGTGGGAAGATGCCCCGCAGAGACTCGCACGGTTCCCCCCCCCCCCCCCCCCGAGACCTCAAGGTGTCAACTCGGCTCTCGGAAGGCAACGACCCCTGCACGGAGGAAGTAGCTGGACAGTAGGAGCTCCAGGTAGCAGTGTAGAAGGGTCGGAGTCGCCTTCCTTAGAGCTGGAAGCCCCCTCGGAAGAAAGGCCCTCGGCAGGGACCTCCTTCAACTGCACCGGAGGGAAAGATTGCATGGAAGCCTCCAACACCGCATCTAGCCTTTTTTTTAAGACGGTCAAGTTGCATTCGGTATTGGGTGAGCAATACTTTCTTACCCTTAGTGTCCTCGGCAGGGTCGATTAAAGAAGAGCCGGAGGCCTGACCACCTGCCTCCGGAGCGGCTGTCGACTGAAAAGGTGGAGATAGGGGAATAGCTTCCCCACCATCAGAAGGTGGAACATCCTCCCCAGGGACAGATGGAAGGGTGCTGGGGCCACTGGAGCACAGACTTTTCCATCTGGGGCCTGAGCCTTCCGGAACCTTAATTCCTCTTCTGTCGACCAGAGAATTGGGTTGTTAAGGGAGCAGTAGGGGGTGATGACTCCTCGGTGACCCCCTCCGGATGGACGGCAACCGTGGGCGGGTCATCTTCTGAAGGGACGGCCACCTCCAGGTCAACCGATGGACTGGAAGTCCCCCAGTCAATGAACGATGGAGGCACAGCAGGAGCCTCTGCTCGTTCTGATGAGGTATACTCACTGGGCGATTTAGTAGTCCCCTCTGAGGACTCGGTTGGAGCAGAGGACGCACCAAGAGCAGCGAGGGGAGGATCCAGAGCCTCCTTGTTAGCTTCCTCCCACTTGATAAGGCGGTGCATCGCTCTTGGAAACATGAGTTCCTCTGCAATAACCAGGCAAGAGGATATCAGTTAGAACTAACAAGCATTGATGGACAAGATGAACTTACTGAGGCTGGGGCTAATCCAAGTCACTTTAGGGCTAAGGCTCGCTCAGTACATGAGCTCCTCACTCTGCACCAGACCTGGGCTATTAAACTCCATGCCAGAGAGTACATTCCGGGCGCGCTGGTAGGCTGGACCCTGGAGAAAATTCCCTAGGGAAGGAGGAGTAGGCAGATCCTCCGCCCAACGGAGAGGACTGAAGGGTTGTGCAGGCAGTCGGATGAAGAAGAACTTCTCCTTCCGCCTCTTGTGCGAGGAAGGGAACCCTCCTAAGAACCTATGGTCAGGACGTGTCAAAAAGCTAAAAGCCCCTCACGAGCCGATTGGAACGAAGAAGGAATGAAAAAGTTCAGGGGTCAATGGGATGTCGAAGAGCTTGAAGATGATGTACGCCCTGCCTATCTGAGCAAAGACGTTGGGAGCCATCTGGTGAAGGGGGTTATCAAAATAGGAGGTCACATTCATGAAAAAAAAGGAGGAATGGGGAAGCGGAGCCCCAACTCTACTTGCCCTAGAAAGAAGGTAAAGAAACATATGGGAGGCTCCACTGGCGTCTGGTCTACTTTAGGGATCACCACCGCCATCTCGGCCGGAATGTCGTAAGCCTCAATGGTCGCCTGTAAAGCCTCCGGCCTCACTCTCAAAGAGGCAGACTCATACCACTCCGCTCGATAACCTTCTATGGTTCCTAAAGAGAAGAACGGGAAGGAGGCTAAAGAGACTTACGCGAACAGAATCCTTAAGGAAGAAGACGAAGACGAGGTGCACCAAACAGCGAAGCCAGAAGGTGACCGAACGTCTTCACCTCCCCTTCTTATACGGAGGAAGTTGCCTGCATGTGCGCAATACGGACAAGGCACATGGACGGCAAGAAACCGCCACATCAGGGAAGTGCCATTGAACAGTCGCTGGACGTGAGCCTACTGCAGTTGCGCACGTCAGTAAGAGATCACGAGGGGAGCAATTGGGACACGTGGCGACGAGGAGTTCACGAAGGGGCTTTGTCGCGATTAAAGAGCGTCATGCGTCTTTATGAAGGATGGACGGGTATCATTGTTGTACCTCGAAAACCATAGAAGCCTTTTTAGGAAGGCAACATCAAAAAGAGATTGGCTCGAGACCCGACTTGAATTCTACAATTCTCGGACCCGGTATAACGGTTAGGGAGGAAGTAATGGGTATAGGGACCCGCTGTGGCATAGCTTCTTCACTGTGGACACTAGTCTAATCAGTCAGCAACACTTCTTTCGATCAAACTTGAAGGGAGGGGCTTGTGATGGGGTTGAGCACCCCGTGGCTGACACGTGGATGGAAGAAGCTATGTGGCAAGAGGTGTTGAGTCTGAATGACTCTCTCTCTCTAGGGCTCCCTATACTCTCTCGAGAAGGGGATCCCCCGAGACCCCCGCGGGTAGACACTCCCCAGGATCAAATTAGAAGAGGCACTCCCGAGATCACCTCGGGAAGTCATGTCCTCGAGACCACCTCGGGGAGGCAAAATGCCCGGGACCCCCCGGGCCAAAAGACCTCGAGATCACCTCAAGGAAGCGGAGCCCAAGAAGCATTCGGCCTCAAGGAACGATCCCCCTTTCCTTGGATCTGCGGATAACCATCACCAATTATTATGGAGTCATCATGACCCATAATTGTCGCAACGGTCCAAACTTAATGACGGTGTTGACCGTTACAAAGGTTATCTTGTAATCGACAAATTGGGTGGACGTGGCAAAGATCGTGAAGACTCATGTGATAGCTGCCGCAGGTATAAAAGGTACTCCAACCCCTCCGGTAAGGAGGGTTACACATTCTCTACTACACGCATATCTTCTTGTCTTCTTTTCATCTCCTTGATAGAGGCACTGACTTGAGCGTCGGAGTGGGCTCTGCCGGACAACCTCCAGCGTGTTCCCCTAACGCTCGTGTTAATCTCTTAAGGTGTGAGTTCCTCCTCTAACGTCAACGTCCGTGTGGGTTGAACTTTGATGACTAGCCATCGACATCGATTCCTTCCGGAACATATTCTATTTTTTTCTTCGTCTCCTCTTTCTCTTTCACTCACCTCCCTCCTTTCTTATGGCGCCAAGGATTGTAATGTCATCATGTGGGTTGTAGTTGGTGATGCAGGGCTAGCTATTTCGACTCCATGGCCATCGAGACCAGGTCGCTGGCCGTGTTTGTATCTTTTGATTCAAGAAAGAAGTCAAGGTTTTCTTCAGAGGGGCTAGGATCTTTCTATTTTAGAAATTTCTATATCATTAAGAATTTCTATTAGATTTAATAATAGATTAATTTTTTTTACATATAATGGCCAGAATCAACTTTTAATTTTCACCTAAGCTGGTCACTGGTTCAAGGGACAGGTTCACAGGGGTTTGGGATCTTGAGTTGCAACAATGTGTATAGGTAGTTGGTGGATACCACAGTTAAATCTGGTCGCTAGATCATGTCCATCCTATAGAAAGGAATGAATGACAGAATACCACAGTCAACGCTGCTGGATTAGCAGACTTTAAACTTAAATTTTATAAAATAAAAAGGAATGCTAAAGTGGAAGAGAAAGTTAAAAATACAAATATATAGTCAGGGTCAGAGTCAAATAATAAAACTCTTCCGTCTGGTATGACACTCACGTCGTGTTAGAGTCTGTCAAGGTGATATGAGAAGATTTTCTCCTGTGTTATTACTTGACATTATTTTCCTTCTTATAATCATACAGCAGACAAATTAAATCTTAAATGATCAGTCCGGTCTCATAAAAATTTCTTACTAGTCATCAAGGTAAATCTAGAAACGCTCGTGGTGGATAATCTAGAAGCCCAGCGTCCCAGGGTTCGCACCCCATTTGGAAAAAAAATTCTTGCAAAATACAGCGTAGCTGGGGATCGAACCACAGATGTCTGGATTAACGACTTGACACTATTTTAAACTCATGTAATAATTGATTATGTCAAGTTGATACGTAAGATTTTCCTTCTGAATTACTATATGATGCTATTCTAAACTCATAAGTTATTTTCAACTCGGGGTGAATAATTACGATCCTTTCATATTATTTTTAGTATTTTTTTAGTTGTTTAGTATTTAAGATATTTAAGATATTTTTATTAATTTTTATTTTTTTATTTTTAAATTTTGAGTCCGTTTAGATATTTTAAAATGATGATCATCTCTCCTACATAATCTTATTATTAATTAGAAATCGAGTGAATAGGGAGCGACTGATGAATAGTTTCATAGGAAAATTTCTTTCAAATCAAATCAAATTTTCTATATTTCTCAATAAAAATTTAGTTCATTAGCTATTCCATAGATCTAATACAAATCATTGAATCCCCCTATATTTTTATATTTAAATTGTAAGACATGACATATGTATGTTAAAAATGATGAGTCTGTTAAAAAAAAATTTGTTTGTGTTAGGGTTTATTTTTTTTCTTTACAAGTTAAAATTTTGATTATATATAAATGTTTTATCGGTTGATGTTAGACGAAGTTTTTAGATTAATAATATTGTTAGACGGTGTCATTTATTTTCTTATTTTTCTAATATTTTTTTCAATCAACAAATTCTAAAAGATTATTTTTAAAATTCATATTCGTACCAATAGAATCAATACAATATACAGAATAATCATTATTGTTCGGAGTCATAGATTCAGTACAGCATCCACAGAGTTTTTTTCCGGTGCTATAGCAAATGAGCATGTACATATTTGATGCAAGTAAACCAATTGTTATCTAACTTTAAAACTACTGATCAATTGGAATTTGGAAAGAAGCCTTCGTGTATTATAAATATGTCATTATAGTCAAATATACATATCTTTACCTTATGTCAAAATTATTTGGTGTATTACTTACGAGCAATAATAATTATATTGTTTGATTATATTTTTTAAACCTTACTTCAAGTTAGTTAACTATTTTCAATATTAAAATTCGAATAATTGAAGGATAAATTTTAAATTTATACTTCTTCAATTCTTATATTTAATTCAATTCAATTTATATAAAGTTTTAATACTGCAAAAACTTATGCTGTGGGACAGTTGGTGGTGAATCATACTGATTTGAACTCATTAGATCCTTTAACACTTAAAAAGGAAAGAAAAAAATAGGGAAAATATATTTTAAAATAAAATAAAATTAGTTGCTAAAATATCATAACTAAGAAAGTAATATTATAATCATGTAAGGTATTTTATAAACAAAACGATGAAGTTCCAGTGCAATGGAGAACACGTTGGGATTGTTTCCTTGTCTTCTGGCAATATTAAGAAGGGAACAAAAGATCATTGAAGACGAATCTTTTAATTTGCGCCGCCGCGGCCGTAATCCAACTTGGTCACGAATCAACTAATTTGTCATCTAGATTCGAATTTAGAAGACATATTTAGTTGAAATTAATGCCATATAATTAATTATCACATTTGCTGTTAGTTTTATTAATATTTGTCCATCTTCTATGTCCTCTCGATGCCCTGACATTTGCCCCCACGGGCTGTATCAGATGGTAAGGTGTTTGCTGCTCTTGAAACGGAAGTCTCAAGGTCGAGGGTCGTCAATTGTGCACGGGGATAAAACTCTGGTCTGCTGGCATTAAATTCCCTCGACCCCAGGCGCCTCACCACACCAGTGATAGCCATGATTTACCTCCTCCGTGTTGGTCTTGGGGCGGGCTGGTGGGGGCGCTGGGGGCGAGCGTTTCGCCTTTTTTGAATCGATCCCCTGACATTCGTCCTCACGGAAAACTAATAGTTAATACGTGAGTGTTATTATCTTAAGATCTAAGGATTAAAATCTAACAAAATGCTCTCTCACGTGCAACTACATTATCTAGATTAGTAATCTCTGTAATTTACCTCCTTTGTATTGGTCCTGACCTGAATTAGTGAGGACGTTGAGCGAGCAAATCGTCTGATCCTGTCGCGAAGTGAGTCAAACGCTCCTGCAGCTGGACAAGTCTCCGAGGAGGGCGAGGTCGCCGAAGTGGCGCGACGAGCCGGGTAGCTCCCAACCTGTAAAACAGAGACCGTTAGAACCCGCCGAGAAAAGTCCCCGGCCAGGCACTCCGACGGTCAAGTCAGCACACAACGATGGCGATGGAAAGCAATAAAATAGTATGAGAATTGCACTATCGCGCGTACCTGGGAAATGCGGAGTGAGAAGTATATGTAGCCGGGGAAGCTGACAGGTTCTGCCTCGCCTGCCACCCGTTGTCGCGTAGCGAGGACAGGGTAATGGATATCCAAGGGTGGCAGGGTAAAGTGGCACATGCTGCATTAAGGAAAGAAACCCTGTCAACTTAAGAATTGGCGCCGTTGGACGCCGCTCGACCTGACACCAGGGCATGTGGTCGAAGTACGGGAGACAAGATGTGGCAGACATATCAATACTGCGGCGAGATATCCGCTATGGGTGGCCAGGATGACCAAGGCCCCGTGCCGACCCCGTACAGCTTCTAGTAATCTGGTGTCAGGGAGTGGTTGTGCCGACTGGGGGCACTGAGGCACTAAGGCCGGCTAAGGGTCTGTGAGGGTGCCGACTGGGGGCACGGAGTAACGAGGCCAGCTGAGGGCCTGTGCGGGTGCCGACTGGGGGCACTAAGGTGATGAGGTCGGCTGAGGGCCTATGAGACGGAAGCCCAGGGGACTAAGCCCGCGTGCCTCTTATCCACCGGGATCGTCCAGATCACTTGCTACTTTCCTCCTGACTAGGCGCCAGGCTGTCGGGCCAGGCTACACGTAAGCTGGCCCGGGATCATCGTCTTTTATCACTTTTATATCCTGACATTTTAACGAGAAGACATATTATTTATATAGATGATTCTAATTGTGAAATTAAGATAAAATATGTTGATTAACAGCATAAAATAGACGAGACATTTGAAATTTAGAAGAAATTAGCATATAATTCTGTTATCCATTAGATCATTGCATGCAATTTATCCATTAATCAATTTAAAAATAGTTTAGATCTTGGAATGGTCATGCATGAAATCTAAATTCAATTTAACTATTGGAAACTATTTATCCCATTTTATCGTCTTTACTTAGTACATACATTTTCTATGACTTTTTTTTTTAAAAAAAAAATCTTGAGTTTGTATTAGTAAAAATTTTATAAATTTGTCAATTGTCTATTTACCCGTATTTAATCGAAATTTTTATACTCATAAGGATTAAATCTTGATCCAATAAATATTTTTTTTTAAACAAAAGAGAATTAATTTTAACAATGCGATCACGTTGATCTAGGATAAACACTCAAACCTCACCAGAATAATTAATAAAAGATAAACACCAGAAAAAGGGAAAATAAAATCAAGCTCTTCAGTAGAAATCCATCCATCAAAATCCAAAGCAGAGAAGTGAGGGAGATGGCTCTGCTGTGGAAACCTCCTTGCTCAATTACCGTCTCCAGATCTCCGGGCCATCGGCGACGCTCGTGCTCCGGGCCGTCGACGTTGACCCTCAAAGCTTCGGCGGAAGGAAGCGGCGATACGCACAGTAGAACCACGTCGGCTTGGGATACCCGGTTCTCGCTTGTGCTTGCTCTAGCTTCTCAGACCTCGTCCGTCTCCCGACGGGGTAAGGATCCAGAGATTTAGGATCAAAGTCGCAGTTTTGGAGAAATCGTTGAGTGTGACTGATCCTTTGTTGTGGCAGTTTTGGGGGAGCTGGCGACGGAAACCGCGAAGTATGCTTTGCCCCGGAGGAACTTTGAAGCGAGGAATCTCGAGGAGGCTCTGATGTCAGGTGTCAGTTCTTTTATGATTTCTTCTTCATGTCGTTGCTACTGCGTTTATTCTTGATTTTTAGCCATTTTTATTCTTGATTTTTGGGCAGTTCCGGATCTCGAAACCGTCAAATTTAGGGTTCTGAAACGGATGGAGGAATACGAGATTAGAGAAGTCGAGGTAAAGGCCTCTCTTTGGATCTGAATATATCGTTGCACTATGAACTTTTTGTTTCCTTCACCAAGAGTTCTATCACATATAGATTGAGTAGGCAATCAACATCTTACGACAATCTTACGAAGGAAAAGATTTCAAAGTTCAGAAATACAATTATTATACGAGTTGAGAGAAATTATTTAATTAACTTGAAGGAAGATATCAATGGGTCCAAATGAATTCACATTAGCACAAAAAATTGATGACCTCGAAATTTTGGAGAGATTGATAACTTTAATTGATTTTACATTTTACCGCCTGAAAGTGTGTAATACAAATAGGTTTCCGTTGTTCTATTTCTAAAAGAAAAAGGAATTATGTAATCAAAGAACTTTGAAGATTAAAACCAGGATTAGAGTATTTTCATTAACATTTGTTGCTGGAAGTTCTTTATTCATCATCTGAGTAGATTTCCACTACGATTTCCTTTTGCATCTTCATGGATCTTCTATATAGTTCTCTACTAGGATGACATGTTTGATTACTGGTGAATTCTCTTGTCCTCCATGTTTTCTTTCACCAACAGTTGACAGTAGGATTTCGTGATTCTTTAAAATTTGGTAATTTTCTCACGTGTATCAATGTAACCAATCTGTGTATCCAATAAACAGCCTTATTTCATCGCTGAAACAACAATGCCAGGAAAGACTGGATTTGATTTCAATGGTTCATCGCAATCATTCAATGTCCTGGCATCATACTTATTTGGTAAGGTACAAGCATCATTTACTTCAATGAAGGAAAAAAAAAAGAATTTTCATTTCTTTGCTGTTAGAGTTGATTCTAGTCTAGAGTTTTGTTGGGGCAGAATATTGCCAATGAACAAATGGAGATGACTACTCCTGTTTATACTCGTAAATCTCAGTCTGATGGAGAGACAATGGATATGACAACCCCTGTAATCACCAAAAAGGCAGGTTTCCTTGAGATGTTAGGGTTTTTTTTTTCCATTTTCTACTCTGGTTTGCTGGTAATCTGTATGCAAAATGAATTGAATTAAGTTTTTTTCGTCATCCAGTCTCCCTATGGAGATAAATGGACGATGTCATTTGTCATGCCAACCAAATACGGTTCTAACTTGCCAATACCAAAAGATCAGTCAGTCAACATCAAAGAAGTGCCAAGGAAAATAATAGCTGTTACTGCTTTCTCAGGTACGTCATTTTGTTTTTCCTCAAAAAAGGCGATTTTTTTTTTGGCTCCTCACTATTTATTGATTGCTTTGTTCTTATAATCTGAACAAGGACTTTAGTAATTTGGCGTTGTAATTATGTAGCTTGCTTCTTTGTACAAATCATTGTAGGGATTATGAACACTGTTTTAGTTGGAAATTTCTTAGATTGTTGCCATATTGGAATTGCTGTTTTAGAAATCAATTTAGATTGTATTCATAAAGTCCTCAAGTTTGCTTGTACAAATTTTATAGCTTCTTATTTGACGATGAACATGATATATTGCAGCGCAAACAAACAATATGCCATTACTCAATATTCATATTATCAAATCTTTCCTTAATTATGTGACTGGGAGTATCATTGTTTGATTATTACTCCCACTCATCAGGTTTCGTCACCGATGAAGATGTTAGAAGAAGAGAAACTAAACTGCGTGAGGATTTAAAGAGAGAAACTGACTTCCAGCTAAAAGTTGGTGCATCAGTGGAGGTTGCACAGGTACAACTTCTTTAACTAATGTTGCTTTTATGGAAGACTTAAGATTTTGACAAATACCTTTGTCATTTGAATAATTGTTCCTTGTGCTTTGCAGTTCAATCCGCCATTTACACTTCCTTTTACCCGCCGAAATGAAATAGCAATTGAAGTCGAAAGGAAAATCTAGTGAATTTTTTTTATCTTTTTGAAAAAACCAAACATATGTAAAACACTAATGCACAATGAATCGTCGCAAATGTAACAAAACCTAACCTCCTAGTAGGTAAGAGTTTGCAGTTGTAAGTACCTTCACTTGGATGATAAAAAAAAATATGCATCTTCAGTTCTTCACTTGAAGAGACTATCCTAGAATTGACACTTCAATTTCTAGTTATCTTCCTCTATTGCGTATATCGATCGAATCAGTAAAAAATTATTCAGTATGTTTTTTCTTTTGTGAAAACTAAAATTACTCAGTATAGAGGGTAAATTCATTTTGGTCCCCTAGGTTTTAACTCAATTGTAAAATAGTCTCTATGATTTTAATTCACTTCAATTTAATCCCTCACATTATTTTCCGATATTATTTCTTACCAAATTGAAGGGCATTTATGTAATTGTCTAATTACATAAATAAAAAAACTTTAAGGTCAAATTAATTTTATCCTATGGAAATATCTAATGGTTTTTAAGATGCAGCATCATATAAAATCATATTTTTTTAATCTATGAATTAATTTTATATTTTATTATATAAAAATGAAAAAGTATATATATATATACACAAGGTATCTTTATTTTCTATCCTTATTTGTTGTCACGATCAACATATATCAGAATTCTCCATATGACTGGTGTTTCAGGTCTTTACCCTTCGTAGCCTATAACTACATCGCATGTTATTGTCCTCCGTAGTTTGTCATTGTTTACAACCGTATCATTGTTATTGTCCGCCACGGTCACGTTGCATGTCATCGCCCCTTTCAATAACATCAATTGTCTCACCCTCTATAATACGATGTCGCCTTTCATATATCTAAATTTTGTATCCATCGAAGATTTATTCTATGCAAATAAAACATTTAGATTATGACATTTAATATTTTTAGTGGGATCCCATCTAATTTGATATATAGGAAAGTAGTTTTTCAAATATATTAATAATCAGCTAAGAGTGTTTTAGTTTGTATATGTTAAGATTTATTTTTGATGTATCATTGGGGATAAAATATTTAGATCATGATATTTAGTATTTTTAGTATGATCCCATCTAATTAGGTATATACAAAAAGTAGTTTTTCAATTATATTAATAATATGCTAAGAGAGTTTTAGTTTGTACATGTTAAGATTTATTTTTGATTAATCATTGGAAATTATATTGTTTATTTTTTTTACATTTCTATATATTTGTAGGTAAATTAAAAAATATATTTTTAAAAAAATTATTATAATTTTATAAAATAGAAATTATTTTATTTTATTTTATAACGTAAGAACTATCTTACTTCAATATTCATAGGTTAAGGATGATTTAATTTTTAACGCCATTGAAGAAATATGAAATGGTGAGTTGATCATTTCATATTTTTAATAAAAAAATATTATCAAAAAAATAATATGAGGAATTAAATTAAAGTAAATTAAAATAAATTAAAATCATAGGACTATTTTACCAACCACTTAGAAACTTAATGAATTTTACCCCAATATAGATGACAAAAGTGCTGAAAAGCCATGCATCCTACTTGGAGGATCTTATTATGTATACTTAATCTTGCACCACAATCTCAATTGTGGTAATTGATCTGGTCAAATTGCAACAGATGTACCCGTATCTTTCGTGCATCTCATAGTGCTCCACTGAACTGAATTGGAACCTCACATCGCTACAAAACATCGGTGACCAGACAAATTGGATCGTGGCTGGAGCACTATGCAATCCAGATAAATGGGCTGCTAACGTCCTTCAAACTAACACGTTTTTTTGTTCCCCTTTTACCTTTAGGGAAGGAAAGGAGGTGGGCCCGTGTGGTTCATATCGATTTGCACAGTGTGGTAATCACTCTGCAAGAAAGCTTAAAATATTTATGGCTTAGTTGGGTTTGAGGTTAATGCCAATTCATATTTTGCTTGCTTAGCCATTTTATACGTCATTAAAAATCTAATAAGTCCCATCATGTCGACCTAAAAAGTAGATGTCGTTATTATCCACTCCTGTCTGTAATGTCGTGTTTACTTGTTAAGGTTTGGACGAGAGAAAAGATAAATTACATGAGGCTTGAGACACTTTCCGTCCACCCAAAAAAAAAAAAAATTAATAAGGTGTATTTAATTTAACTTATCATATATAATCTTATTACGTGATTATCAAATAATCATGTAACTTAAAATTATTTGATTCAATTTAAATAATTAAATAAAATTTTATTTATTTAGAGATAATAATCTATAATATAATATTGTATTTTATTGTATTACTCTTTAAATTTATTTAGATATTTTTATTAAATTTTAAATTTAATTTATTAAAATTTTAATTAAAAAAATATTCGATGGCGTTGGCGTCGATATGGACCGTCGGTGTCTGCGTAGGCAGTCGGTATCCAACATCGGCGATCGGCGATCGGCGCTTGGCGGTCGGCGGTCGGCGCCGGTGATCGACGCTCACCGCCGGCCGGCCAGTTGTCGGTGCATCGCCAGTTGTGGCCATCGTCAGCGTTCGTCGGTCGTCGGTCACCGTCGACGGTGGCTGTCGGTGCCGATCGCCAGTCGTTGGCCACGTCGGTGTCATCGATCGTCGGTCGCCGCGACGGTGCGTGGTGGCCGGCCGCCGGCTCGGTGTCGGCGGTCGCCTATCACCGACTGTGGTTGTCAGCCGTCGTTATCAGTCGTCGGCCACGAATAATACTTTCGGAATTTAATAAATTGTAATGGTTATTTTCTTCTTAAATATAAATATTGGAAGATAATTTTGGAATGATAAGTTTCATAACTCCCGAATTAAGAAAAATCTTACTTTCCTAATGTTTTTCGATTCCGGATTGCATGTCCCTTTTGCTGACGTGTCGGGCATCGATCATTACTTTAGAATTGCTAATTATATAAATCAAATAAGATTTTATTGATAATCGATCATTACTTAGGAATTGTTAATTATATAAACCAAATAAGATTTTGGTTAATAAATGGATAACTAAGATTTTCAAGGTAACTCAACTAAACACACCCATATAATATTGCAGATTGATTCAGGCTTATTCTTACGTCCACTTCTAATCGGACAGAATGAATTTTCCATCCTCTAGAAAACAATAAATCTCTGGATCTTCCATTCCATACCAGCGGTCGTAAATTCTCAGGCCTTACCGTCAAACTTGCAGTTGCCACAGTCATGAACTTGTGGTGCGACCGCAGTGAATTGGAGTTTCCGGCAAGGCCGGTAGCTGGAGTTTCCGGCGTCGCAGCGAGTTCGCTGATCATGGGCACCGGAGGATTCCTTTCCCTCTCTCTTTAGCGTTTCCTTTCTTTCTCTTCTTTCCTTCACCTTTCCTTTCCCTTTCTCTTTTGTTGGCCTAAATATGAGTATTCGGAACAGTTATTGGGGTTGTGTAACCATGTCTCAACTTTCCCATCAAGTGATCAAGATCCATAGGTAAAAATGAAAAAAGTAAAATAAAAAAGCAAAGCATGACTCCTGGAAAATTCATCTGTGTTTCATATAGACCATCAGTAACACATACATATCATATATGTTTATATATCTGCTTACGTATCATTAAAACTTAGTAAACTTACGTATAATCTCTATAGCTCTATTCCAAGGAGAGATCATCTCCTTCTGGTATGCTTTGTAAAGTAGGCCTCCACTCGATGGACCTCGTCTTCTCGCCTGATGCACCACTAACGCTCCTCCGTTCTCTTCGGCCAAAAGATAGCAGGCCGTCAGGGGAAACGCCTCCTTTCCTTAGCATGTCCCGAAACTGTTGCTTGGTTATAACCATCTTGATTCTGATAAATCCTTCTTCAGCGCCTGTCTTGGCGAGTTGCTTCTCGGGTGGTAGAAGATTGTAGAGTCGTCCGTGCCTCGTCGACGTTGTCGGATCCAAGTATGTGATCCTCGGAAGTGTATCAGAGATCGCATGCCCAGGGAACATATTCACCACTTGTTGGGCCTTCAATGGTGATTGGCACTGAAGCATCTCCCCGTCCGTTTTCATTATTTTGATCACTTTCTCCTCAGGAGCTAGGCAATTCCCCATGCTTGAGAATCGTCAAGAGTGTTTGGTAAAAACTAAACAGGTACAAAGATTGGAGGGAGGGAGATTTCAGTATTTATAAGGAGAGTTGGGTCAAATGACCCTCTTGTTGTTGGATATGACAAGAAAGCTCGCCCTAATCTGTAGTGATACAGAATAAGTCAAGCCTCTAATGGCTCATGTGGACAGATAGGAAGAGAAATGAACTGCACCAGATTTGCATGCACGATTCAGAGTGACTCAGCTCCTTTGTGTCTCTAGAAGGTTTAAAATATATGATTAATTAATTAATTCCATGCAAGAAAGCTTCCCTTACCTGGAAGAACTGGGAGGTGATTGCTTGCGTGGTCGTAGAACTCAAGAACCAACGTGCCACTTGATTTTCTGCGTGTGAAAAAGTAGGTTACAGTGGCGTGGCAGGAAGGTAAAAGGAAGTAGCTGTGACGTAACAAGAGGAAGAAAGGGAGAGATCTTATTTTTAAAACAACTCCATCGTAATGGCAGTGCAATTTCTTTATGACTCCAACTCTGCCTATTCATAGTCCTTTTTTTTTCTTATAGTGAAACAGTGCTGCATAGTGATGTAGTAATCAGTGACTCCACTCTGTTTTGATCTTGTCGATCGGTATCTTATGAAGTAATGTTTGATTGTTTTGAGTGTGATCACGATCGTTCTGATGCATGCTTTGTCGCATGCAGGAATCCAAATTTATGTAGTGGTGGAAGTATGTCGGGCTCCTAGGCTAAAGCCCGGATACACTAACATGTGGCTCCATCATTGAGAGTTTGGTTGCATGGTTGCAAACAGATCGACATTGATGTGGTGGATATGAGAATCCGTATGTAACATGGTCCGGTCAAATGTCTTGGTTAAGAGCAGGGGCGAAGCCGGGCTTTGGCTTACCCGGGTTATAACCCAGGGGCTAGCTAATATTTAAATTAATTTTCACCCACGCATAACATTGATTTTGAATTTTTAAATATAAAAAAGGGCTTTTAGGCCAGGATTCATTTGGACTATATTTTTAGCCTGGATGGGCTACCATTTTAGACTCCGTCGTTGATCCAGTTCACCAAACTGACCTTTTCGACCCAATTCACCAAACTGACCTTTAAGACCCAGTTCACCAAACTTCTCCTATTTAGCCACTCGAATCCTTTAGCTCAGTCACGCGACTCTTCCGACTCAATTCAATAGACTTCCTCTAACCGAGCCTCCGACTCTTTCGGCTCAATGGACCACCTCATTATTTTAGTTTGGTTCACCCTGGTGAGGACCCACATCCTACCTGGCTTATCATTTTAATATAAAGTCGTCTGCTCCTATGGGTATAGTATTGAGGCTCCAAGGATATGCACATTTCTATAATGAGACGATATTATCCATTTTAGGTCTAAGTCCTCATGATTTTATTCTTGAACTCTACCTAAAAGGTCTTATGCCAATGAAGATATATTTCTTCTTTTAAATCATGATCTATTCCATTTCTAACTTATGTGAAATTTTAATTGATCTCCAATAATCCATCCCTCAAACGAAGGACGACCATCACTGGTCTGACGACCATCACTGGTCTGGACCTCTTTGTAAGCATTCGGTCCCTCTTGACCTGCTTCAGGTCTCTCCGGAAGTATTCGGTCACTCTTTGACCTACTCCGGGCCTCCAAGCCTCCCGACGAGCATCTGTATCCTGTCATTCTTTGACCTGCTTCGAGCCTTTCCACAAACATCCGGTCACACTTGACCTGTTTCGAATCTCCCCACAATTTCTTTCGAGAACTCTCCCACATGACACATGATCTGGACTATGAGTCTGATATTATTTGTTGAGACCTCAAAGATATGCACATCTCTATAATAGCTAATATTGTCCATTTTGGATTTAAACTCTCATGATTTTATTCTTGGGCTCTACTTAAAAAGATTCATACTAATAGAGATACTTTCCATCTTTTTAAATATTTAATCTATTTTATTTCTAATAATATGGAATTTTAATTGATCCCAACACATAGGTACAGACAATCATCTATATTCTTTTAGTCAAATATTCTTATTTTTTTATGTTAATTTGAAGGTCGAAGTGGTTATGTCGACTTAAATCCTAATGTCCATTTTAATATTTACCGGAGTGTTGCAAATTCTCTTGTCGTTTTCCTCATCAGTATCCCGGATGTTTTCCTCCACAGTTTTGACTGACCTAACCGTCATCTTAAACCGGAACAGACATTAACTGTTTCAGTGAATCGCATATGATCAACACGTCAAACAAACTGTCATGCCGACTGACAGCTTTGAGATTAATTTGTAAAATGTCAGTTGGTTATGACAGCCTTTTCATTTATGCGTTATTTCTTTTATAAAAACTTAACTGATAAAAAATGTTTATAAATTATTACGGAACCCTTTAAGTTATTTGTTCTTTGATTCCATCTTATATCCTCTAATCATTAAGAGCAATTTAAATTAGTAAAAAATGGTATCATTTGTATTCATATATATCATGAAATAATAATAATAATAAATTGATAATATTAAATTTGGGATAACTAATTCAGTCTCACGATAATTTCTTCAAGATAAATTGAAAAGTATTTAGTCCAGAAACTTATTATTTTATAATTGTGCACCTCTTTTGGAGAAAAAAATTCTATAATATACCGTAATGAGGGATCGAGCCACAAATATTTGGGTGACAACTTGGCGCACTTTCACTACATCATAGCTTTGGGGGCAAAAAATGATAAACCAGGTTGTTACCGAAGGTAACCGATCTGGCTCCACGAAAGTTGTCCATCGACTGCTATAGTAAATCGAGAAGCGTTTGTGGTAAGCTTCCCAGAAGCCCAACATCCCATCGTTGTGGGCCCAATTTAGAGGAAAAATTACTTCAAAATGTGTCGTAGTTTAGGATCAGACCGTGATTCCTAAGTAACAACTTGACGTTCTTCCGCTGCATCGTAGCCTCGAAGGCAAAATGTTGAATCAAGTAACACCGAATCTGGAGAGACCGACCCGACCCCATGAAAATTTTTCACCGGCTGTTTGGGTAAATCGTGAAAAGCTTGTGGTCGACAGTGTAGAAGTCTAGCATCCTATAATTATGTGTCTTATTTGAAGAAAAAAAATCTATAAATATATCATGGGAATTAAATTATAATACTAAGCCCAAACTTGAGGTGAGGCTCAAGAGGCGCTCGCCTCGGGCCCAATTTTTTTAGGGGCCCAAATAATTTTTTATGTTATTTAATTAAATTTTATTTTGAAAGAAAATAACTTATTCTCGCCCTAATTTATTTTCACTTGCCCAAATTATTTTGTCGTAACTCCTCGTCTCCTCATCCCATTCGTCGTGACTCTTCCTCATCAGCTCCTCTCCTCGCCCCATCTTCATGAGCTCCTTCTCGTCTCCTCGTCCCAATTTCTGTGAGCTCCTCATAGTCTCCTCACCTTGAGTCTCCACAGTCCACACTCTAATTTCGCTGTGAACTTCCCCTCGCCTTAATTTCATCATAACCTCCTCCTCATCCTATTTTTGTCATGAGCAAACTCTTTGATTCATCTTTTATTTTGGTAAGTTTCTATTTGATCTATCATCTGCCCAACTTTTGTTTTCGCTCTTGCTTGCAGTGTTAGTTCTCTTGCTTTTGAATCGATGTGTGTTTTACAAAATTCCATAAATTGCTCCAAGTGGCTTACTGATATAAAGTTTGTAAAAGGGTTAAATTCGCTTTCATATTCTTTACTAATTTATTCCTTATGCTTCTATTTTGTGTTGTATTTTAAAATGGGTACCTGATTTTTTTCATGTTTACATAGAAGAACTCAGGATTGACCATGCCTATTATCTTATAGATATGAAGTAGCTTACTATTCTAAGTGGTAGCTCTTAGTTTGTTTTTTTTCTTTTTTGAATATTTATTTCTATATTATAAGTCACAATTTGGATTGTCTGCTGCCAAAAATGATCCTTTTTTATCTGGGTCATTCTAGGAATATCTTAATTCCTACCGTTCTATTTATTTGCGCATCATATATTATTGTTATATAGAGCATTGTTATCTTGGTGTATGTTTAGTCAATTAATTCATCTCCATTTCATACATCATTGTTTTGAAGTAATTGAAATGAGAGTGTGCATGTATTTGACATGTTGCTTCCCCATAAAATTTTGTTATCTTTGTCTAATTATATCCAATTATTTATATGATGTAATGAAATGAAATTGTGCATATAGAAATGCATATATCAAAATAATAAGACGTTGTAAAGGATGCTTTTTATTAAAGTTCGATTTAGAATATCAAAATCTCAAATACAACTCTGCACAATACTTAAATGATCGGCTTTTTATCAAAGGGCGTATCCAAGAATTGATATTTACCAAAAGACGTACCATAGTTTTATTTTTACCAAAGGGTGCACCCATTTTAGTGAACTTCCACTTATACCCCTCTCGCCAAGTACTCTCTTCTCTTTCTATTTCTTAGTAACGAATTCCGAGACAACTGAACATGTTTTTTTAGACTTTTTATTTTAAAATAATATATTATGGAATCAGTTAAAAAAAGAAAGGTAAGGAAAATAAAAATATTTCAGTTAAAAAAATATCTCTTCCGATATGATTTCAAAAATATAAATAGATGATTTTTTATATTTGATTAAAATAAATTAATATATTAAATAATATTTAATATATATTAATATATAAAAAAGGCTTGAAATTAGAAAAGCCTGAAATCTTTTGATTTCAGGCCCAACGTGGGCCTGAAATAAAAGATTTCAGGCCCAGCGTGGGCCTGAAATAGAAATATTTTCTATTTCAGGCCCAGCGTGGATCTGAAACAAAAGATTTCAGGCTCAGCATGGGCCTGAAACAAAAGATTTCAGACCCTGCTCAGGGCCTGATATCAAATAATTTCAGGCCCTGTGTCGGCCTGAAATCATGTGTTATGATAGGTTTTTTTACATAGGCCTGAAACGTAAAGAAACATCTCTTTATATTTTTGAAATCATAAAATAAATCATTGAGAAAGGCTGCATTCTAATTAATATAAAACGAGCATTATATTAAAAACGAACTTAAAGATATATATATCGATTCCTTTGAATAAAGAAAAAGCAACTTCAATGCATTATTTTTCTCTTTAAGTTCGTTTTTCTGAACTGAGAACTAATCTGAGTCTGATAAAGCGATTTTTTACAGTAAGGCCTGAAATCAGTTGATTTCAGGCCCAGCTTCAGGCCCTGCGTCGGCTTGAAATCATGTGTTATGATAGATTTTTTTATGTAGGCCTGAAACGTAAAGAAACATCTCTTTATATTTTTGAAATCACAATAAAAATCACTGAGAAAGACTACCTTACGTGAGACATTCTAATTAATATAAAACGAGCATTGTATTAAAAACTAACTTAAAGATATATATATATATATTGATTCCTTTGAAGAAAGAAAAAGCAACTTCAATGCATTACTTTTCTCTTTAAGTTTGTTTTTCTGAACTGAGAACTAATTTGAGTCTAATAAAGTAATTTTTTTACAACAAGGCCTGAAATCAGTTGATTTCAGGCCCTGCTTGATTCTATAAAATTAATAAATATAAAAAAATAATTAAGAGATAATAATATATATTGATAAGCAAAATTAAATATATAAGGATGATTTACTAAAATAAGCTATGATTCTATGTTATTGCTGCATCGTTCTGTGCCAACTAATACGGTATGAGAACATCAGTGAGTTTTGGCGAAAACCCACTTGTAGACCTAAAAACTCTTATTGCAACATAATTTATAATCATTAGAAGTTTGACACCAAAAATACCATCTCCTATAACTATTGATATTTTTATTTAATTTAATAAATCATGATTAAATATTATAAAAAATATTTTAAAAATAAAAAATTTTAGAAGGAGGGCCTAAACACATTTATGTTCAGGCCCAAGGAGGTGGTATTTTTCTTTTAAAAAATTATTTTAAAAATATTTTTTTATAATATTTAATTATGATTTATTAAATTAAATAAAAATATCAATAATTCTAGGAGATGATATTTTTGGTGTCCAAACTTCTAATGATTATAAATTATGTTGCAATAGGAGTTTTTAGGTCTATCAGTGGGTTTTCACCAAAACCCACTGATGGACCTAGTATATTTGGATTTCTCAAAACCCAATATCAATAGTTAGAGTTGAGCTAAGAGATGGTATTTTTGGTGTCCAAACTTCTAATGATTATAAATTATGTTGCAATAGGAGTTTTTTAAAGTCTATAAGTGAACCAAAACCCACTGATGGACCTAGGATATTTGGATTTCTCAGAACCGAATATCAATAGTTAGAGTTGAGCTAGGAGATAGTATTTTTGGTGCCCAAACTTCTAATGATTATAAATTATGTTGCAATAGGAGTTTTTAGGTCTATCAGTGGGTTTTCACCAAAACCCACTGATGTTCTAATACCGTATCAGTTGGCACAGAATGATGTAGCAATAATATAAAATCATAGCTTGTTTTAGTAAATCATCCTTATATCTATAATTTTGCTGATCAATATATATTATTATCTCTTTTAATTATTTTTTTATATTTATCAATTTTATAGAATCATGCAAGGCCTGAAATCTTTGATTTCAGGCCCTGCTTAGGGCCTGAAATCAACTAATTTCAGACCCTGCCGTAAAAAGTCACTTTATCAGACTCAGATTAATTCTCAATTCAGAAAACCAAACTTAAAGAGAAAAGTAATGCATTGAAGTTGCTTTTTCTTTCTTCAAAGGAATCGATATATATATATCTTTATGTTCGTTTTTAATATAATGCTCGATTTATATTTCTTAGAATGCAGTCTTTCTCAGTGATTTTTTTTATGATTTCAAAAATATAAAGAGATGTTTCTTTACGTTTCAGACCTACGTAAAAAACCTATCATAACACATGATTTCAAGTCGACGCAGGGCCTGAAATCATTTGATATCAGGCCCTGAGCAGGGCCTGAAATCTTTTGTTTCAGGCACACGCTAAGCCTGGAATCTTTTGTTTCAGGCCCACGATGAGCCTGAAATATTTTTATTTCAGGCTCACGCTGGGCCTGAAATCTTTTGATTTCAAGTCCACGCAGGGCCTGAAATCAAAAGATTTCAGGCCTTTCTAATTTCAAGCATTTTTTATATATTAATATATTTATTAAATATTATTTAATATATTAATTTATATTAATCAAATATAAAAAATCATCTATTTATATTTTTGAAATCACGTCGGAAGAGATATTTTTTTAACTGAAATATTTTTTTTAACTGAAATATTTTTATTTTCTTTACCTTACTTTTTTTAGCCGTTCCATAATATATTATTTTAAAATAAAAAGTCTGAAAAAACATATTCAGTTGTCTCGGAATTCGTTATTGAGAAAGAAAAAGAGAAATAGTACTTAGCGGGAGGGGTATTAGAGGAAGTTCACTAAAATGGGTGCGTTCTTTGGTAAAAATAAAATCATGATACGCCTTTTGATAAATATAAATTTTTGAATACGCCCTTTGATAAAAATTCGTTAAATGATAATTTGACCACCTTACCCTTCTACTTCCCCAAGACATTCATTTAGTCAAGAAGTGCACTAATTAGGATGCTCTTTTGATTTTATACCATTTAAATTTATAAACTAATAGATTTAATTTAAAATTTAATAATTATTTTATTTTAAAAAGTTTAATTTCACAAATTTTTTCTTAAATATATAATATGGATTTAATATTGTTGGGTGAGAATCAGAAGATTACGAAGACTTGCATGCTGCTAGAATTTGAATCTGCCGCCCAGCGGCGGATATTTTGGATTTGGGGTCGGGGACAGATGAAAAAATTATTAAATTTACTATATAGTAATATATAGAAACTGTAAATATGATTTTTTTAAAAAAAATTAGTTATTCAAAAAATTTGAATTTGAGAAGGGTGTAAAAAAAATAAAATTTATATATTTTTTTTAATAGGGTCAAAAATATATATTAAAAAATAAAAAAATTTAATATAAAAATAATATTATTACAAATTTTGAGAGGGCGTGAATCGAGAGTAAGGTTTGGATGGGATTCCAAATCCTTCATATTCATACTCATGGCATATTGGATATTCATTTTCATACTCATACCATTAAAAAGATGAGATATTTTTTATATTAATAATTTTTTTTCTTTTTATTCAATTATTATCATTTAACAAATCAATATATATATATATATATATATATATATATATATATAATAAATTAAATATCTATATAATCTATTTTAATTTTCTTTAATATATATCTATTATTTAATCTGATATTAAGTTATCAAATATTAATAATTTTTTCATAGCTATTTTCATTCGGGATCGAATATTGAATGTTCTATAAAAAAAAATTATCACTCCTACGTATCATCATCATAGATTTAATGTAAATCTGATGATAGATTTAATGTAAATCCGCTCTGCTTGTATATGATATATGATCATGTCGTAGAGTGAGGTGGACTCTCAAGGGTAAAGTGGACCCGAGCACTACTGATGTTGGCTCCGAATTGCAAAGAAAACAACCGTCAACAACCCCCGGGAAGAATCTCCAGCAACGTACTTCGACGATCAAGTCAATCTCCGGTGGAAATGAGAAAAGGAATAAAACAGTGGCAAGAACACTATCGCGCGTACCTGCGAACGGAGTGCGGAGGATCTAATATAGCCGAGGGAGACGACAATCCCTACCCGCGTCAAACGCCCCTTTTTGTCTCATGCGGGGATAGAATCGGGAGGGCTATCAACTCGTCGACTGGCGTTGACCGGCGTTGCCCACCTTGACACAAGTAGTGGTTGTCGTGGTACGGAGTGCCAGGGTATGTCAGGAACGTATAGTGTCAGTGGGATATCCGCGATTCGGGCACGAACGATGTCAGGTCTGCGTCGACTCCGTACTACTTCTGCCAGTATAGTGTTAGAGAGCGGGTGTTTATTAAGAAAAGGATAAATCCCGAGCTGGAGCGCCGACCGGCCGCTCCGAGTGAAATCTGACCGTGTTGCCAATACCTCCTAAACTGGAATAAGATACTATCCGAATTGAAGGAGTGCTCAGGCTTGGCCAGTCCGACTCACCCCAGGGTCGAGTGGTTAGAGCATAAGGGGGTTGTCAACTGGATGCCAACCGGTAGGTCCTCCGGAGAAGAGGCACACTAAGGAGCTTTGCCCTTTTGGAGATCTCTTTCCAAGGAGGGGGATCTTCGGGGCGCCAGCCCCCGGCTCCTGCCTCTGGATCGCGATCAGGACCGTGGTCGGACTTCGTTTTCCCTGGCAGGCCGTCGTCGGGGGGAAGGGCTTCGTCGGGGCGACCTTCTGTGATATCCTGACTTGTTCCATTTTCTCCGTGGTTTGGCATCCGCTTCCTCAGGGAATTTCCTTCTCAGGGCATGGCACTCTTCTGTGGAGTGAGTCGAACTGCCATGAAAACTGCAGTACTTGGGCAATGTCTCTGGTGGTTCGACGTCTACTGTCTCCACCAATCGACCCCTGCCAACCCAGTGATCCCTTCCGGGTGGTAGATCTTTTCCCCTCATCGGAGCTGGTGGCTCCTTCCTATCCGATCGAGGGGCTGCGAGGGGTGGAGCTTCGACAGGATCCTTGCGCCGAGCGTACTGCACTTCCTCTACGTTGACATGCTTGACTGAATGTCCTAGCAAGTCATCGAAACTAGCGGGGGGCTTTTTCACCAAGGATCGAAAGAAGTCTCCTTCCGCGAGCCCTTGGGTGCAGGCACTAACGAGTATCTCCGATGTTGCTCTTGGTATATCCTGTGCCACCCGGTGGAACCTCTGTATGTACTCCTTGAGCGGCTCCTTAGGTTTTTGCTTAAGAGCAAACAGGTTGAGCGTTATCTTCTGGTAACGCCGGCTACTCTCGAAATGGTGGAGGAAGGTCGTTTTGAACTCCGCGAAGGAATTGATGGAACCTTGGGGCAGCCTCTGAAACCACCGTTGCGCTGCGCCAGACAAGGTATTCAAAAACACTGGCACCTTACTCCATCGGTATATTGGTGTAGAAGCGCCGCATTTTTGAACTTACAGACATGATCTTCTGGATCTGTCTTCCCGTAATACTCAGGGATCCCCGGCCCGCGAAACTGCTTTGGCATGGGGTCTTCTACAATCTCTGACGAGAAAGGGGTGAATGGAGTCTTCTGGAAGATCTTGAGTTCATCCCTTCTTCCTAGTCCATCATCATGCCTCTGAGCACTAGAGGCTACCGAGTGGGCCTTTTCCCCCTCTACGGGGGATTCTCTTCGGGGGCCTTGGGCTACGCCATCATGTCGCCCCACATGAGTCACGGACCTTCTGGAGGGCGAGGCGGAGATTCTGGGGATCTCTTCCTTCGCCGGACCTACTGGTTGTAGGGTTGCCTGTTCGATTTGGTGTTGCTCCAAAGCCTCTTTGACGGCGTTAGCCACCCGGCGGTCAAACTCCTCCCGCGTGAGGGTGAGGGGTTGTTCCTCCGGTCCTGTCATCAGTGCTCTTTCAGGTGCTTTTTTGTTTCCCACAGACGACGCCAAATTTGTTCCGGAAGGAGTCGTCGACGATGGCAGGTCACTGGGGATCAGCCCCTGCGGAGGTTGATATGCCGCCGAAGAATGAGGGAATCCTGCGAGAGTAACACAATCGTTGGGGGACACGCCGGCAGAAGTCCGGCGGAGTCCATTCCGACGCTCAAGTTAGTAGGGTATCTGAACGATGGTGCCAAGGAAAGGAAATGTGCAGAGATGAGAGATCGTAATCCCCCTTACCGGAGGGATTAAACTACCTTTTATATCCGGACGGGTCGACTGATCGTGCCTCCCTTATGACGGTCACGTTTTTGAGATTCAGACCGCGTCCGCCGCTTTCGGGGATAGAGGGATATTCTTTTAAAATAGTCTGCGTCATTATCACTCTTTCTTTAGTTGCGGCCCCCGGGGCTCCCGAGGTCGGTAATTGCGGGGACTCCGCATCCAGAGGCGGGCTCAGGGGTCTCCAGGTTCACTATTTCTTGGGATGCTCTCGGGGTCCTCTCTCTCGGGGAAGGACCCGACCTTCCGAGTGCGACCTCAGACGGAGGGCCCGGGGGCCGAGATAAGAGGTTATGCCCTGTCCCGACTTCTTCATCCCCTATACCAGGTACGGGTTTTCCAACTCTATCACTTCTATTTTGTGTTGCATTTTGAAATGGGTACCTAATTTTTTTCATGTTTATAGAGAAGAACTCAGGATTGACCATGTCTATTATCTTATAGATATGAAGTAGCTTACTATTTAAGTGGTAGCTCTTGATTTGTATTTCTCTTTTTTGAATATTTATTTCTATATTATAACTCACAATTTGGATTGTCCGCTGCCATAAATGATCCTTTTTTATTTGGATCATTCTAGGAGTATCTTAATTCCTACCGTTCTATTTATTTGCACATCACATATTATTGTTATATAGAGCATTGTTACTTTGTGTATGTTTAGTCAATTAATTCATCTCCACTTCATATATCATTTTTTTGAAGTAATTGAAATGAGAGTGTGCATGTATTTGACATGTTGTTTCCTCATAAAATTTTGTTGTCTTTCTCTAATTATATCCAATTATTTATATGATGTAACAAAATGAAATTGTGCATATAGAAATGTATATCAAAATAATAAAACATTGTAAAGGATGTTTTTTATCAAAGCTCGATTTAGGCCAACAAAATCTCAAATACAACTCTGCACAATACTTAAATGATAATTTGACCACCTTACCCTTCTACTTCCACTTCCACTTCATAGTAATCCCAAGGCATTCATTTAGTCAAGAAGTGCACTAGTTAGGATGCTCTTTTGATTTTATACCGTTTAAATTTATAAACTAATAGATTTTGATCCTGTCGACAAGCGAAGACCGGTTCTCTCTGGAATGACTTGATTTGACCAAAACGACCTGGTCTGCTGTAGCTCGGGGGTCGGACTCGGGCTCAAATAAGGCTCAGGCTCAAATCACTCGGCTCGGACCCAAGTCGAGTTCACAAAGTGGTGGTGTGGTTGCAAAATGACAGTCCCCTCTCTTCGGAGCCTTATGGGGGGTTTATATAGGGGAGAGGAAACCCTCTGCTGTGTCAGGGTTGTCTTATCTCATTAAGGAAGGATCGGTTGATAAATTGCGATAGTGACAGTTGTATAAATGCTGTGAGACTGCCACAACCGCCTGACACCCTAAATAAACTGTCTCTTCTGTTCTGCATTAATTCTTGGCAACTTTGTCAGGTGATGATTATGTCAGGGGCTGTCACCTGGCTGCTTACAGGAATGGACTATAATAGTCTGGCCGACCCCGAGTGCCCGACCTCGGGAACTGACCCCGAGTGCCCGATCTCGGGGACTAACCCCAAGTGCCCGACCTCGGGGACCAACCCCGAGTGTCCGACCTCGGGGACCGACCCCGAGTGCCTGACCTTGGGGACCCACCCCAAGTGAATTTCGGCCCGGCTTACCTATTCCTGGTTCGGAGTGTAAATCGAACCCGACCGAGCCCTTGATCCTTCTGACAAATCATCCACCCGGATCACAAGCCTACCCCTCAAGTCTAGTCGAAGGAGGAGTTTAGTCCGACTGACTAGGCTCCTGGCTCGGTCGGAGTACTCCTTTCTCGCATTCCCATGCGTCACATCATACACTTAATCTTCTTCTTTAAATGCCAGATCCACCATCAAATCCCCATTAATGCAAGGCCACGTGTCATCTCCCGACTGGAGACCTCTGGTAACGAAACGTCATCGGCGTGGCTCGTGCGACGTGCGCCCGAGGCTTCAAGGTCTGGGAAATGACAGGGATCGGACGGCGGGGATTCCACCCCGCCATTTTCCTCTCCTTTATCGAACAGCTCCCCTGTATTCACTCGCGGTATAAATAGGCCCAACCCCTCATTTTACCCCTTTTTATCCCGACCTCCGCCTTCTCTTTGCCTTTTGTCCGATCTCTGCCACCCGACCTTCTCAACTCCGGCGAGCAGTGTTTCCGGCGAACTTCAATTTTAGGTACTCCTTTCCTTTGCCGAGTCTTTGTTGTGTCTTTTCCGACTTTGTTTCGATGGCCGAGTCGTCTACGCCCCCCGAGCCCTGGTATTTAACCACCCGGTCTTCACTAACCTTAGGCCAGCTAGAGACTTTGTGTATAGATTACCTAATCCCCGAAGACCATGCAATGACTCTGCCCGACCGTCGAGGTCAGTCACACGGACCCCCCTTGAATTACTTCACTGTCTTCTCCGACCAACTGTTGGCAGGATTACGCTTTCCCCTTCATCCTTTCTTCCGCGCAGTCTGTCGATACTTCCAAGTGTACTTATCTCAATTGGCCCCGAACTCGATCAGAATCTTATGCAGTACCGTGATCATCTTCACCGCCCACAGAGTCCCTTTGGAACCTCGGGTGTTCCATTACTTCTACTATCTTAAGAAGCAGGAACCCGGTAATTTCTACTTCCAAGCTCGCATTAACTCAACCTTCCTAGAGAAGGTCCCTTCGTCCAATAAGGGCTAGAAGTCCCACTTCTTTTATATTTGATCGATCCCCACCGCAAACTGGCCTACCGCCTGGGTAGAGGACCTGCCCAATCACCCTCAGCTACCTAAGAATCTTCGCTCAGACCCGGGCTATCGATCTGCCTTCTCCAAGCTCAGGGGAGCCCGATACCACGCGGGCAAGTTACTGATCGAGGGTATGCTGTATCTCTTCCGGCTGAGCCAGGTCCCGGCGGAGCTACCCGGCACCCTCGGTAAGTCTCTATTCGATTTGTAAGTTTGTTAATGCTAACTAAAACTCTTTCTCTTGTGCAGCCGAGGTCATGTATAGCGCTAGGGTTGATGCCGTAATGGATCGAGAAGAACAAGCCATGGAGGCTCTAGCCGCCCAACTGGCGGCGAACCGGGCGGCCTTGACAGCAAACATTGCACCGACCTCCGAGCAACCTGAGGTGGAGGGGGACAACCCAGAAGAGGATCTTCCGGCTGGGGACTCGGGGGCGGCAGCTCGAGCAGCGGGCGAGGGGACGCCCGTTCAGGTAGAGGAAGAAGAGGAGGAGACGGAACATGCAGCTTCTGCTAGCGTGGCCAGGAAGCGCCGTCGGCTAATCGTTCTCTCGCGCACGCCCTCACCCGTGGACCCCACTTCAGGAGGTCAAGCCGTGCCTTCTCGCCCTGCCCGAGCTTCACCCCTTACCCGGGCGCCTACTCCCGGCCAAGCTCTTCCCCCGTCCGCCACTCGCGGCCCAGCCCTGCCTGCATCCCGGTCGGGGGCTCGGGCTTCCTCCTCAACGATACCCTCGGCTGGAGCACCGACCCCGGGTACTGCGCTATCTTCCCGGGCCCCTTCGCCGAGCGCCCCCAACGTCGAAGCCGTGGAGGCTCTCCTGTCACTGAATTCACCCCCGAGGTCATCCGTGGATATCCATGTCCCTTCAGCAACTGCCCTGACCCCGGTAGTCCAGCCCCAGCCCCTTAATATGCACGGCCAATTGGCCTCGGGCTGGGATCAAGGCTGGACTGCACCGTTCGCGATGGATCCAGTCAGTTTGGCCGACCACTTCTTCTTGGCGGCGACTCAGGTATACTCTCCCGGTGTTCAATTACCTATACTTACTCTTATACCCTTCACATCATTTTGTAGCATTGGGCAATGAGTCACGCGGTCGGCCAAGCGCTGGTTACCAACACTAGGGTGCGCCGAGCTGTCGAAAGAAGGGCCAGGGAGTTGGAAGCTAAACTGACTCAATGCACCCTTCCTCAGGGCGACGAGGGCATGGACCAACTGCACTCGGAAATAACTGCGTTGAGGTCGCATGTAGAGGAGTTGGAGACTCGATCAGAGGAAGAGCAACGGGCAATGGCCCAAGCCGCTATAGAGGTGGAGCGACTGTCCAACCGGGTGGGCCATCTAGAGGGCGAGAATAAAGTTCTCCAAGCTCGCAACACCCGTGCCCGTTCCGATTGGGATAAGAAAGCCGCGGAGGCTAAGGGTCTTCAACGGCAACTAAAGGAATCGGATGCCGCTCACCATCAGACCCAACTCACTCTGAAGAACAAGAAGACTGAGCTAATCGCCCAACAAGAGGCCTTCCAAGGCCTGGAAGCCCAGTTGGTCAGCAAGGAGAAACAATTGGCTGCCCGAGAGACCACCATTCAAGGGAAGGACACCGAGATCTCTCGGCTCAAGAAAGAGTTAGAGGACTATAAGTCAGGCGAGTCCGCCCGGATTGAAGCAGCTTGTCTGGCCTACATTCAGTCCGACCCCTTCCTCGACCAAGTGGCGGAGAGAACCGGTGGCATGATTTTGTACGGCGTGAAGGGCGCTATTCAACAGCTGATTGAGGCCGGCCACCTTCCTGCAGACCTTCCGCCCAATGCAGTGAAGCCGAGGCGGATCAAGGCGTCGATTCCTGAGAATGCCTTCCCCCCGTTTACTTAGATTAGGCTTCCATTTTCTGTTATTTTGCAATGACTCGGCCTTCGAGCCTTAGAAAGTTTGCGACATTTTAGGTTGACTTCGCCCTCGGGGCTTAATTTTGTAATGGCCCTTGACTGCCGGACTCGGCCCTTGAGGCCCAATTTTGCGATGGCTATTGGCCTGATCTCCCTTCTGCCAGCTCACTATCTCTTTTATTTTACTCAATCGCTTGTAACACCCGGAACTCCTACTAAGCATTGCTTATTCGGCTCACCCGCCTTATCCCCCGAAGGCCCATGCTATAAGTCATCCAGCAAAATTTCGCTAAGTATAGATTGCTCATGACACTTAACTCATTATCGTAAGGTAGACTCCTTTAGGTTGGGCAAGAAGTTTTCGCTAAGTGTCAACTGTTAAAGACATCTACATTATCAGACGTTCGAATGGATTAACGCCCGAGCTCAGGAGTACCACAGGGTCAGGTCAATATCCTGACCCGGGTATGTTGTTCGGTCGGGTCAACACGCCGACCCAGCAACGTGGCTCCGCGAGGTCAGTGCTCTGACTTGGGGAAGCTGAGCTGACTAAGGTGGTGATGTTTGATTGGCTCGGTTCCGAGGCTTTACGATTTTGGTGTTGATGTGATCTTATCCGGCTTGGCTCACAAGGCTCGATTTTATGATGGCCCTGGGCCCTACCGTAATTATGTTGACTCATCATGCCTTCATTCTTCTCGTCTCGTTACTGTGTTCGTCTGTCTATGATGCGATAAATTTATGCTAAACGTTATTCATTCGGCATGTTTGGCTTATTCTGCGAAGGTCGACGTTTACACCCCGCGGCAAACTCCCGCCTAGTGTCGATAACTCGGTATATTTGTATCACTCGCCCAACTTTAACTTTTTCAGAAAATTTTTGCCAAGTATGGGATGCCCGGGCTCATCGTGCTCTTACCGGCTTCATCGGGTTGGTATCCGGACCCGGCGATGTTGGTCGGTTAGGCCAACATCCCGACTCGGCGATAGATGTTGTGAAAATATACCGATTCATATTTTTCTTGAGCAAGAGTCTGGACACCGCTCGACTTACCCTGATCGAACGTGGACCGCCACGCCCGACCGGGCCCAATCGAACGTGGAACGCCACGCCCGGTCGGCGCCGAGTCCGGTGGGTGCGTGGGAACGTGCCCACTTATAACTTGCCTTAGCAAGTGTCTGGACACCGTCCGACTTACCCTGATCGAACGTGGACCGCCATACCCGACCGGGCCCGACCAAACGTGGAACGCCACGCCCGGTCGGCGGCGAGTCTGGTGGGCGCGCAGGAGCATGCCCACTTATAACTTGCCTTAGCAAGAGTCTGGACACCGTCCAACTTACCCTGATCGAACGTGGACCGCCACGCCCGACCGGGCCCGACCGAACGTGGAACGCCACGCCCGGTCGGCGCCGAGTCCGATGGGTGCGTGGGAACGTGCCCACTTATAACTTGCCTTAGCAAGAGTCTGAACACCGTCCGACTTACCATGATCGAACGTGGACCGCCACGCCCGACTGAGCCCGACCGAACGTGGAACGCCACACCCGGTCGGCGCCGAGTCCGGTGGGTGCGTGGGAACATGCCCACTTATAACTTATCTTAACAAGAGTCTGGACACCGTCCGACTTACCTTGATCGAACGTGGACCGCCACGCCCGACCGGGCCCGACAGAACGTGGAACGCCACGCCCGGTCGGCGCCGAGTCCGATGGGTGCGTGGGAACGTGCCCACTTATAACTTGCAAGGACTGTCCTCTGGAAGGTCGGCGTTCGGGTTACCATATTATCCAAGTACAGTTACAAGAATTATTTCTCTCCACTCTCCTCTCGGTACAATCTTAGGTGCACTGCGCTCCAGGGTCTTCCAAGCTGCTTCCCTTGAGCGTCTTGCAAATAGTAAGCTCCTGTTGGTGCAGTTTGCACTAACGGTCAAACTCGGGTTTTGAATGTATGACAAAGTGGTTAAAGTTAGGGTTGTTGGTGTTTAACCTATTTACTAAGTGTGCAGGGTTGAAAGACTTAGGACCAGACATCAGGCTGAAGTCCAGGATGGTTGAGTCCTGGCGGGAAGTCCAGTTGGGTCCGCGGGACCTGACAACTGGCTGAAGACCAAGTTGGTTGAGACTTGGCAGGAAGACCAGGTGGTTGAGCCTTGGCAGGAAGTCCTGGTGGGTCAAGAGGTCAAGTAACTGCACAATGGGTAAGTAAGGTAAGTCACTGGAGGAGCGACCCAGTGAGGACGAGTCCAATCTTGGACTTTAGGCGCGGTCCAACTTAGACCCATTTAGGTGATCTAAGTTGAGTCCTGGTTAGATCCTGGTCTGGGAACAGGATCTAATTAACTTAGAATTATATCTTATTTTAGTCCATATAAAATTGTGCTAGCCTTGTTTTGGACTAACCCTGGATGCAGGACCGAAGGACTGTGTATCTGCAGCTCAGAGAGCCTCAAAGGAGTGAGGCGTAGCTGAGCGGGCGCCCCGGATGTGTCGGGCGCCCCAGAGTCAACCCAAAGTCAGCAGAGAGGTAAACGCCCCGACAGCAGCGCAATTGGGGGCGCCCCGCGTGTCTCGGGCGCCCACTGTGCCACGCCACTGAAGGCGGCTGCAGCTCACCCTCGCGAAGCCGGTGATAAAGTTTGACCGGTCAATCGGGCGCCCCGTGCGCGTCGGGCGCCCCAGTCAAAACAATCCCGAAGATAACGAGATCAGCTTTGACGAGCATCGCCGGATCTGCAGCCACGTGGGGGGCGCCCCGAGCATGTCGGGCGCCCCCTGCCCTATATAAAGAGGGCCTCGACCCTCTTCAAAGACAACACTTCTTCCAAAGCTTTCAAGTTCTTCTACGCTCGCGCCTTGCTCCGGAAACGCTCACTTCGAGCCGACGACGTCCTGCTGCCCCGAAAGAGTCGACCTACTCCGGACGTCGGTAAAAAGAAGAATTTTTTTATATTTATTGCACTTAATTACTTGAAAGTGTGGGGTTGTCACACTTTCAATTCTTTGTACTCGCCTACTCTATCGGGTTACCGTAGAGAGTTTTAGTGGATTGCCCAACGGAAAGGTCCGAGGGACCTGGGCCTTCGAGTAGGAGTCGCCGAAGGCTCCGAACGAAGTAAAAATCGTTCGTGTTTGTGTGTTCGTTTTTCGTTTCTTTCATTTCCGCTGTGCACGCTTTTTAAAGCCTCTGATTTTTTAAAACGCACGTGATTCACCCCCCCTCTCACGTGCATCGATCCTACAAGTGGTATCAGAGCCTGGTACGCTCTGTATCGGTGCAACCACCATAAGAGCCGGGGGAAATCCATTTTTTTTCGATTTTTGGTTTTTCGCTACACATAATCTAAATTAGGTATTGTTGCCTAGATTTGGATTATTTTTCCGTTCGTTTGATTTTACTCGAATTTGGTGCAACACCATTTCGAGTCGCTCTCTTCTCCTCTTCCTACCACACTACTAATCCAAGACCTAGTCTTGGGACAAGTTTTTGTGTGGTCTATTTCAGATGGCCCAAGGTGAAGGCTATAGCACTGCTCGCCCTCCCCTCTTTAATGGGGAAGACTTTCCCTACTGGAAGAGAAGGATGGAGGTTTATCTGAAGACCGACATGGATCAGTGGTTTGCAGTTCAAACAGGCTACACACCGCCAATGGATGAGGGAAATAATGCTCCACTAAGGCCCGACAGATGGAACTCAGAGATGAAGAAAAAGGCTCAGACCGAGTTCAAAGCTCAGAACACCCTCCAGTGCGGACTTACCAAAGAGGAGCTAAACAGAATTGGACCAACCGACTCGGCGAAGGAGCTATGGGACAAATTAAGAATTACATGAAGGCACTTCTGATGCAAGGTAACAAAGAGAGATCTATTTTAATAAATTATTTAACATCAAAATGCAGGAAGGAGAATCAGCAAGTCAACTCCACGCCCGGATAAGAACATATTGAATGGACTCCACATGATCGGGCACAAACAGGAGAACCGGGACATCATAAGGTACGCGTTAAATGCGTTCCCTAGAAATTCACTATGGGCATCTATTATAGATGCCTATAAAATTTCTAGGAACCTTTCAAAAATAAATCTGGATGAACTATTTTGTGAATTAGAGCTGCATGAGCAAACTAACGCCAAGGTCGAGAAAGGGCTAGCTTTATTTGCAGGTTCACCAAAGGAAGCCAAATCAAAGAGAAAAGTCCAAGAAGAACCTGAAGATGAGTCAGGCTCTGATGAAGAAGAACAACTGGTGAACTTGGTAAGAAAAATGTTCACCAGAAGGAAGAACAAATTTTCAAAGAAAGATATTCAAAAGGTAATGAAGCCCTACAGCACTGAAGGTAAAAGCAAAATGATCTGCTTCGGCTGTAACAGAAAAGGGCACTTCAAACATGAATGCCCTTACAAGAAAGAGGACCAACCCACTAAGAACAAAAAGAAGAAGGCTCTTCAAGCCACGTGGGATGAAAGCTCGGACGATTCCGACGATGAACAACCGAAGAACGCAAGCTACCTCGCACTGATGGCAACCGGACCAGAATCGGACTCGGATCAAGACGAGGATTCCGAATACGAGTCGAGCCAAGAGATCGGACTATTTTCAGACGGCTCTACTAAGGTATATTTAGATTCAGTAAATGAAAAGTTCTTTAAAATTATTTCTGTTTTAAATAAAAAATTGCTTGCATCTGAATCTAGAAATGACCAGCTCCTTAAGGAAAATCAAGACCTTAAGGAGCAATTAATTAATACCAGAACATTAACTGAACAAACTCAAAATCAAAAATTAATTGAGCTTGAAACTGAAAACTTAACCCTAAAGGGTGAAGTCCTAAAACTTAAGGATCTACTAGCAACTTTCACAACCCGATCCAAGAACCTTGACCTTATTCTTGGATCACAAAAGGGCATGTACAACAAATCTGGGATAGGATATAAATCAAGATCGAACCAAAGATCTTTTATCTCCTTTATCCACCCCCGCAAAAATCAACGAAAAGCGTGGGTTCCGAAAGCTTATCTAACAAAGCAAGTAGGTCAGAATCAATTTTATGTCCCAAAAAGGGACATCCATTACATTGACCCTAGACACCCAGTCTACAATTTAGGGGGAGGCTCCAAACTAGTTGGCACCTTAAAATCAGCCTCTGCCCAGGTGGGCACTTAGGATTAGCTTCAAAGTTAATTTGAATCTTGTACTATTTAGTACCAAGGTTTTCAATGAGTAAGTTAAAAGTTCAACTTCTTTAAGCGGCTTTGCCTAGAAAATGGTTGTTGCTCCAATAAGGCTTCGGCCAAAGAAGGCCACTGTGCCTC
>JAGFNQ010003589.1:683652-820745 GCA_024364735.1 Boesenbergia rotunda | reverse complement strand
TTCCCCTGTACTTCTATTTCAGTTTTCCCTCTCGATCTGGGCCACCAGCATGATCTGAGGTGAGAGGTCTGGGAAAGACCCAGGGATGGACCGAACTGGCTAACCTACCAGCTCATCAGCCTTGGCATTATCTCCTCGAGGGATCTGTAAAATTTGAACTTCTTGAAACTTTGTCTGCAACTGCTTGTATGCCTCTACATAAGTCTGCAGCTTCTCGTCATTCACTTCGAATTGCTCGGCCACCTGCCGAGTCACTAACTGAGAGTCAGAGTGTAGTATAACCCGAGTGGCGCCCACCTGCTTGGCCCGCTTGTAGACCTGCCAGGAGGGCTTCATATTACCGCTTGATTATTAGTAAGCTGGGTATTCTAGGCGTACCGCCAAGTGAAGTGAGTCTCCTTTAGGAGAGATCAATAAGACTCCCACGCCACTCCCTGCCCGAGTGGCCGACCCATCCACATATATCTTCCATACCCCTTCTTCTTCCTCTGTATGAAGCTCACTTAGAAAATTAGCCAAGGCCTGAGCTTTAATTGCAGTCCGAGGCTGGTACTGGATATCATACTCACTCAGTTCAGTTGTCCATTTAACCATCTGACCTGATATCTCAGGGTTAACCAGCACTTTCTCGAGTGTGCTATTGGTCAGCACTCGGATAGGATGAGCCAAGAAATACGATCGCAATCGCCGAGCCATTAATACAAGTACATAAGCCAATTTTTCGAGTGTAGTGTACCTACACTCGGCCTCCTTGAGTAAATGCCCAAAGAAGTAGACCGGCTATTGCTCGGTCTCCTTCTGAGTTACAAGTACAGCACTCACAGCCCCCTCAGTGGCTGACAAATAGACATACAAGGGCTCTCCCTCCTCAGGCTTAGCTAGTATCGGCAAGCTGACTATGTAGGTCTTCAGTTCTTCAAAAGCTTGATCACACTCAGCATCCCACTGGAACTTGGTGGCCTTGCGCAAGATCTTGAAGAAAGACAGACATCTATCAGCCGACCGGGAGATGAATCTTGAAGAAAGACAGACTTCTCGGATATGTCCTGCTTTTAGCAACCTTTCCACCTCGGCTTGGATAATTTTATTCTGCTCAGGACTGAAGTCTCTTTTTCTCTGCTTCATAGGTTGGGCGTCGGGGTACACGTGTAGTCTGTGCTCCATGACCTCGAGCCTGACCCCTTTCAGTTCCTGCTGGGACCAGGCAAACACATCTTGGTTCTGGGTCAAACATTCTATCAGCTGTTGCCGGAGGTCGGGCTGCAGTCCCGGAGCTATCCTTACCTTAGCCTCTTCTTGGCCAAGCAAGAGCTGGACTTCTTCCTTTTCTTCCATCAGCTCAGCCCAGGGAGAGGGCTGAGAGGACTGCACCATGTTACAACTGGCCGGCGGAGCTCGGAAGGCCTTTCTCACCTCCACTCGGACGTCGTCAACATAACACCGACGTGCTACCTTTTGGTCCCCTTTAGCCTCTCCAACCTGATCACCCACCGAGAACTTGACCTTCAGGTAGAAAGTGGACACCACAGCTCGGAACTCGTTCAGTGCCGGTCGGCCTAGGATGGCATTATAAACTCAGGGGGCGTCCACTACCAGGAAGGTGGACCACCTGGTTCTTCTCCGAGGTTCTTCTCTGAGTGAGATGGCTAGCTTGATTTGACCGAGTGGCTGGACTTCGTTTCCGGTAAATTCAAATAAAGGCGTGGCCACGGACTGCAGCTCAGTCGTCTCAATCTGTAGCTGCTCAAATGCCTTCAAGTATAAGATATTTACAGAGCTCCCTGTATCGACGATGGTCCTGTGGACCTGGTAATTGGCTATGACTGCTGTGATGACTAAGGCATCTTCATGAGGTACTTCCACTCCTTGTAGGTCTGAGGGGCCAAACTGATCTGCGGCCCCTGAGCTTGGGCGGAACTGCAGCCCACTTGATAGATGTCAAGGCGCCTAACTTGCGACTTTCGAGCTCTATTGGAATCTCCATAGATGGGTCCGCCCGAAATTACGTTGATAGACCCATGCACAGCATTCTGTTGGTTAGCCTGTTCTTCATTGGCATTCCCGTGCTCGGGGGAGCCGAGGGTCGGGAACAGCTGTCTAGCGGCAGGGCCGATCAGCCGGGCAGGAGATTCAGATTGGCTTGGCGAGGCTCTTCCCCTACCGCGGCCACCTCCTTGGTGGGCTCCTCTTGGACTTTCTCGGCCGGTACGACCTCGACCCCGGCCGGCCTGCCAGCAGTCCTGAAGGTCGTGGGTATGGCTGTTATGAAAAGAGCAGTAGGGTTGCCATCTGGATGGGAGGTAACCCTGGGCTACCTGTTGAACTATCCCCCGTTCAGCTACTTGCCGGTGTCCCATAGTTCTGGGGCTTCTAAGAGGTCCTCCGGGAGGTATACTTCTCTGATGATGTTGAGGAGTCTCGGGCGCAGGCCTGACCTTCGGCCGCCTGGCGGCTTAAGCTTCTTCGACATCCACATATTTACTGGCTTTGCCCAAAAGGCTTTCAAAGTCCTTCGGGGGTTTTCGGATCAAGGATCTAAAGAACCCGCCTTCTTGTAAACCTTGAGCGAAGGCACTGACTAGCACCTCGGATGTAGTGGTGGGCACGTCCAGCGCAACTTGATTAAACCTCTTGATGTAGGCTTTCAAGGGCTCTTTGGAGCCCTGCTTCATGGTGAACAGATTTAAGCTGGTCTTGTGATGTCTTTTGCTGCTCGCAAAATGCTGCAGGAACAATCTTTAGAAGTCAGCGAAGTCCTTGATCGATCCTTCTGGGAGTCTGTCAAACCATCGCTGGGCTGGCCCTGCCAAGGTGGTCAGGAAGGCCTTGCACTTAACACCATCTGGGTACTGATGTAGCATCGAAGCGTTCTCAAATTTCTTTAAATGTTCTTCCGGGTCCGTAACCCCTCCGTACTCAGGGATAGACATGAGTCGGAAGCGCTTAGGAAGCGGTTCCTGTAGAATTTGGCTAGAAAAGGGGAACCCGGTGTGCTCCCCCGGGGTCAGCACAAGGGGAGCCTTCCCTTTGTTAGCTCTGGCTTGACTAGAGGAAGCTTCGTGAGGATCCGACTGTCCTGCCCCCTCCGCCGGGCCAAACAGCGCTCGGTGGAAATGGGGGCTATTCTCCTGGCGAACTCCTCCCTCAGTGCCCACATGGGCGGTCTGCTCGGCCGGGCCCGCCTGAGTGGGTCGAGCGGCTGCTTACTGTGCCTCCGCCAATTTCCTGGCTCTGGCTTCTATCAGCAGATCCAAGTCTTCTTGTGAGAGAGTAACAGTCACCCGGTTGGAGTCACTCATCTTCGTCTTTCGATCAGGCGGGATTCCCACAGACGGCGCCAAATTTGATCCTGTCGACAAGCGAAGACCGGTTCTCACTCGGATGACTCGGTCTAACCAAGACGACCCGGTCTACTGTAACTTGAGGGGCGGGGTCGGGCTTGGATGAGGGTAGAGCTCAAGTCGCTTGGCTCGGACCAAAACAGAGCTTACAGAGTAGTAGTGTGGTTGCAAAGTGGCAGCAATCCCCTATTCGGAGCCCCAAGGGAGGTTTATATAGGGGGAGGGAAACTCTCTGCTATGTCAGAGCTGTCTTATCTCATTAAGGAATGATCAGCTAGTAAATCATGCCAGTGACAGCTGCATTAATGCTGTGAGACTGCCACAGTCGCCTGACATCCTGAGTAAACTGTCTCTTCCGCTCCTCATTAACTCTTGGCAACTCTGTCAGGTGATGATTATGTCGGGGGGCGGCCACCTCATTACTGACGGGAACGAGTTATAACGATTCAACCGACCTTGAGTGCCCAACCTCGGGAGGCCGACTCCGAGTGCCCGACCTCGGGAGACCGACCCCGAATGCCCGACCTCGGGAGGCCGACCCCAAGTGCCCGACCTCGGGAGACCGACCCTGAGTGCCCGACCTCGGGAGACCGACCCCGAGTGCCCGACCCCGGGAGACCGACCCTGAGTGAACCACCCCCGGCTCAGAGCGAAAATCGAATCCGACCGAGCCACCGATCCCTCTAAAAAATCATTAACCCGGATCATTTTTAATTTTACTTTTATCTTCTTCTAGTTTATTATACTTAAAGTTTACTTTTTCTTTTATCGGAATAATATTTCTAATTTTTATTTATATGGTTTGCTCTCTAATTATTCTTATTGTTATTATCTCTTACTACATACCCATATTATTATTATATCATATTTTTATTATATTCATTTTAATTTTATTATTATAATATATTATATTTATTATATTATATTATATTACCTTTATTTTATTTTTATTCTTATATTATATATATATATATATATATATATATATTATTTATTTATTTATTTTTATTATATTTATTCTATTCTATTATATTATCTTTATTTTTTATTATAATATTTATAGTATTATATTATTTTTTATTGTATTTATAATATTATATTTAATTTTATATTTATTTTTATATTTATTATATTATATTATGTATATTTTGTTTTATTCATCTTTATATCTTTCCACCGCTTATGAATAAATATACCTTTGCATCTACTACAACAAATCTTTGTATTTAGTCTACTACAGAAGATCAGATAAGCTTCTTCTGGAGATCTAATTAGTTTATTTATTCAATTTCTATTCTTTAAATAAAGTCGGACATAAAATTCATCTTGTCTTGTATAATTATTATATTGTTTCTCAAATAGTTGGGGCTCATGACTAATTGTTATTTTTGAATTAAAATGGAATGGTGATTAATGAATTGGAACTGTAGTGAATTTTTGCTCCATACAAGAGTATGGGAATGACATATAACTATTGGTGCCGGAAATATTAGATCGAATCTAGTTTTAATAATAACAAAGGATTCAAAGTTAAGTATTCTAACATGTTTCACTAAGTGTGCATGAAAGTCCTAGTTTACCTAGGTATGAAGTTTTGACATGCAGGATTGAGCACGAAGTCTTGGTCGGGGACTAGGCATGAAGACCTAATCGAGGGTTGGGCACGAAGACCTGGTTTGGAAGACTGGGCACGAAGACCTGACCGAAGATCGGACATCGAAGACCTGATCCGGAAGATCGGGCAGGAGTCTTAGTCAAGCAAGGACAATGGACAGAAGTAGGGATAGGTCGAGGTACGAACGTTTCGAGATCCAGAAGCTTTGGAGGTCAAACAAAAGTCTAACCAGAGGTGTCGGTTGGCAACAGGTATCTGTTGATGCAGTCTGGCCCGATATGAGAGAAGTGTCCTAAGGCAATCGTCTTATGATTGTAAATATTTATTTCAATAAATGATAATTCACTATTTAAGTATACATGTTTGTGTATTTGATTGGGATCTTAAACTCATCTACTGAATGTCCGCCATACAGTTCACAGCATAAGAGAATTTGTGATGGCATCACAACTAGTGATTATCTCTAAATGTGCAAATGTGAAGTGTTGGAAATATCCCTAGTCGATGAATTGATAAATACGGGCATTATCAGTTCTGTTGAGACTAGCATGGGTTATTCTCTATTCAGCTGATTCTCACTGGCTGGTGACATTGGGATGTCCGGAGATAAACATGGATGCTAGTTAAGGGAACTAGTTCATTGGAGTGACTAGCTGTAAGACTTCATATGGGAATCTACATGTAGATATGTCAATGAAGATCTTACTGCGGCTTAAGTGCGATGTGCCTTTGACTTGCGGTGTTCAAGTCATCTTGGTCATAGAGACTTATACTTTGACATCTTAAGCAAGCATCTCCAAGGAGGTGTGGACCCAGGATGATCGGGTATAAGTCGAAGTGCCCGAAGATGTTTGAACAGCCTACAAAGGATTCACCACTCCTTGCGAGGAGATGTATACCCAGGCCTATCGTCGGATTGTTACTCAAAGCCTCTGGCCAGAGCATATCATGTTTAGAGTGAGAGTCTCTAAAATACATGAGAGTAATTAGAAATCCAAAGGACGAGTAAGACATTACTTGGGCTAGGTGTGACGTAGTCAGCGTAGTGGGGACTGACACCATTGACCGTGTCCTGAACCAAGTGGGTATAAGGTGGTGAAGGGAATGGGGCACGATTCATTAGAGCTGCTGAAGGGTTTCAGAATAATTTCTTCTGAGGTCAAACCGTTGATCTATCGATTAATTGGGGATCATGATGTACTACTAGGTGCCACTCATGATCATTCTATAATTAGTTAATTATAGACGGCCAACATAAATCGAAAGCCTATTTAGTCACACGCACTACGAGTAATCCGAGGGATTTAAAACGAGTTGAAAATTGGATTTTCCGATCAAGAGAAATAAGTCGAATCTGAGTTAGTCAGAGGCGCAATGGAAGCTAAAAATGGCTAAGTCTTTTGAAGGCTTTTCGGGCGAATTAAATGAGTTTGATTCGCGGCGGTTCGGGTTGGTTTTGGCCGGCCAAAGAGGGTGCCAAAACCCCCTTTGGTGGCCGGCCACAATAAGAGGAGAAAACCAATTAATTTTGGTTTAATTAATAAGATAAATCCAGCGCGATTTATTTTATAAATTATGGATAAATAAATTTGTATAAAGAAATTTATATAAATAAATTTATAGAAATTTATTCTTTTATGGAAGATTAAAATAATCCATGAATTGGGTTTATTTTAATTTTATAAAATCAATTATGAATTGATTTTTCCATAATAAGAAAGTTTATAAATTTCTTATAAAATTTATTCTATAATTTAAAGAGAAGAGGAATTTGTTTTATTATAAATTAGTTATAATAAAACTTATTTTAAACGGAATAATTCATAAGAATTTATAGGATAAATTTCTTATGATAATTAATTAGTTTTATTATAAAGTTAGTTATAATAAAATTCATAAGAGAATTTATAGGATAAATTTTCTTATGATAATTAATTTGTTTTATTATAAATTAGTTATAATAAGACTAGGCTTAAACGGAATAAGCAATAAGAAAATTTATAAGATAAATTTCTTATAACTAATTCCGTTAATTCCGTTAATTCGGTTTAGAGGGAGACTTAGCAAATGAGTTGCTACTATATAAAGGAACCAAAGGCTAGCCCTTATTCCTAATTAAGAGATTAATTATTCTCTCCCTCTCTCTCTCTTAATCTCTCCTCTATTCTTCCTTCTCCTTCATTAGGGCCGGCGCCCTTCATTTGTTTAGGGCCGGCTCCCTCTTGGTTGCTAGGGCCGGCGCACCCTATCAACACCAAGCAAGGTTGGCGTGAGCTAACAAGAAGAAGGAGAACCCGAACAAGAAGAAGAAGAAGCGGATAGTGACTCCTCTCTTCCCGGAATTCGATTCCGTTTTCTTCTTTGTTAGTTTCCTATCTTTCCTCTCTTGATCTTTCAAGTTGTGCCTATAGAGAATCTAGTAGTTCTCGTCGGCACAAAACTTGTGACTTTGCGAAGTCATCCCGAAGAGAACTCGGCGTGGACGCGAATAGAGGCGAAGCTTCCAAGGGACGCTACGGTTGGATCTCGTCCCTTTTCTTCGAGTTACGAAAGGTACAAAGTAAATTAGTTTACTTTTCCGCAAAGTTTTATTTTATGATTATGTCAACACACCATAAGGTTGCATGCTAGATACGCAGTTAAAATAATTTTGGAAATTATTTTATGCAAATTCTTCCGCTGCACGTAAAAATTTTGAATTTTACGAACTTGTATCCTTGTCGACATGCACCCGGTCCCAACAAGAAGAGCCCTTCGAAATTCCAAAGGATAAGCACGGGAAGAAGTTTTGACCTAGATATTGGGATAAGGAGCAACAAGCACACTCTAGGGCAAATGAGAAGGTAATTGGTATATTAGTAAATATTTTGCCTAATAATATTTTGAGTGGTATAGGTGAATATAAAAATGCACATGAGTTGTGGAACAAGTTGGAAGAATTTCATAAGAACCCTACGCAAGCTCAAATAGTTGAAAAGTCCAAAGAAATAAGTTCCATAGTTCAAGAAGACAAAAATGAAGGAGAGTTGTCAACCTCATCGATTGAAGTGGTATAATCAAGTGAGAGATCATCCACCTCACCAAGAGAAGAAGAAGAGGAGTCAACTTCAAGAATTGAGGGGGAGGAGAGACCTTCATCAATACTAGAACAAGAAAAAGTTCAAACCTCCACCAAAGCCAAATCAAAAGAGCACATCATATGCTTTGGATGTAACAAGAAGGGGCACTACAAGGACAAGTGTCCACTAGGTAAAAAGAATGTAATCCCTAAACCCAACTCAATTCATTTTAAATCTAATGTGGGTTGTAGGGAAAAGAAAGAAAAGAAGCACATTAGGTGCTATACTTGTGGGGAGCTAGGACATTATCACACTCAATGTCCAAGAAAAGGAGAGCTCAAGAAGACGGAGCACTTAAGAAGATGGGAAAAAGAAGAAAAGAGGAGAAACTCACATCAAGGGGGAGCTACAAGGGTAAGGGAGGTAATCCCTAACTTTACTATTAGAAGAGAAACTATGTAAATAAATCCATTTTATTAATGTCTGTTTACTATATATTCTAACCAACTACAATATAATATCAAAAATAGAATAAAGGACATAGTTTTAGCTAGTATTTTAGCTGATACTGCTCGCTTTGTTATGCTTCTTTAGCTGATACTGCTTGCTTACTTTGTTATTTTTTAATTAGGTAAATTAATTGTGGGGTTTTATGCTTCTTTAGCATAATATGCTTTACAGATTTTTTTAAGTTGTTCATATCTCATTACATAAATGCAGCCAAAACCTAATTTTTTTTAAGCTATAATTTCATTTACTTTCCAGATGCACATGCTTTGCTACATTTTTTTAAAAGTTGTTTATATCTTGATTCACAAATGCAAGAACTTCTCTTTTCTAGATTCGCATGTTTTGCTACTATTACCGATAGGAAAAAAATCCATTCCAAAAAGATGGGCTTGCTTTTGATACTTGACCAAATATTTTGCATTATTTGCTAACTTGCTATAAATGTAGGACATTCTCCACAAACAATCTATTGTCTATCAGAATTAACTGCAAGAGCTTATATCTGGATTTGAAAATCAACGGAAAGTTATGGATGTAAGTTTATTCATTATGAATATGTTACTATGATGATGTTATCTTAGTTTTTTTTATTTGTGGTAGGATCATGCACTTCAACATGATCTTCAAAGGGATGTTATCTTAGCCTTGTTTTTATTTGGAGACGTGACTCACTTGGTGCTAGGATGCGCGACTCTAAATTAAGTGATTATAACTGACAAAAGAGTGTCAAAATAATTGAGTAAAATCTTCAGGTCAGGTTTTTTATTGCCGTGATATATATTTCATATGATCTTGTGCCAATTATTTACATTGTAAGGTAGATATAAAGTTCCATTTGTTTGTTTAGGAAGACCAGCAAAAACTCAAGCTTTATGTCTTTGAAATGGAGGCTGAGATCACTTGTTTGAATAAGGTTTTGTTGTGTGCATTTAGTAAAAAGGAAGAATCAGTCTCAATAATGAATTCAGAAAAGGAGTTCCTTTCGGAGAAGTTAGGCGTTACAGGTTCTAAGATAAAGTAATTGGAGGAGATGATAGCCATAGTGTGTCTTACTTTAGATAAACATTTTCCTTCAAAACCTAAATAAGGTACTGAAACTCTTTTGGTTAGGTGTTATTATCTATAAGTGAGTCTTATTTGTAGTTTGTTTTGTTACATGTTTTATAAATGATCATGGGGTGATATATTTATAGATAAATGGTTTATTGTAATAAATAATATATATATTTTTAATTTGGTTTATTATTTTGTAATTATTGTGTGTTGAGAAATAATAATAGTTAAAATCTTTTGTCTTTGCAATTGAAATACAATGATTTTTTAAACTGTTGTAAAATACTATTTTAAATTGATACGTTTAGAAAGATAGTGATACTCAAAGACAACGGAATATAACTGTTCTGAAAGGAATCGACGTCGACAGCCCGTCACCAGAGTTCAATCCACCGGGATGATGACGAGAGAGGAAAAGCTCGCCCACGCGGATGCTGACGCTAGGGGAGGAACTCCTATCCTGCGAGATTAACATGAGCGTTAATGGGAACACGCCGGAGGTTGTCTAGCAGAGCCCACTCCAACGCTCAAGTCAGTGCCTCAGTATAGGAGATGGAAGAAAGCAAGGAGAAGATGCTTAAGTTAGAGAGTGCGTAACCCCTTTATCGGAGGGGTTGGAGTACCTTTTATACCTGAGGCGGCGATCATACGTGTCTCCACGATCTTTACCACGTCCCCCGAATTGTTAGTTACGGGATCATCTTTGCAATGGTCCACGCAACCATTAAACCCGGACCGTTGCAATAATTATGGGTCATGATTATCCCGTAATAATTGGTGATGATTATCCGCAGATTCGAAGAAAGGAGAACCATTACTTAAAGTCGAGTGCTCCTTGGGCTCCGCTACCCCGAGGTGATCTCGAGGTCCTTTGACCTGGGGGGGGTCCTGGGTGATTACCTTCTTAAGGTGGTCTTGGGGACCTGACCTCCCGAGGTGATCTCGGGCATGCGTCATCCCGGGTCGGTTTTCAGGGTATGCCTGTTTATGGTGTTCTCGGGAACCCACCTTCCCAAGGGGGCCTCGGGCACCACGTAAAGAGAATCGCCCAGACTCGGTAGATCTTGCGACATAGTTTCTTTAGTCCATGTGTCAGCCATGGGGTGCTCAACCCCCTCACAAGTCCCTCCCTTCAAGTTTAATCGAAGGAAGAGTTGCTGACTGATTCAAGGGTTGGTTAGTTTGACCAAGGGATTAAACCAAACTGGACTTGAGGTTTTGGATTATATTTACTTGAAGATTAGAGGAAGTTTAGTCAGGATTAAGATGACTAGCAAAGAAGTGATTATGTTGAAAGAAACCCTAGTGAGTGAAGCTAGGTGAACTAAATCCTAGTGAGTAAAGCTGGGTCCTAGCAAGGGAAGCTAGGTGGAAGAAATCCTAGTGAGTGAGGCTAGGTGAACTAAATCCGGGTGAGTGAAGTTGAGTCCTAGTGAGTGAAGCTAGGTGGACTAAGTCCTGGTGAGTGAAGCTACGAAATCTTGGTCCGGGGGACTGAGCACTAAGTCCTGGTCGGAGATCGGGCAACGGAGTCTTTGCCAAGCGAGGATGGAGGACAGAAGTAGAGGCGAGTCGAGGACGGATGTCTCGAGATCCGAGTTCTCGGAGGCCGAGCAAAAGTACAGCCGGAGGTCCCATTTGGCAAAATCTTTAGTCGAGTAGGAATCACGAATAGATGTAGAGACGGGTCGAGGTCGGACGTTTCAAGATTCAGGTTCTCGGAGGCTGAGCGAAAGTCCAACCGGAGGTTCCGGTTGGCAAAGGTAACTTCTCCAATGTGGAGTAGGTAAGGATGCGTTCCTCGGGAAAGGGATCATTAGACGTCGGTTCAACCTAGGTTTCTGGTGAAATCCAAAGTCAGAACCAATCTTTAAAGCTAAGATTATTTGTATATTTATCTTGTGTTTGTTGTCTTATAGGTACCTGGAGTTGGAGGTAAGATAGGAAAGCAAACGCAGAAGAAAATGCACCTGGGAAGACCCTTCCTGGGCGCCTGACTTAAATCAGGCGCCCAAGATAGGTTGGCGCCTCTGTTGGGGCAGATCCCTCCCAGGCGCCTGGCAAGCCAAGCGCCTGTGGCTTCCCAAGCACCTGGGAAGGTCCCAGGCGCCTGGGAAGAGCAGCCTTATCCCTGCTACGATTTCGGTGCAACAAATGAAGTTTGACCGCGACATGGCAGGCGCCCAAGGTCTCAGAGGTGCCTGAGAAGGCTATATATAAAGGGGTTTGACTCCTCATTTTAGAATATCAACTTTCACATCCGCTAAAATATTTCGAGTAAAGCAAACTCGCTCAAGTCGAAACTCAGCAACCAAGGAGGCTCCAGGAGAAAGTGCGTTGCACTTTGGACTTTCGGATTGGCTGAAGCTTCTTTTTCCGTTTGGTTTGCATTTTATTTACGAGTCATATTTATTACTTTTTGTGCTTGTAACTTGAATTATAAGACGGGTTTCTCCGCCTCCGAAAAGTTCGGAAAGGAGACTACGAGTAGACTCACGATTAAGTGCTTAGGCCTTGGATGTACTGACCCTAGGGGGTTGAGAACCAAGTAAAACCTGCGAGTCACTTGTCTTTTGTTTTTCTTTATTATTATTTCCGCTGCGTACTAACCCTGATAGAAAGACAAACGATGAGTTTTTCGATGAATTCCGACTAGTTTGTCGAGTGCATATTCACCCCCCTCTATCGACCGACACAGATCCTACAAGTGGACTATAAACAGTGTTGGTGCTAAGCGCATTAGTTATGCACAGTCTATCTCTAGTGTTTCGATATTTGACAATATACTAAAGTTAGTAATAATATATGTTAGACAATATATTGAAGGTGGTCAAAGTGATCAACGGTTAAACTAAACAGGACCTTATGTTTGGTAGGGTAAACCCAGGTTTGATCAGTTTGACAAAGGGTTAAGCCAAGCAGGATCTGAGTTTAGCAGAATGAATACAACCCAGGGTTGGTCAGTTTGACAAAGGGATTAAACCAAACCGGACTTGAGGTTTTGGATTATATTTACTTGAAGATTGGAGGAAAGTATAGTCAGGATTAAGATGACTAGCAAAGAAGTGACTATGTTGAAAGAAACCCTAGTGAGTGAAGCTAGGTGAACTAAATCCTGGTGAGTGAAGCTGGGTCCTAGCAAGGGAAGCTAGGTGGAAGAAATCCTAGTGAGTGAGGCTTGGTGAACTAAATCCGGGTGAGTGAAGCTAGGTCCTAGTGAGTGAAGCTGGGTACTAGTGAGTGAAGCTAGGTGGACTAAGTCCTGGTGAGTGAAGTTGTGCATGAAATCTTGGTTCGGGGGACTGAGCACTAAGTCCTGGTTGGAGATCGGGCAACAGAGTCTTTGACGAGCGAGGATGGAGGATAGAAGTAGAGGTGAGTCGAGGACGGATGTCTTGAGATCCGAGTCCTCGGAGGCCGAGCAAAAGTCCAGTCGGAGGTCCCGGTTGGCAAAAACTTTAGTCGAGCGGGAATCGCGAACAGAAGTAGAGACGGGTCGAGGTCGAATGTCTTGAGATTCAGGTTCTCGGAGGTTGAGCGAAAATCCAACCGGAGGTTTCGGTTGGCAAAGGTAACTTCTCCAGTGTGGTGTAGGTGAGGACGCGTTCCCCGAGAAAGGGAACATTAGGTGTCGGTTCGACTTAGGGTTTCGGGTTAAATCCAAAGTCAGAATCAATCTTTAAGGCTAAGATTATTTGTATGTTTCCCTTGTGTTTGTTATCTTGCAGGTACCTGGAGTTGGAGGTATGATAGGAAAGCAAACGCTGGAGAAAACACACCTGGGAAGACCCTTCCTAGGCGCTTGACTTAAATCAGGCGCCCAAGATAGGTTGGCGCCCCAGTTGGGGCAGATCCCTCCCAGGCGCCTGGCAGGCGCCTGGGAAGAGTAGCCTTATCCCTGCTATGATTTCAGTGCAACTGATGATGTTTGACCACGACATGGCAGGTGCCCATGGTCTCCGAGGCGCCCGAGAAGGTTGTATATAAAGGGGTTCGACTCCTCATTCTAGAATATCAACTTTCACATCGCTAAAGCATTCCAAGTAAAGTAAATGAGCTTAAGTCGAAGCTCTGCAACCAAGAAGGCTCCAGGAGGAAGTGCGCTGCACTTCAGACTTTCGGATTGGCCGAAGCTTCTTTTTCCGTTTGGTTTGCATTTTATTTATGAGTCATATTTACTACTTTTTGTGCTTGTAACTTGAACTGTAAGACGGGTTTCTCCACCTCCGGAAAGTCCGGAAAGGAGACCTGATAATTACCATTTTGTTAGTTAATGTAGGCTCTCAAATCCATGTTTTAATCCATTTTTACATGTTTAATCTTGAGTTTACACTAGGTTCCATGGATTAATTCTATTTTGGCTTTTATTGTAAATCTTTGCATATTTGAGATGTTTTGATGTCTAATTCGAATTTGGTTTTGTAGGCTCTGAAGGATCATGGACCTAGGTCAAGTTGGATCAAGTTTGTGTCAGAATTCGACTCGGATTAAGGCGATCAAGCATTGAATCAATATGGGTCGTCCGATCAAGGAACAAGTAGATCTGAGCCATCTATGAACTTTTGATCAATCCAAGTTCAGGATAAGGCTAATCATGACCCCAGATCAAGATCTGAAAGTTTGGACCACATCAGAGTTCATTTGACCGTCGGATCAAGTGTGGGGAAGTTTTAACCGTCCATTCAATAGGGCAGAGAGATGTGAGCCATCCATTGCAGATCCGATTGATCCCAGCTAAGGAGAGGAAGATCTGACTGTTGGATGGAGATCTGGAAACTTTGGTTCAGATCTGAGAAGATCCGACCGTCGGATGAGGTCGGAACAATCACAATCGTTCATTACTAACCAATATAACCGACTCCTCCGATCAGATCTGGCGTCGTCGCGTGTTTCCGGTTCTTGCTGTTCTTCGTTGTTCTTCTTCGTTCTTCATCTGATCGCGCGACCACAACAATTCGAGCTTCAATTTAAGATCTCAAATCACTGAGATCTGAGGCTCATTGCGACCTGAGGCCCCTATTCTATATTTTATTTTGTTAGCCAAGGGTTTTCAACTTATAAATATCTAAATTTGAGGCTCATTCGTGACACTAGTATTGGGCACACATCAAATTTTTGGCGCCATTGTCGGGGAAAATAACTAGTTGAGTTTGTTTGATTTTTATTTGCATGCTTATTTCCATATCTTGTGATCTATTTCACTTGATCCATTTTTCTATATACATTTGCTGCGATTTGTGTTTGTTGTATGACCAGGTCTGCAGGTGGTGATCTTGAGGAATTTAACCCTGAAATTGAGAGGACTTTCAGAGTAAGGATGAACCAAGGCAGAATTTCAGAGGCTATTGATATTATTCCTACTCAGTCCATTCCTACTCAGTCAGGCAATCCTATGGCAGACCACCAGAAAACCATGAAAGAGCTTGCATCACCAGATGATGCTTTCCAGTACTCATGCATTGCTTACCCAGAGCTCTCCAGTACTCATGCATTACTTACCCAGAGCTCATTGGTGACTTTGAGCTGAGATCAGGCTTGATTCATTTATTACCTAAGTTTCAAGGTCAATCTGGAGAGGATCCAAACAAACACTTGCATGAATTTCACATAGTTTGCTCCACCATGAAGCCTCAGGGGATTTCTGAAGAGGATATTAAGCTGAGAGCATTTTCATTTTCTCTGACTGGAGCAGCTAAGGATTGGTTCTATATTTGCCTACTGGGCATGTTTCTAGTTGGATTTCCATGAAGAAGGCATTCTTAGAGAAGTATTTTCCAGCCTCCAGAATTGTAATTATCAGAAAGAGTATTTGTGGCATACAGCAAGTAGTGGGAGAGACCCTATATGATTATTGGGAAAGATTCAACAAGCTTTGCTCAAGTTGCCCACAGCACCAGATTAGTGAGCAGCTCCTTATCCAGTACTTCTATGAGGGTCTACTCCATATGGATAGGATTATGATTTATGCTGCAGCTGGAGGAGCCTTAGTGAACAAAACACCGGATCAGGCTAGAGAATTAATTTCAAACATGGTAGAAAATGCACAGCAATTTGGGAGTAGAGCTCTTTCCACTAGAGAAGTTAATGAGGTCCAGATGGTCTCTAATGAGCAAAAGGAGAATAAGAATTCTTTGATGGAGCTTATCTCATTAGTGAACCAAATGACATTAAACAATGTGAGCCAAAATCTCAATTTTTCAGTACCTCCACCTTCAAATCAAGTGATGAGGTTGTGTAGCATTTGCTCAAGCCAAGAACATAACTCGGATTTGTGCCCAAACCTCCAACAAGATGAATCACTAGCGACTTTGACTAGAGGACAATTTCAAGCCAAGAATAATCCATATTCATCTACATATAATCCAGGGTGGAGGGATCATCCAAATTTGAAGTATAGAAACTCATTTTACCAACAAAACCCTTCATAATAGGCCATACAACAATGTCAACCGAATTTCCAAAATTCTCAGCAAGGGCAGCCATAATTTCAGCAATTTCAGCAGCAATTCCAGCAGTTTCAGCAGCCATTCCAGCCTCAATTCTAGCCAATTCAGCAAGGGCAGCAAGGGTATCAACCATTTCAGACCTTCCAACATCAAAATCAGCAAGGTTTCCAACCCTCACAGTCATACAACAAAATTTCCAGCCCTCAAGTCAACAATTTCAGCCGCCACAATTTCAGCCCTCACCACAACAATTTCCACCTCAAAACCAGAATTTCCAGAGTTACAATTCTTAGCAAGTTCAGCCAAGTTTCCAACCCAATTACCAACAATTTCAGCAGCCAATTCAACCCTTTAATCAGCTCCAACGACCCTATTTTCAGAGTTCACAGCAAGGTACAATTTTCAGCAACCTCAATCTTCATTTCAAGGTCAATCGAAGACCCATGCTAACCAAGGAGGCTATGGAGGTTCTAGTGAGGTGAATGCTCAACAACAAAGGCTAGAGGAGATGTTACAACAAATCTTACAACAACAAGGCCAACAAAAAAATGATTCTACCTTACAAAATATCGAGAGACATATTGGACAATTGGCTAGTGGGATGAACCAAATGCAAGCCCAAGGATCAAGTCAACTACCTTCTCAAGCTACTCCCAATCCAAGGGAAATGTTAGTGCCATCACTTTGAGGAGTGGGAAGGTTGCTTCAAGTTCAAATGCTCCAAGGGCTGAATTTTCTAAAAACGGACAACACCTATTTTCCAGCTCAAAACAGCCCTGAAATGACTTCAAAATCAGTTGGTTTCAATCCTAGTTCAAGCCTCACTCCTTCTTAATTGATCCTGTGATTTTGGTGGAAAATGAAGGAGAAATCAGTGGCAAAGTGAGTACAGCAGCTACTTCATTTGGAATTCCAGCTCAAGTTTCAACTCCACAAGTTTCGGCTCAAGAGGAGGAATCAAGGGTTCCTTTGCCCTTTCCACAGCGCAAGACTCAAGCCAAAAAGCAAGTGGAGGAGGAGAAAGCCAAGGAGTATAATGAGCTTGTGAAGTTATTCAGCAAGGTAGAGATTAATGTACCTCTGTTGACCATGATAAAGCAAATTCCCAAGTATGCTAAATTTCTCAAAGATTTGTGTGTTCACAAGAAGAAACTGAAGGAGAATGAGTTGGTCAGCTTAGGGAAGAATGTCTCAGCACTTATCCATTCCATCCCTCAGAAATGTGAAGATCTAGGGGTTTTTACTGTGTCTTGTGAGATTGGGAGGACTCTCTTCCATGATGTCATGTTAGACTTGGGAGCCTCCATTAATGTGATGCCCAGATCAGTCTTCCAGATGCTTGGTATTGGTCCTCTGCAGCCTACAGGAGTGGTGATTCAGTTAGCAGACAGGAGTCAGACCCATCCAGCTGGTATTATTGAAGATGTGTAGTGAAGGTGAAGGAGCTGATTTTTCCTGCAGATTTCTACATTTTGGACATGGAGGGGGACTACCTAGCACACAGATCTCCACTCATTCTTGGGAGGCCATTTTTGAAGACTGCAAGGACAAAGATCGATGTTTATGCAGGCACACTTTCCATGGAGATTGGAGACACAGTAGTCCAGTTCAGTATTTTCGATGCCATGAAGCACCCTAGAGAGGATCACTCTATTATGAGCATTGGTATTCTAGATGAGCTGGATGATGCAGATATATTGCTGAGGGAGCTCCACTTGTTATTTCCAGAGGAGATGTCAGTTCAGAGGAGGCTGAGGATGTTTTAGCTATAGAGGAGGCTGATTCGGAGGGTATTTCAGATTCACTTTTAGCTGGAGAGGATTTTATAGGTGTAGGGGATTGCACTGAGCCCCAGGGATCACCTACTTTGATTGATATTTCAGAGGACTCAGAGATAGGTGTGAGAGTGTAGGGGATTGCACTGAGCCCCAGGGATCACCCATACCTACTGAGCAGGCACAGATTGAGCTAAGCCATTACCAGATCATTTGAAATATGCTTATCTAGGAGAGGAGCAGAATTTTCCTGTCATCATCGCCCAGAACTTAGATTCAGAGCAAGAAGACAAATTACTACAAGTTCTGAGGCAGCACAAGAAAGCCATTGGGTGGACTTTAGCTGATATACCAGGTATTAGCCCCAGCTATTTGCATGCACAGGATATTTTTGGAAGAGAATGTCAAGACAGTTAGGCAGCCACAGAGAAGACTAAATCCACTGATTTTGGATGTTGTAAAGAAAGAGGTGACTCGACTCTTACAGGCAGGTATCATATACCCTATTTCTGACAGCCAGTGGGTTAGTCCCATCCATGTGGTGCCTAAGAAATCAGGAGTTACAGTGGTAGAAAATGAAAGTAATGAGTTAGTGCCCACCAGAGTAAAAAATTCATGGAGAGTTTGAATTGACTACAGGAAGCTAAACCAAGTCACGAGGAAAGATCACTTTCCCTTGCCTTTTATTGATCAGATGCTTGAGAGGTTGGTAGGGAAGTCTCATTACTGCTTCTTGGATGGGTACTCAAGATATTTCTAGATTTGTATCGACCCAGAGGATTAGGAGAAGACCACCTTCACTTGTCCTTTCGGCACTTTTGCTTATAGACGCATGCCATTTGGTCTTTGTAACGCTCCAGGGACTTTCCAGCGGTGTATGGTAAGTATTTTTGGTGAGTTGTTAGAACACTGCATAGAGATTTTCATGGATGACTTTTCTGTATTTGGCACGTCATTTGATGCTTGTTTAGATAATTTGTCTAGGGTTCTCCATAGATGCATTGAGACTAATCTTGTTCTTAATTTTGAAAAATGTCATTTTATGGTAGAGCATGGTATTGTATTAGGTCATATAGTCTCTAGGAAAGGCATTGAGGTAGATCCTGCTAAAATTAGTGTTATATCTTCTTTATCTTACCCCATATGCGTACGGGATGTTCGAGCTTTTCTTAGCCATGCAGGATTCTACCGTAGACTTATTAGAGACTTTAGTGAGATTGCTCGGCCCTTGACTAGATTGTTGCAAAAAGATGTGGAATTTTGTCTTGATGATAAATGCAAAGAAGCTTTTCAGAGATTAAGGGAGACTCTTACTTCAGCTCCTATTATTAGACCCCCTGATTGAAATTTACCTTTTGAACTAATGTGTGATGCATCTAATTTTGTTGTAAGAGTTGTTCTTGCACAGAGGGTGGATGGAGCTCCTCATGTTATCTGCTATGCTTCCAAGACCCTAGATGCCGCACAAGCCAACTACACCACCACTGAAAAAGAGCTTCTTGCTATTGTTTTTGCTTTAGACCGATTTAGATCTTATTTGTTGTGCTCACATGTTATTATTTTTTCTGATCATGCTGCTTTGAAGTACCTTTTGAAGAAGCCAGATGCTAAGCCCAGATTAATCAGATGGATGCTTCTACTCCAAGAGTTTGACTTGGAAATCTGAGATAGGAGTGGCAAAGAAAATTTAGTTGCAGACCATTTGAGCAAAATTGAGGGAGATGGACCCCCTACCACTATTGATGATGACTTTAGAGATGAGCACCTTCTTGTGATACATGGTGAGTCACCCTGGTATGCAGATCTTGTTAATTTTTTAGTAGCTCATGTTTTTCCTACATAATTTTCTAAGGCTCAAAAAGATAAACTCAAAAGTGATGCTAAATTCTTTGTGTGGGATGACCCTACTTATGAAAGTTTTGTAATGATCAAATAATTATAAGATGCATAACTGACCATGAATTTGATTCAGTTCTTACATTTTGCCATTCATCAGCCTGTGGGGGACATTTTGGACCCCAAAGAACAGCTAGGAAAGTTTTTGAGTGTGGATTGTATTGGCCTACCTTATTCCATGATGCATATCTATTTTATAAGAATTGTGATAGATGTCAGAGAACAGGGAACATAGGAGCTAGAAATGAAATGCCCCAACAAACCATGCTTTTCTGTGAGATATTTGATGTTTAGGGAATAGACTTTATGAGACTTTTCCTGCATCTTGTGGATACTTGTATATTTTACTTGCTGTAGATTATGTTTTTAAATGGGTGGAGGTCATTCCCTCCAGGACTGATGATTCTTGTGTTGTAGTTAGTTTTGTCAGGTCACATATTTTTTGCAGGTTTGGGATTCCAAGGGTTATAATAAGTGATCAAGGTTCTCATTATTGCAACAAACACATGAAGCCTTTACTTAGCAAGTATGGGGTTGTGCACAAAGTTTCTACTTCCTACTATCCCCAAACTAATGGGCAAGCCGAAATTTCAAATAGAGAGATCAAAGCAATTTTGGAAAAGACCATTGAGCCTAATAGGAAAGATTGGAGCAAGAGGTTTGATGATGCATTATGGGCCTATCGGACGACAAACAAAACACCCATTGGAATGTCTCCCTACCGACTAGTCTATGGGAAAGCTTGTCATCTACCCGTGGAGATAGAGCATAAAGCTTATTGGGCGGTGAAGGCTTGCAACTTTGATGCTACTAAAGTGGGAGAAGAAAGAAAGCTTCAACTTCAAGAACTTAAGGAGATTAGACTAGAAGCATTTGAAAACTCAAGGATTTATAAGGAAAATACTAAGATTTTTCATGACAAACATATAGTGAGGAAAGAGTTCCAAATTGACGACAAGGTTTTATTGTACAAGTCAAGACTCAAACTGATTAAAGGTAAGTTAAGATCTAGATGGGAAGGTCCGTTTCTTGTAACTCACATTTTCCCTTATGGTGTTGTTGAGATAAAAGATGAGGCTAATGGTTTTGTTTGGAAAGTCAATGGTCACCGGCTCAAGAAATACTTTAAAGAATTAAAGGAAATAGATGTGAATGGATTGGACATCAAAGATGCTATCTACCCAACTTAAAGGGGAGTTATTTTTCTTGCACTTTGGTTTCATTGTATATATCATTTTTATGTTTTCTAGAAGTAATTCTCTCTTTTTAAAGTGAGTTGTTGATAATAAATGCTTAGGTAGTGTAGGAGGAATAAATAATCATTGTAGATACCATTTTATTCTTTTTGGCACCTTAATTACTTCTTGCATGATTAGGAATAAATGTATCCCTCTAGGTTTTCCCTATACCATTTTAGAGTCTCTTGAAAGAAAATTAAGTTTGGTTGTTAAACCTTAGGATTTGAGCCAATGGATGAAAATTCTTGGTTGCTTGAGTACTACTTAGTTATGGACTCTAGATTGATGATTTGAGATGAATTCTTTTTACCTAGTGAGGTCTTGGCCTTATTTTTGAGATACACACATGTGATTGTACTTTAGAACTTGCTTAGGTTCTTTCAAAACCATATTTCTACGATTGGACCATATTTATAGAGGTTAATCACTTTGTCTTCCCTTTTCATATCGATTTTTGCAATAATCCTTGTTGATACATGCTTTATTCTTTATCCTTTCCCTATCTTTTATGCTCATAACTATATTTCTCCATGGACATGGTTGCTTTGGATTGTTCTTGATGTTACTTTGCCCAGGATGGTTAAAAGGCTAAGTGTGGGGGAGGTGGCTAGAGTTTTAGAAATATTTTGGTAAGAAATGATACATTTTGAAAGTCTATTTTTGGATGAGTTATTTTGGCAATCTATTTTTATGGTGGTTAGTATCAAGGGTGAAATTTAAATGAAGGAAGGGTGCCAATTTGAATTGAGTTTTGTATCAAGAATGAGTTGTAAGAAGTGGCTAGGAAAGGTAACAATTGAAGCATCTACATTCTTAAGTATTATTTGATATTTCAAGTTTTATGAAGAATTGTCTGAAAGGAGGTGAAGGATTATTCTCACTGCAAGTCCGCTGGAATCATTGATGCATTGCAAGTAGAGAAGAAAAAAAAGAGAGAGAAAAATTTCTGTGCTAAGTGGAAAAGAGTTGGAAAGAGATCAATTGAAGAATTGAGGGTAGTGTACCAAGAGTGAAGTTGAAAATACATCCATCAGCTCAGTTGCAAGAAAAAGGAAAGAAAGAAATGTGATCTGAAGAGAAAAAAAAATAGAAAAGAAAGACAAAAGAGGTAGCTGAGAAACAAAAAAAAAGAGAGAAGAAAAGAAAAGAAAAAGAAAAGGAAAGAATGAACATGAAGTATCAGAAGATGATTAGATTTCTGAGTTGGAAGATGGAAACAAGGAGCTCATTGAAGTCAAGAGTTAGCTACTGATCGGAAGAAAAAAAATATCAAGCAGAGCAGTTTTAGAATTCTGCACAGACCAGCTACTGAGCAGCCCCTGATCGGTCACCAGTCTGATCAAGGAGAAGCCTGATCGGTCACTCAGACCGATCAGGAGTTATCTAGTCCGTTCATAAGCAGTTGAGAACGATCCATATGAAGCGCAGACCGATCTCCAGAACGATCAGGCAGAGTCTGATCGGTCTCTAGACCGATCAGTGGAGTTGGCACAGAACAGAATACTGAATTCAGTACTGTTCCTCATCCAAATCAGCTGATACCTACCCACCACAACTTTGATTTCATTGAGAAGACTAAAAAAAGGGGCAAAGTGCATTAGAAACATTTTTGAGTATCCAAGTTTTCCATTTTCTTTACTTTTCCATATTTCCTTATCATGCTATATTTCTTTACCATATTTTTCCCATCATGTCATATTTCTTTACTTTCTTTATCATGCTTCTTTAGTATCAAAACTCATTAAACTTCTATTTCATTCCTGTCATTTTATATATCTTCTAACTTGTTCTAATAAGCCATTGTAGATGTGGATCCAAGTCAAGAATGATGGTGGAGAGTAGATAATAAGCAAGCTTATGGTAGTTCAAGAAACATGTTGTATTTGAGTGAGCTTCACTTTCATTAAACCTTAGAACTTAGGAAGAGAGCCATTAAATATTCCCTTGATAGGCTTTGTGTGTTTAGTTCATCTCAAAGAGTCATGAAGGATGAAATATGCTAAGTTGTTGATTTAAGGACAAGATACTAGTCCATTGAGCTTAGATTTTTGAGAATTGACAACCCTAGGTAATTTCCTTTCAATTGCTTCTAACAATGATTGAGAATAATCTAGGGGATACATGATTAGTTAGCTTGTACGAGACGCCCAAGATTAAGTGTGGGGGAGTTGATAATTACCATTTTGCTAGTTAATTTAGGCTCTCAAATCCATATTTTGATCCATTTTTACATGCTTAATCTTGAGTTTACACTAGGTTGCATGGATTAATTTTATTTTGGTTTTTATTGCAAATCTTTGCATATTTGAGGTGATTTGATTTCTAATTTGAATCTGATTTTTGTAGGCTTTGAAGGATCATGGACCTAGATTGGATTGGATCAGGTTGAGCCAGAATTGGACTAGGATCAAGATGATCAAGCATTGGATCAATATGAGTCGTCCGATCAAGGAGCAAGTAGATATGAGCCATCTGTGAACTTTTGGTTAATCCGAGTTCAGGATAGGGCTAATCATGTCCCCAGATCAAGATCTGAAAGTTTGGACCAAATCAGAGTCCATTTGACCGTCGGATCAAGTGTGGGGGAGTTTCAACCGTCCATTCAAAAGGGCAGAGAATGTGAGCCATCCATTGCAGATCCGGTTGATCCCAGTTGAGGAGAGACAGATCTGACCGTCGGATGGAGGTCTGGAAGTTTTGGTTCAGATCTGAGAAGATCTGACCGTCAGATGAGGCCGGAGCAATCACAGTCGTTCATTGCTAACAAATAAAACTGATTCCTCCGATCAGATCTGGCGTCGTCGCGTGTTTCCGGTTCTCGCTGTTCTTCACTGTTCTTCTTCATTCTTCATCTGATCGCGCGACCACAACAATTCGAGCTTCGATTTAAGATCTCAAATCACTGAGATCGATTTCCACAGAGGTTGGTGATTGGTTCTCGTCGCTGAAAGGCTCTGAGGATAGGGTTTCGCCAAAGGGCTATATTCCATTCGATCGACTCCTGCACGTTCATCTTCACTGATCGGAGCTGTCAAACAATTCAGAAGGGTTTTCTGAAGAGCTTTGAGAGTATCTGAATCACAAGCGCCACCCAATTAATCAAGCAAGTGGAGTTCGCATGAAATATTCAGCTACACATTGAACTAGCGCAAATCGTCCGCGGGAAATCGGATTCGGATGGTCTTTCGAGCTAGAGGGTTTCTAGCTTCTTAAGTGACAACATGATAGTTCTTGAATTGAAGAATTGAATCTATTGTTTAGTTTTCGATTTTGCATTCGTTTCTGTAATCGTTTGATCTGTATCAGCGAACTTTCAGACACTGATCGGTCTGTTCGACCGATCCAGACATAATCTGATCGGTCTGTCGACCGATCAGGCTTGCATCTGATCAGTCTGTCGACCGATCAGGCTAGTTATAGCTTTAGTCAATCTAGTTCTTAGTATCTTGTTTCAATTTTAGGGAATTATGCAATTAGCTATATTTTTCTTGTGTTATTTCTCAGTTTACCTAGTTTCCATAATTCTGAATAGTAGCTCCGAATTACCTACGTTCAATTTAGCCCTTGAAATTCAATTTGTTTTGCTTGGTTTCAATTAGGGTCAAGTTTAGTTTTCCTAATTTACTAGTTTAATTCGTACTAAGCTTAGCTAAGTTCACTCTGCTTTTCTTACTACTGTTTCATTCCTCATTGCGCAGAAACCCCCATTTCATTAGAAAACCCAAAACATTTAACGACAACAACTTCAAGCTATAGTTAAACATTCACAACTAGTCCTTGGAAAAATACGAACTGAGGCCCCTATTCTACATTTTATTTTGTTAGACAAGGGTTTTTAACTTATAAATATCTAAATTTGAGGCTCACTCGTGACACTAGTATTGGGCACCCATCACTCCTCCAGTTGGACTTTTGCCCAGCTTTACTCACCAGGTCTTCGTGCCCAATCCGCGACCAGGTCTTAGTGCCCAGCTTTACTCAGAGGTCTTCGGTGCCCAGTCCTCGAGCCGGTCTTAGTGCCCAGGTTCACTCACCAGGTCTTAGTGATGTCAGGACTTAGTTGCCCAGCCCGCAACCAGGACTTAGTGCCCAATTCATAAAACCAGGACTTAGTGCCTAGTGTACCTAGGATTTTTCCTGCACACTTAATCAGCAATGTTAGATCACAACAACACCTTAACTTCTGAACTCTTTGCCATTATCAAAACATAGGTTCGACTTTGGTACTTCCGGCACCAACAGCACACCCCAGCAGAATGGTGTGGCGGAGCGAAGGAATATGACTCTTATAGAGATGGTTAGATCGATGATGAGTTACTCTGAGTTGCCAGATTCATTCTGGGGGTATGCTTTGGAAACAACAACATACATTCTGAACTTGGTACCATCTAAATCAGTACCCTCTATGCCTACAGAATTGTGGACTGGGCGAAAGACTAGTCTGAGACATATTCGGATTTGGGGTAGTCCAGCACATGTGCTGATGGGAGACGCTGATAAGTTGGAACCTCGTACAGAAGTGCGCTTGTTTGTAGGCTATCCTAAAGGAACGAAAGGTGGTATGTTCTATAGTCCTAAAGATCAGAGGGTGATCGTTAGCACGAACGCCAGATTTTTAGAGGAAGACTATGTGATGAGCCACAAGCCCATGAGTAAAATTGTTCTAGAGGAATTGGCAGAGGAAGTCCCTACTTTAGTACCAATGGTACAAGAGGACATAGCACAAGTAACTGCACCGTGTGTCACAGAAGATACACAGGTGGCACCTCGTCGTAGTGGGAGGGTTGTTAGGCAGCATGAGAGATTCATGTTCATGGGAGAGTCTATGGACTTGGTCCCTAGCGAGCATGAACCTAATCCCTGGACATATGACGAGACACTCCAAGATAAAGATGCAGGATCTTGGCAAAGGGCAATGAAGTCTGAGATAGAATCTATGGATTCTAATCAGGTCTGGGAGATGGTAGAACCACCCAATGGTGTAAAAGCCATTTGGTGCATGTGGTTCGCTGTCAAGGAGGGTTTTCCCCTCCAGAGGATGATGAAGGAAAAGAGCTTGACTTTTCAAGGTGGTCGGCTGAGTAAATCAGAAAGGGGGAAGCCGATGCTAAAGCTGTGGTCACCTTGCAATGTGGGATGACCAAGGAGCAATTAATAAAAGTTGGTCCCTTCACTAGTGCGAAGGACCTTTGGAATAAGCTTATTGAGCTTCACGAAGGCACTCGAGATACCCGGAGAGCCAAGAAAGATCTTCTTCTCAGTCAACTCCAGAACTTGACAATGAAAGAAGATAAAACTATAAGTATGCTTCATTGTCGGTTTAAGGAGATCTACAATGGTCTTCATTCCATCAGTGAGAAGGTAGAAAACTGAGACCTCGTAAGGTATGTTCTCAAAGCCTTTCTGAGGAATACTTTGTGGTCATCCATGGTGGATGCCTACAAGGTTTCTAAGGATCTTTCCTTTGTTAAAATAGAAGATTTATTTTGCGAGATGAAACTACACGAGATTGCTAACAAAAGCCCAAAGGAGAAGGGTGTTGCTTTGGTGGCAGGTGACAGAAGGAAGAAGAAGGAGAAGGAGGAGACCTTCTATCACATGGCTTTCATGGTAATAGAGGACTCTAATGAAGAAAGTAGTGATGAATCAAGGAGCTCCTCAACCGCGCCTTCATCATCTTCGGATGATGAAGAGGTAATCTCTCCCGAGTTAGATAAATGCTATAGGACCATTGCATGCCTAACTAAGTTGCTCAAAAAATCTAAAAAATAAGGTTAAGTCATTGAAATTGGAAGTAGAAGAATTAAAATCCTCTAGGGTTGAGGATATTAATGATTTTCATAATCAGACTCTTGAGAATGAAAATAAGGACTTGAAGAGCGAAGTTGAAAACCTCAAGAATATTCTTGCAAAATTTTCAATTAGCTCCAAAACCCTAGATATGGTCCTTAACTCCCAAAGAGCGGTTTATAACAAGGTCGGTATAGGTTACCGACCTAAAGAACCGAGCTTTGTATCATTAATGTCAAAAACTCAATTTAGATCACAAAATGATTCTAGGGTTCAAAGAGTTAGGAAGAAATTGACTAAGGCATGGATGCCAAAGTCTTTCATTGAATGTTCTTTAGGTCCCAAAATTTGGGTGCCCAAAATCTCTATATTTAGAATTGTATAGCATTGTTTGAGGGGGAACATCTATCAACATGGCTTGTTGATAAGTGGGTGCTCCAAACAAATGATCGGGAAGCATTATTTTTTGATACAAATTTAATATGTAAACTTGCTTTGGGTTGATGATACAAACTTGAATTAGAGCTATGAATTGCCTAGAATGTTTAACTTCATTATTGCAAGATTGAGGTTACTGTAATTTGAGGTCTAAGTTAGAATAACAACTCATTTTTGCAATATCTTATGATATATCTTAGGTTTAAGTTTTCCTCAATATTTTTGGAAATGAACCTAGTTGAGTATGCCATGATTTTACTGTATGTGTTATTAACATTAATCTATGGCATGCAAATTTTGTTTAAGAACAAGATGAACACATAGTTCGTGTTGATCATTATAAAAAGCTCACAAGGCATCATCAAACAAACAACATGAGCTTCAAAATTCATTACTTAAGTTCTATGATTTAGTGCCCTCTTTGTATCAAGCTAAATCAAGGTTCTAGGACTTAGGATATATATAAGTATCCCCAACATCTAGCTCATCATATTGAGGTTCATCATGTTTTTCGGAATCACGGTTTGAACTTTGTGCTTTACTCTCAAGTTATATTATCATTGGAGATGTGTTATCCATGAGTATTAATTCTTCTGTTCAAATGTATGAAAACCTGTTTTGAGAAATACATTTTGGTTAAGGGAATTCTTTTTAAGATCAATAAAAAAAATTCTAATTGTATTAACGTTTAGGAGGGGTTGAGAGTTGAACCAAACTTGGTGCTGAAACTTATTAGAATTTCTGAAATTTGGTTTATGAAATTGTAAACTGAGAAACTTTCTGTACTGAATCAGATCGGTCCACCGACCGATCAGGACACACCCTGATCGGTCACCGTGATCGATCAGGGATCCCTCTGATCGATCTGGTGACCGATCAGATCAGGGAACTCCTTGATTGTTTCAAAAATTCCTCAGTCCGATCCCCTTTGATCAAATTGTATCAGATCACTAATCATACTGATATAAACAAACACATAATCCAATTATATTTGGAACATACTCATCATACTTGGAACAAACCTAATGCCGATTCGATACAAACCCGTGTTAGAATTTTCAAAATTCATAAGAAAGGGTTGTTTGAATCATGACTCTTGTTCCTTAATGAGCAATAACTTTTAGTCAAGAAACTCATGTCGTGTTTTAGAAATTTTTCTGAAATACCTATAGTCTACACCTGTGTGATCGGATGAGTTCTGGATTGAACAAACATATTCCTGGAAATATCAATTGTTAATGCAGTCAGATCAGGAACGTATCAGAGGTTCAGAAATTTTTTCTGAAATCTGATCGGTCCCTAGACTAATCAGAAAGAATTCTGTATCGAATACTCAACGAACCTGATCGGTCACGAAGACCAATCAGGACTAGGTGTCGGATACAGCTGCGTTACTTACTTGTCATATGAAGCATATACGTATTTGACCATGATATAATTCTGTATATGCTTTCATGTGTAATTCACACTTACCTTTGATTATTTTGGATTTGGGGAGATACCCTTGTTTAAGGGGGAGGTATGTTTAAACTTAATAATCATACCCTTTTCGATGTTTGACAAAGGGGGAGAGAATGGTTGATTAAGTTTAGGGTTGTATTATTATAGGGGGAGGACTTTGATTCCCTTACGATAATTGAATTGACTTCAATTGATCATTAATACCTAAACTTAAATCGGGTTGTCAAACAACAAAAAGGGGGAAATTGTTGATGCAGTCTGGCCCAATTGTTGTTTTGGTGTTGACACCGATTTAAGTTTGGTTGAGTGAATTCAAATTAAGTCCTGGTCAGGGACTGGGCACGAAACCCTAGTGAGTGAAGCTAGGTTGAATGAAATCCCAGTGAGTGAAGCCGGGTCCTGGTGAGTGAAGCCAGGTGACGAAAATCCCGGTGAGTGAAGACGGGTCCTGGTGAGTGAAGCCAGGTGACGGAAATCCCGGTGAGTGAAGCCGGGTTTTGGTGAGTGAAGCCAGGTGACGAAAATCCCGATGAGTGAAGCCAGGTCCTAGTGTGTGAAGCCAGGTAACTGAAATCCTGGTGAGTGAAGCCAGGTGACTGAAATCCCAGTGAGTGAAGCCGGGTCCTGGTGAGTGAAGCCAGGTGATTGAAATCCCGGTGAGTGAAGCCGGGTTCTAGCGAGTGAAGCTAGGTGACCGAAACCCTGGTGAGTGAAGCCAGATCCTAGCGAGGGAAGCTAGGTTGAACGAAGTCCCGGTGAGTGAAGCTGGGCACGAAGTCTTGGTCCGGGGGACTGAGCATTGCGTGTACTGGTCGGAGAGGGCACGTGAGCTCGTTCTCTGGGACCAGAATGAGTCAGAGAAGGCTAGGGAGGTTGTTCTCTGGACTTAGGGCTGATTTGGTCGAAGCTGGATCGGTCTGGAGACCGATCAGGGAATTGGCACAAACTCCCCGTTGTGGATCGGTCTGGTGACCGATCCAAGGAATTCTGATCGTTCTGGTGAACGATCAGAGAGAGAACAAATCCTAATGTTCGGCTCCTGATCGTTCTAGTGAACGATCAGGGAGAGAACAAAATGTCTCTGTTGAGTCTCTGATCGTTCTGGTGAACGATCAGAGAAGAGACAGTAGGTTTTTGTAAGAGACCTTGATCGGTCTATCTGACCGATCAAATGTTGCGACTTTCCTTATCCCGACCGATTAGGATGGCTCCTGATCGGTTAGGGAGTGACCTGATCGGTCACCAAACCGATCAGGGCACAACCTGATCGGTCAGGTGACCGATCAGGGGCTTTGGCCTGCGGAAGCTGGAGAAAACATCAGCAAAGGGATGGATCGGTCCGGTGACCGATCCACGATCTGTGATCGGTCAGTGTGACCGATCACAAGAAATCCGCGATCCCAGTTTTCTCACTGTGGACCGATCAGGCTGGAGCCTGATCGTTCAGGGCTTTCCCTAATCAGTCTGGTGACCGATCAGGATCCTCTCTGATCGGTCTGGAGACCGATCAGTAGCTGAAAACTTTAATTCAAATCCGCTGTCAGACTTCTGATCGCGTCTGTTTGCTCTGTATTTTCTCTGCTACTTACTGATTCCCGTTTGATTTCATTTGCTAAGTGTCTGCTAAGTGTGCAGGTGATACAGGGAGGATTCAAACAATGGAAGAGAGTCAACTGGGGACTTTCCTTTGAGCAGGTTTAGCTATTTTCTCTTCTCAGGTTTCAACGGGCGTCTGGCGCTGTTGGCAACGGCTGGGAAGCTGACGAACTAATCTGGGGCTCGGCTGAAGAGAGTTCAGGGAGTCCAAAAGAGGTCAGTGTAGCTGGGGCTGTTGCAGATGAGCAACTGTGAGATGCAGAGGTGCGCCAGTGGTGATCTGGCGATGAGCAGGTTTAAGTGTTGGCTGGTGAAGAAGAGAAGTGTGATCTCTTGCATTATTCTACACAGCAACTCTTGTGAAGCTCTCTGGTCTTTGGCTAACTCTTGTATACACTGAAAGTCTTTGAGCGATCTGTTGCGACTTGAGCACTTGGAAGGATTTGAGAACGTTGTGTGGCGATCAATAAGCAGACAAGGGAGAGCTGAGTGAAGGCTCTTGCCGACGTTGTGCTGGGTTGTGAGTATTGCTTTGTAAACGTTTCTCCTTCGCTTGTGCTCTATAAGTTTGCTTTTGTCTCTGTGCTTTGATTTCATATCTTTCTGTTGAGACTTATTGTGGAGAGGTTTCTCCACCTAGAAGGAGACATTTGATATCCGGATTTCCCGGGACTTGATCTGCCGACGATCAAGGGATCGCCCACCTTACGGGCATTCCAAGGAGTAGGAGCAAGTTATCCCCGAACCTTGTAAGCCATCTTTGTTAGCGTCTTGAGTTTGTGTTTAGTTTTAGGGTTTTATCTCCTGTTTAGTTTCTGCATTGTTTCTGCATTTATTCTTGTAGTCTTCCGCTGCTAACCCTTAAGTGCAGAAAACTCAAAAAGAGTCAATTCTTTTGTGTCTGGATACATTCACCCCCCCCCCCCCCTCTATAGCCATCCAAGCACCAACACTTTTTTGGGTCCCTCTTCTTCTCAAGGGTTGGCGAGGTCGATTTGTAGTGCCTCATGCGTCCTCATGTTCTTATGGGCTTCAGTCCTGACCTCCCCACTGTAGCATCGCCGAGAAGCTAGCTGGTCCCCTTTAACCTCGGTCACCTGCTCACCCACCGAGAACTTGATCTTTTGGTGGTAGACTGAGACCACCGCTTGGAAGAAGCTGAGTGTTGGACGCCCCAGGATGGCGTTGTAGGATGACGGGGCCTCCATGATCATGAATGGAGTCCTCCTCGTCCTCTCCAGCGTGTCATCCTCCAACGACAGGGATAGGGAGATCTGCCCTATCGGCTACACTCGGTATCCGGTGAAGCCAAAGAGAGGGGTGGAGATTGGATGCAGCTCATCCTCGTCGATTTGCATCTGGTCCAGAGCTGCCTTATACAAGATATTGACAGAACTACTTGTATCCACAAAGACGCGCTTAACCTCGTAGTTAGCTATGCATCCGAGGATTACCAGTGCATCTTCATGGGAGCTTCCACGTCCTCCAGATCATCGAGGCCGAATGAAATAACAGCGCCCTGACGCTTATCGCTGCTGGTCCCGATGGCGTAATTCTCCAGTCGACGGGTATGGGCCTTTCTCATCCATGAGAATCTCCGCCAGTAGGTCCTCCGGAGATCACTCCCACATGGCCCGATGGAGGCTGCGCGCCAAAGCATTGCCCTTCTTGGGATCTCATTCGGGGGAGATAGATGGGCGGGGCACTATCTCCCGACTCCTTTCTCTTGAACGTGGCCGAGATCTCCACCCGGCTCTATCATCCCCGGATTGTCGCCGACGAGGGGAAGGGCTCCACAGAGGGGATCGTCGTCGGTGCCCCACTTTATTCCACCGCTTGCGAGGCTTGGCATTCACGTCCTGAGACCTCCTTCTCTTCAAGGCGAAGCACTCCTCTATAGAGTGTGTTATACTGCCGTGGAAGTCGCAGTACTTCTCGGTGGTTCAGGCTCCCGGTGTCGACCGTTTCCACCAGTCTCTTCTTACCAGCCCAGTGGTCCTTCCCATAATGAGGATCCTTCGCCCGGGCTGGTGCGGGTGGTTTCTTCTCTCGGATCGTACCGAGATCTGCATAGGGGATCCGGCTAGATCTTTGCGGCGAGCGTGCTACACCTCTTTGACGTTAACATGCTTGATGGATCATCCCAGTAAGTCATCGAAATTGGTTGGCGGCTTCTTCACCAGTGATCGGAAGAAGTCGCCTTCGGAGAGTCCCTACGTAAAGGTGCTGACGAGGATCTCCGAAGTAGCGGTTGGCACATCTTGCGCCACCCGATTAAACCGCTGGATATAGTCCTTCAGCGGTTCTTTCGCCTTCTGCTTGAGGGCGAACAAATTCAACGTCGTCTTCTGGTATCGACGGCTACTGGCGAAGTGGTGTAGGAAAGCGGTTCTAAACTCCAAAGGAGTTTATAGAACCTTGGGGCAGCCTCTGGAACCATCTCTGGGCGCCCTGACAAAGTGTTCAAGAACACTCGGCACTTCACACCATCTGTGTACTGGTGTAAGAGAGCCGCGTTCTCGAACTTGCAGATATAGTCCTCTGGATCCGTCTTCCCATCGTAATCAGCAATTCCTGACCACGAAATTGCTTAGGCATGGGGTCTTCTACGATGTCAAGGGAGAAAGGGGTAGAGGGTGCTTTCAGGAGGGCTTTGGGCCCTCGTTCTTCCCCGGTCTTCCCTCCTGCCGTAAAACGCTGGAGGCCACGGAGTGTGCTCTCTCCAGGTCTCCCAAGGAATCTCGCCGGGCCGCTGGAGTTGTCATTGCTGGTCCCACCGGGGGTGAGACAGATCTTCGATTGCGGTGGTGCGAGACAGACATTCTTGGGATCTCGCCTTGAACCGAAGCTGCTCGTCATGAGGCGGCTTGCTCAATTTAGTGTTGTTCCAGCGCTCCTTTGACGGCGTTGGCGACTAGGCAATCCAACTCCTCTCTCGTCAAGATGATGGGTTGTCCCTCTGGATTTGTCATCACGGTGCTCCTTCAGGTGCTTTGATTACGTTTCCCATAGACGGCGTCAAACTTGTTCCAGAAGGAAACTACGCGGACGGCGAGTCACCAAAGAGCAGCCCACGAGGACGGTGACGGAGAGAAGACGATCGCGCCCTGCGAGATTAACACGAGCGTTAATGGGAACACACCGGAAGGTTTTCCACGGAGCTCACTCCGACGCCAAGTCAGGAATCAGAATTCTCTTAGGAGGACAACGAGGAAGCAGGATCTGATTAAGTTCGAAAAGCTTACCCCTTTACCTGGATTTCGAAGCACCTTATATACCTGAGGGCTTGGTCACACGTGTCTCCACATTTCTCCACGTTCCCTGATCATCGGTTACATGATAACTTTTAGGTAACGACCATTGCGATCATTAAGGCCTTAATTGCCGCGTGTAGCGGACAATAATTATCCGATAACTTTCCTATTCTGGAAAGAGAACAGCTACTTGAAATCGGGCTATCAGATATATTGATCTTTGGGCTCCACTCTCCCGAGTAGGTCTCGGGGTCTCATCTCCCGAGCTGACCTCGGGCCTTTATTTGTTTTGTCACGAGGGTCTCGAGGACCTAAAGTCCAGCCTGACCTCGGACGTCTGTCCTTCCGAGTTATTTCCGGGCACCTGACATCGGTCTGACCTCGGGGGCTCTCGCCTGTTCTCCCGAGGTAGTCTCGGGAGCCTGAAGCTCGACCTGACCTCGGGCGTCTGTCCTCCCGAGATAGTCTCGGGAGCCTGAAGTCCGGCCTGACCTCGGGCGTCTGGCCTCCCGAGATAGTCTCGGGAGCCTGAAGCTCGGTCTGACCTCGGAGCTCTGATCTACTCTCCCGAGGGGGTTTTGGTATGACTCAACGTTCAGGTTCAGTGGACCCTGACACGTAACTTTCCCTGTGTCATGTGTCAATCCTGAGATGCTCAACCCCATCAGCCCATAAAAATTAAGATATGTTATTTCGACAACAAAGTAAATATGGATTGCACAGAAACCTCGAGTATCAAATTTTACTAGGAAAGGAAAAAAAAAGGAGGTATTTATAAGCAAAGAATCAACCAAAGTTTACAAATTCCAGTTGTTGGTGGTTAATATTTGACCAAAGCAACAAACAAATTTAAGAAAACATATTTGTTGTCAAGTGAGACAAGAAAACATCTTTGTAACTAGAATGCAGATGTTCATCCTCTTTTTAAGTCAGCTATAAAACTTCATGTGGCGCTTCATGTTTTCCGAATCATGCATTCAAAAATTCTACTACCTTGAGTCTCACGAAAAATGCCAAGCAGCACACTGATAAAGATCATGATAACAGTAAGAAACAGATCAGCCAGCCGTGCAGCAACCCGCATTCTTTAAGGCTTCGTCACCCTCCCCTATCTTAATATTCTGCCCTTTAGGCACAGTTGAAGTATCGTCACTGGCGTCAAGCATCTTCTTGCTGACCACATGGTAGATCTGAGTGAGCACTTCAGTGAAGGCATTATCTACGTTCATGGACTCGAGGGCTGAGGTCTCTACGAAGAAAGCCTTCTCTCTTTGAGCAAAGGCCTGTGCATCTTCTAGAGGGACGGACCTAATGTGGCGCAAGTCTGCCTTGTTGCCCACGAGCATGATGACTATATTTTGATCTGTGTGATTCTTGAGTTCCTTCAGCCATCTCTCCACATTCTCAAAGGTGATATGACGAGTCACGTCGTAGACAATAAGGGCACCAGCAGCTCCTCGATAATAAGCACTAGTAATTGCACGATACCTGCACGAACAAAGGAAATTTTGAACCAAGTGATTTACTGATTTAAGAGCAAGTTAATATACTAGTCAGGGCACAAGTTGTAGGTATAATGAACCATCTTACTTCTCAAGCTGTTAGCAACAACCCGCAAAAGGGAACTAAATGGAAGGGTTTGAGAATGATGCGACACTAATACTACATTAAGGAATGATTGGCTAACTAGTTATCCTAAAGTTATCTGAGTGACAACCAAGGAATTCAACTTATCAAATTATTGGTCAAAAATGCTGGTTGAATGGTACAACAAAAAGTGATCTGAGTGACAACCAAGGAATTCAACTTATCAAATTATTGGTCTAATGCAGACAAATGCTGGTTGAGTGACAACCAAGTGATCTACTGATTTAAGAGCAAGTTAACATACAAGTCCGGGCACAAGTTGTAGGTATAATGAACCATCTTATTTCTCAAGCTGTTAGCAATGGAAGGGGTTTGAGCATGATGCAACACTAATACGTAAAGAATGATTGGCTAACTAGTTATCCTAAAGTTATCTGAGTGACAACCAAGGAATTCAACTTATCAAATTATTGGTCTTATGTAGACAAAATGCTGGTTGAATGGTACAACATCAGTAATTTCATTATCTCAAGATCATTGTAAGGGATGCTGGGGTGGATGGAAATGTGGATGTGTAGCATAAGATTCCTTGTTCATTGATTAGACAATTTTAACAATGGTTGTCTAGGCCTAATATAATCCTCAACGTTTTCTTTTGGGCCTGGAATCAACGTTGGAGATTTATGTCATGTTATCTTTTATATCTTACTTGGAAAAAAAAAATTTCCTTATTCAGATCTTAGGTCAAACCATGTTGGTGCCGAAATTGTATTATTTTTGTTAGCACACATTTCTCATGCATGCATTAAGCCAATTCTACTTTGGATTTACTTGATTGACAAGTCTAGCAAGAAAATGATAATGCTACAACAATTAGATTGACCCCAAAGTCAACTAAAACATGCATCATGACACATTTAGGACACATCCAAAGACTTGATAGAAAATGGTTGAATAGCAATAACTTGCCATTGCTTGTCATCATCAAAAGGCATTCTTAAAATGTTCATGCATCCGACCTCTTCCCTTATCCATAATGCCGAACAATCTGTCTTTCCAAGAACTTGTCTGATTATGTATTATTTTTATTATCATACTTTTGCTGTTGGTTGAATTGCATAAGAATTTATACTATTGCATTCTGGTCTATTAAGCAAATATTCGAGTATATCCTATTTATGCTAGAATAACTTTTGCTACTAATTGAATCTTTAAACAAAATAAGAAATACTGATTACTAAAATTTTAGAGATCATATAATATACAAGATTGAACAGAAAATTAGGTGATCTTCTTCACGAAAATCCACATGATCCAAAAAAATAAATATTGAAATCAGGTTTATAAATAGGAGATAACTAACCAAAATTCTGAAACTGCAACATTCCAGCCAAGCGATAATAAGTTCTTTATATCAAAGTTTGTGCAGAAATGAGAGAAAGAAAAGGGTTTTAGAAATCAATAAACAAAACCAAATCACATGCACCAACCAATGCACGTTTTGGTTGGACAAGTAATAGGAGAGATTAATCAAGTCAATATAAGGCAAAGGAATCAAATTAACTAATAGTTGTTTTGAAACCATCAAACCATATGGAATTGGAATATTCTAATTCTAATATTCTATTGCATTCATGTGTTTGGTGCGCAACTGAAGGAAAATGAGATTTCAAAAAAATGAGAGAAGGTTTGAAAATTCAAAAAAAAAATCCAGATTAAAGATTTTTCAAATATTCAGATGTAGTTGACCTCAAATTAATGGGAATATTGTGCCCAAAAAAAACAAACAAATGGCAGTATTGAGTTAGGTCGATGTATCCATAATCTAAAGTTTCTAGCGTAAAAAACAAAATTCTAACTCTTGTTTTTTCCAGTTAAGTTCAAACATGAGAACATAAGAATTGGAATCAGAATTCATTGGAATTCTTTTTCAATACCTAATTAGATTTTTTTTTACATGAATCGGATTTAAAAAGAACGGTATGATTAATAATATGAATTTACTCGGAATCTGGATTAGGAAACCCATTCATTTGTAAAGTATAATCTAAAATAAAAAAATTGGTACAAATTGTGAAAATCACTAGCTGCATTGTTTTGTTGATTCAGGAATTAAAGGGAAGAAAAATGCATGCAAGTTTGAAAATGAATTACATGGTTTACACGCACCTTTCCTGTCCGGCGGTATCCCAGATCTGTGCCTTGATGAGCTTTTCGTCGACGCGGATGGTGCGGGTGGCGAACTCGACGCCGATGGTGGACTTCGACTCGGTGCTGAACTCGTTGCGGGAGAATCGAGAGAGCAGGTTCGTCTTCCCCACCCCGGAGTCCCCTATCACCACCACCTTGAACAAGTAATCGTAATCCTCGTCCACCCTATACGCCATTCCTTTTTTCGATGTCAACCACCCTCTTCTTCCTCCTCCTCCTCCTCTGTCGCTACGAAAAACCAGCTCTTCCTCCTCTTCTCTCGTGATCGAAGAAGAAGAAGAAGGAGAAGGAATCGATCGATCGATCAATGATTTGGAACGAAAGGGCGATGGGATTAATCGTTCGCCGCAGAGACGACGGAAAGGGAGAGGAAGGACGGGAAGCTCGATGAACAGTATTTGACAGAGTCTCTGCTCACGTGGCAGATCTCTGCTACTTACCTCACAATATTTCCAACATACTATGTCCCATCAAAAAGCTACCGTTTTGTTTACCCATCTGTCGTTGGAGTGCTTTTGCCGGTCCATGCGGAGGTGGCATGGAGCACCTTCCGTAGTTGTCAAATGTCATACTCTGCCAGAAAGCTACCCTTTGCTTACCGTATTGTTATTGGAAGTAAATTCGCGTTTCTGCGAACATGGCAGGTCTCTTAATTTTTTTTAGACATACAATAACTATTATCTGATAAATTAATAATAATAATTTTTAATTATATGATAAATTAAATGAGATTTTAAAATATATGATAAATGTCTAACATATTGAATTATTATTTTAATAAAATAATTTATTTTATAAATGATGACTATATTAAATTAAAAAAGATTTTATTTTATGATGACTAAATTAAATTGGTAAGTATTTTTTTCTAGTTTTATTGAATATAAGGTAATAATGTATATGAAATTACGATAATAACTATAATTAAATCTTCTTAAAAAATTATTATTACAAAAGCTTGATTATGATAAAAAAATATTAATTAGTAGTATCAAGAAAAAATAAGCGTTAGATCTTTTCTTTTATTACACTTTTATGAAATTTATTTGTAATTTATTTTTTCCAAAATTATTTATTTTTTATGAAATTAGGCTTTGATTTTATCTTTTATTATATTATGGAATATATATGGCATCTCACAGAGAAAATAAATTATGAGATTATCTGGATCGTGACTAGCCTATGAGAAAAGACAGACAACATCTGATTTTGGAATAATGATATAATAGTTAAATTTTGTAATGAATAATTAAGAAAGTTTACATGGGAATCTCAATTGCGATGTAAAAAATATTGTTCTTTCCATGAGAAAAGACTATGGAATGTTGGTCGGTATTCGTCCAACCATATTTTAGAAGATAAATGATACGTGAAAAATCTCAAAGAAAAATTTAATAAATAATATAATATTTTATATATAGTGATCTTCGACAGATTTATCATATTTTCATAATATAGTTTAATTTCAGATGATGGACGAAGGTTGTCAATGATGACCAAGCGACAATCGAATATGTGTATATAAAATATCACATTATTCAATAAATGTTTTATTGAATTTTTTTCATTAAACTGATCAAAACTCATTTTTTAATTAGAGTCTATATTTTTTTCATAAGGTCAACAACTAAATAGAATATTGATCATATTTATTTACTTATAAATTGCTTTAAAATCTCTATTCACAATATAAATTTCACCTATAATTTCTATCTCAAAAAAAATTTATTTCTACTGCCTAACTAAATATATATTTACTTCAACTCCCTAATGGATACTAATTTATCTAATTATCCTCGTTTTTTAAATAAAAAAATCTAAAATTAAATATAATTTCTTTTAAATTTAGTATCATTTAACTAGAATATAATATATTTTCTACCAAATCGAGCACAACTTTTTTCCACTTGATCAATTGATTAATTAGATGAAAAAATTATGCTCAATTTGATAGAAAATATACTAGATGAAAATAATGATAAATTTAGGAGGAATTATATTTTTTTATGCTTTTTAACTTTAAAAAAAGGGATAATTAGGTAAATGAATGTGTATTGGAGAGTTAGAAAGGGAGTTGAACCAAAGTAAAGTTAGTATGCAGAAAATGAGAATAATTTTTTTTTACGTATGGATTGAAGAGGAAATTGAATTTATTACTAGGGAGTTCAGGCTTTGATTAATAGCTAAAACTACATAAAATAAATAAAATATTATCACTTTGCTATATATATATATATATATTATATATATATATATATATATATATATATATATATTTCATAATTTTATTTTTTCGAATTCGTAAATATTATGTGTATTATTTGTTATATTGATATTTAAAAAAATTATTATTGATGGGTCGAGTAGCCCGCGGCAGGTACGAGGGATAAAGAAGCCGTATAGCAAAACGTAACGAGTCTGAATGACTCCTCTGTTAGAGCTCTCGGGATATATTCGGGAAGAGAGCCTCCAGGGCCCCTCTCGGGAGACACGTCCTGGAAGATCAGATCGGAACCCCCCCACCCCCGGGATCACCCCAGGAAGTCGAGTCCCGAGATCACCTCGGGGAAGTAAAGCGCCCGCGATCGCCCGGGCCAGAAGACCCCGAGATCACCTCGAGGAAGCGGAGCCCAAGTTGCATTCGGCCTCAAGTAACGATCTCCTCTTTTCTCGGATCTATGGATAAGCATCCTCATTAACGCGGAGTCATCATGACCCTTAAATGCCCCAACGGGTAGAAACACATAACGATGGCGTGGACCGTTTCAAAGGCTATCCAATAACCGCCGAAGAGGGGGGACGTGGCACAGATCATGGGGACGCGCCAAGGCAGCCGCGCAGGTATAAAAGACAATCCAACCCCTCCGGTAAAGGAGTTATGCTCTCTTAGCTACTCGTACATTTTTCCTGCTTACTACTCCCTTCTCCATCAAGGCATTGACTTGAGCATCGGAGTGGGCTCCGCCGGACAACCTTCGGTGTGTTCCTCTAACGCTCGTGTTGATCTCGCAGGGCGCAGAGTTCCTCCCCTCCTGTCAGCTTCCACATGGGCTAAAACTCGGTGACTGGTCATCGACGTCAATTCCTTCCAGAACAAGTTAGGCGTCGTCTGTGGGAAACCAGCAAAGCACCTGAAGGAGCACCGATGGTAGGACCAGAGAGACAACCGATTGTCCTGACAAGGGAGGAACTAGACCGCTTGGTGGCCAACGCCATCAAAGAAACGCTAGAGCAACACCAAATTGAACAAGCTGCCTCACAGCAAGGGGCTCCCGCACGGGAGGAGATCCCTAAATCTCCGTCTCGCACTCGTGAAGATCCGTCACCCCAGTAGAAAGACGAGACGGAGCATCCCCAGGTCCCCGAAGAGACTCTCCCGGGGATATCGAGAGGGTCCACTCGGTAGCCTCCAGCACACAAAGGCACGAGGAAGGACAAGGGAAAATGGAGGAACCTAAGGCTTCCCAGAAGGTTCCCTCTACTCCATTCTCATCTGAGATTGTTGTTGACCCTATGCCGAAGCAGTTCCGCGGGCCTGGGATCTCCGATTATGATGGGAAGACGGATCAGAGGATCACGTCTGCAAGTTTGAGAACGCGTACTCTTGCACCAGTATACTGACGGTGTAAAGTGTCGGGTGTTCCTGAACACCCTGTCTGGAGTAGCTCAACGATGGTTCCAGAGGCTGCCATCAGGTTCTATCAATTCCTTCACAGAGTTCAGAACCGCCTTCCTCCACCACTTCGCCAATAGTCGTCGCTATTAGAAGACGACACTCAATTGTTCACCCTCAAGCAGAAGCCAAAGAGCCACTCAAGGAGAACATCCAGCGATTCAACAGGGTGGCGCAAGACGTGCCCAGTGCAACGTCAGAAATCCTTGTCAGTGCCTGCACTCAAGGGCTCGCGGAAGGGGATTTCTTCCGATCCCTGGTGAAGAAGCCCCTGTCAGTTTCAATGACCTGCTAGGGTGTTCCTTCAAACACGTTAACATGGAGGAGGTACAATATGCCCGTCGCAAGGAACCAGTCGAAGTCCTCCCTGCGCTGTTCCCCAGTCTGAAAGGAAGGAGCCACCAGCTCCATCTCGGGGAAAAGACCTCTACCTTGGGAAGGACCAGTGGGTGGGTAGACGCAGGCTGGTTGAGATGGTGGATACAGAACAGCCAGAACCCGGGTCGAAGTACTGCGGTTTTCATGGCAGCATGACACACTCTACCGAGGAGTGTCACGCCTTGAAGAAGAGATTCAGTGAGGAGGCAGACACCAAACCTCGAAGAAAGTGGAATAAAGCGGGGTATCGCCGAAGGTCCCCACATCGAAGCCTTTCACCTCGCCGACAGCATGCCGGGGAGAGCGAGACCCGACATCGGTCTTGGTCACGGTCGTGAGGAAGGAGTCGGGGGCCTCCTCCCCCCCGAAGATCTCTCTCCGTAGAAAGAGATCCCCAGAAGGGCAAAGCCCCTATGCGCGGCCCGCCCTCTGGACACGTCGGAGTGATCTCCGAAGGACCTACCGAAGGAGACTCTCACCGGGCAAGGAAGTCTCATACCCGGCGGGTGGAAAACTACTCTATTGGGATGAGCTAGAGCTAAGAGCATGACCCTACAATTTCTTTCGGTCCAGCGAACCTGGAGGAGGTGGAAGCTCCCCATGAAGATGTCATAGTAATCATAGCTTGCATTGCCAACTACAAGGTTAAGCGCATCTTCGTGGACACAGGAAGTTCTGTGAACATCTTATACAAGGCGGCTCTGGACCAGATGCAGATCGACGAGGATGAGCTACTCCCGGTCTCGACCCCACTGTTCGGCTTTACGAGGTACCGAGTACAGCCAATAGGGCAAATCACCCTATCGCTCTCATTGGGTAGCGACACGTTGGAGAGGACCAGGAGGACGCCTTTCTTAATTGTGGACGCTCCCTCCTACAATGCCATCCTGGGCCGCCCAACGCTCAGTGTCTTCTAGGCGGTGGTCTCTGTCTACCACCAGAAGATAAATTTCCCCGTAGGCGTCCGGGTGGTTGAAGTCAGAGGGGATCAGCTGGTGTCTCGGCGATGCTACAGCGGGGAAGTCCGAACAGAATCACGGAAGAACCCAAGGGCATTAGAAGACTAGCTGGAGGAGATGGTCAGGCACAGGGGGAGAGGGACAAAAGGCTCAAGAGGCCCTGACAGGATAACTATCTCTGACCCTTCTTGTCTCGGTAAGATTTACCTTGCATATTATATACCCACCTGTGTATCTTTGCTGCCTTGCAGCAAATTCAAGTAATAATAGAAGTGCACTCTCCAACATATCAAATGTGCTACCGAGGACTTAAAAACCCTAATACCTTGTGGTGCTGCGGATGCCCGAGGTACTTAGGCTTGGTCTGGGTTGCTACGGACTCCCAACCAAGGTTAAAACCCCTAATATCTCGCGATGCTGCGAATGCCCAAGGTATTTAGGCTTGGTCTGGGTTGCTACAGACTCACAACCAAGGGTAAAACCCCTAATACCTTGCGGTGTTGCGGATGCCCGAGGTACTTAGGCGTGGTATGGGTTGCTACGGACTCCCAACCAAGGGTAAAAACCCTAATACCTCGCGGTGCTGCGGATGCCCAAGGTACTTAGGCTTGGTCTAGGTTGCTACGGACTCCCAACTAAGGGTAAAAACTCTGATACCTCGCGGTGCTGCAGATGCCCGAGGTACTTAGGCTTGGTCTGGGTTGCTACGGACTCCCAACCAAGGGTAAACTCCCTAATACCTTGCGGTGCTGCGGATGCCCAAGGTACTTAGGCTTGGTCTGGATTGCTACGGACTCCCAACCAAGGGTAAAAAGCCAAATACCTCGCGGTGCTGCGGATGCCCGAGGTACTTAGGCTTGGTCTGGGTTGCTACGGACTCCTAACCAAGGGTAAAACCCCTAATACCTCGCGGTGCTGCGGATGCCCGAGGTACTTAGGCTTGGTCTGGGTTGCTACAGACTCCCAACCAAGGGTAAAAACCCTGATACCTCACTATGCTGCGGATGCCCAAGTACTTAGGGTTGGTCTTGGTTGCTACGGACTCCCAACCAAAGGTAAAAACCCTAATACCTCGCGGTGCTGCGGATGCCCAAGGTACTTAGGCTTAGTCCAGGAAGCTACGGACTCCCGACCAAGAGTCAAAACCCCTAATGCTTCGCGGTGCTACAGATGCCCGGGGTACTTAGGCTGTACTCTGTAGACACCCGACCGAGTGGGCGAGACTCTGGCCTGGGACAAGTTGCGCCATGATGCTAAGGGCTAAACTGATCTACCCGACAAAAGGGGAATAAGCAAGGCATCAGGACATTTATACAGACGTGCACACACCAAAGGTAACAAATATTTTTCTTAACTTATAGGGGAAATACATTGATGACAACATCTCAGAGAAATACCAAAGCAACAATCAAAAGATCCGGTAAGGGGAATCACTCCTCTACTCAGACTTTTCTTCACCATCGCAATATCCCCTCAGAGTCGCTTGGCTCAAAACCGTCTTCCAATTGCTGGTGAGCGGGGATCCATGCGCGTCATGATTGAAATCCTTGAGTCCTCGGTCGTAATGGAAAAATCTCGTCCTTCGTCCGCGTAGCCAGTGCCAGACGAGGATGCCTGAGATAACACATGGGTGTGACAATCCCATCTGAAGACCCCGACCACCTCTTCCCGCAAGGAAACATCCAACAACAAGGATGACACAACATTCAGAAGGAAGAGGAGGGGAAACAGCAACTGTAATTTCTCTCTGGAGAATGGCACTGCATCAAGACGTAAAGAAGAATTGCCAAGAAAGAGGAGAGGAAGCAGTGGTTGCACTCGTCCCTCTTGGTGACGGTACTGCACCATCCCCGGCAAACACCATCCGATCCCCAAAACTCGGGGAAACGAGGATTTGGAAGAGGATGGCGTTTGAGGCAGATAGGGGACGTACCGCCATGGGGCTCTCAGGGGAGGCAACCATCAGGATATGTCATCTCCGCCATGCCCCTGGCAGATGTGTGATGTCTCTTCTGGACTCCTAGGATAATCCCGGAGTCCCACCTCCACCAGGATCTTCAGCGAGACCCTGAACATCATCTCTATCATGCTCCCCAACAAGTAGTATGAAACATGAAGTTCCACCTTCACTGGGCCCTTCGGCAAGAAACACTACTGCGTCTTCGCTATCCTCCCCGGCGGCGTCAACAACTCCCGCCGGAAAGAGGGGTAGAGGAAAGGACACTGACATCCCGCCACAAAGAGTCTGTCAGGGGAAGGAAAGCGGAATGAATAGGGAAGGATGGCTCACCCCTCTCCCCCTATTTATAGTGACCACTGCCTCTCCGCGCATTTAATGTCGGCATGGCATGGGAACAGCAACGGACGCCAGCTTTGAAGCATCGCATCGATTGGCATGCCTTTGTCGCGCCTGGGAAACCACGACACTTTATGAGTTAACCCAAGAGACTGCGGGGGCGACGGTTCGTAAGTCGCCAGCATTTTCCAAAAGAGAAGAGTCGATGGGGGCCACACAAGGGAATAAATGTGAGTCTGACATTTGAGCTTGCGGAGTTATCTTGGGAGGACCGTACCCCGGATTAACCCCGAAAAACTTCTATCTTTCTATTCTCTAAGCCTTCGCTGCAAAGACACTTAACACGTGGAACCAGACTCAAAAGCATGCACAAGGTAGCAAGGTAAACAAATATGATCATTTTCATCAAAATTGATACATCAGGGCCAAGCTCCCTGATCACCCCCTAACCCTGCAACTCCTGGGCCTCGGGAGAGAACCCCTCTCAACCTTGGTTGTCACTCATAAATTTGGGTCAGCACCTAGAGGCAGAAGTTGATCCTTCTTCAACTGGTCGATGACCCCATGAAAGCCTTGCTTCAAGCGCCTCATTATTGGTCCGCAAGGTATCGACAAATTCATCTGATTCCAAGAACTTAGCCTTGAAGTCTGCCACAGCCTCTCTTGTTCTAGAAGTCTCAGCCGCTCGAAGGTCACGCAGCTCGGCCTCAGCAGCCTCCTTAGCGCCCCTCAGTTGTTCCACCTCGGCAGACATTTTATTTTGCTCTGTCAGGGCCTCCCTGAGTCTGTCATACCTCTGAGCGAGCCTGGGCTAGATCATCCTCGAAGACGGATACGCGATCAATCGCCATCATAAGGTCAAACTCCTTCTGGCCAAGTAGCTGCGCTTGATTCTAAACGTGCGCGTTCAACCTCTCGATTGAGGCCGCCATAAGTCGGATGTCGCCCGACAACTTCTTCTCTCTCACCCGAAGCTGATCCCGCTCCTGTGTCACCTGGAGCAGGTCCTTGGTAAGGGCCACTGCCCGCTCTGAAGCCAACCGTTCTCGGTGCCAGAAACCATGTAGGGTGGATTCCTTGGTCATCAGGGTGTTCAGCTGATGCTCCACCTTCGCCCGTAAAGCTCGGCTGACCCCCGCTTGCATAAGACCCGCCCGATGCTCGTGGTCAGCTGCAGTCTCCGCTCTCAAGACCCGACGAGTTAAGGCCTCAACCTGGGGCCAGGAGTATAAACCTCGGCCGGCTGTTAGGCAATCTTCGGCCGCCTGCATTGTACCAAGGAGTTACAAAGAACGTACAGGAGAAAACAACCTATATAATAGTAAACTACACCTTCAGAAGGGTCTCCCGGAGAGTGGTTAGGGGTCCGGCAAAGACTCGTATGGTTGCTCCTCCTGGGGACCTTGAGGTGTCAACCCGCCCCTCGGACGGCGACGAGTCCCGTCGAGGAGGAAGTAGCTGGACAATCGGAGCTTTAGGAGGAAGGCTAGAGGGGTCGGAGTCACCCTCCTCAGAACTGGAGGTCCCCTCGGATAGAAGCCCCTCGGTCGGAACTTCCTTCAACTGCACTGGGGGGAAGGATTGTATGGAAGCCTCCAATGCTGCATCCAACCTCTTTTTTAGGCGGTCAAGCTTCATCCGATATTGAGTACGCAATACCTCCTTACCCTTCAGAGCCTCGACCGTGTCAATTAAGGAAAAGCCGGGGGTCGGGACACCTACCTCCGGAACTGCGACCGGCGGATCGGGGGAAGATATGAGAACGGATTCCTCACCCTCAGAAGGAGAGACAACCTCCTCAGGAATTGGGGGAAGGAGGCTGGGACTACTGGAGCGCCGCCTTTTCCATCTGGGGCCCAAGCCCTCCGGAACCCGTCTTTTCTGCCGACCTGTGACTTGTACTAGTAAGGGGATGGTAGGAGGGGAGGTCCCCTTGTTGACCTCCTCCGGATGAATAGTAGCCGAGAGTGGGCCACCGCCTGAAGGAAGATCCGCCGCAGGGTCAACCGACAGACTAGTAGGTCCCTAGCTCGCAACAGGCGGGGTTGTAGTAGTAGCCTCTGCCCTCCCGGGTGAGGCAGGCCCACGGACAATTCAACGGTCCCCTCTGAAGACTCGGCAGGCGCAGGAGGTGCCTCAGGAGCAGTCGGGGGAGGAGTCAGCGCCTCCCGTTGGTCTCCTCCCACTTAATAAGTCAGCCCATCACCCTGACAAATATGACTTCCTCTGCAATAGCCAGACAAGAAAACATCAGTTGGAACTAATGGGCACTCATGGAAAAGACAAACATACCAAGGCTAGGGCTAATACGGGTCACTTTGGGGCTAAGGCTCGCCCGGTACATGAGTTCCTCACTCTGCACCTGTCCAGGGCCACTGAACTCCATGCCTGAAAGTACGTTCCTGGCTCACTGGTATGCAGGACTCTGGAGAAACTCCCCTAAAGAAGGGGGAGTTAGTAGAGCCTCAATCCAACGAAGAGGACTGAAGGGCAACACGGGCAGTCGAATGAAGAAAAACTTGTTAGTGCAGGCAACACTTAAGTCAAACTTGGGTTTTGATAATGGAAAAGGGTTTAGAAGTTAAGGTGTTATTGTGATCTAACATACTTACTGAGTGTGTAGGAAAAGTCCTAGATACACTAGGCAAGAAGTCCTGGCAAAGGGCTGGGCAAAGAAGTCTTGGTCGAGGACTGGGCAAGAAGACCTGACCAGAAGTTGGGCAAAGAAATCATGGTTGAGGACTGGGCAAGAAGTCCTGGCAACGGGCTAGGCACCGAAGACCTGACCGGAAGTTGGGCACGAAGACCTGACCGGAAGTTGGGCACGAAGACCTGGTCAGGTGCATTGGGCAAAAGTCCAACCAGAGGAGCCGGTTGGCAAAAGGTAAACTCTCCTGAGAGGAGTAGGTGAGGACGCGTTCCCCGTCGAGAGAACAGTAGGCGTCGGTTCGACCTAGGGTTCCATTTGGGAGACCCGAAGTCAGAACCAAGACAGCTAAGGCTGTAAATAATGACAAACATACTTTGCTTTCTTGTTTTGGAACTAACCTTGGTTGCAGGAAACAAAGGAGTGTGTTTCTGCAGCTCGGGCGCCCCAATGGAGTTGGGCGCCTAACTGGGGCTAGGCGCCTGTATGGATACGGGCTCCCCAGTGCAAAGGCAAAAACCAGAACATCGAAGCAAGCTGCCACGAAGCCTGTGGACTTAGTCAGCTCAGGCGCCCGTGAGGTCACGGGCGCCCCCATCAGCTCAGGCGCCCAAGTGGAGATGGATAAGCGCTGACCGAGCCTGCGGATAAGAGATCGCGCAGGGAAGGCCATGTGTTAGGTGCCCCCAACGACACAGGCGCCCGTATGGGTGCTATAAAAGGGGGTTCACCCCCAAGGCTTCAACATTCATTGCTCTCTACGCTCCAAACACTTTCGTTCAAGCACGGCGCTCCGGCAAAGTTCGACTTTGAGATTCCAGCACCGACGACGACCCTCTACTCCGAAATTCAATCCACCTCGGGCATCGGTAAAACTTTAAATTACAAAAGTGTTGCAAATTCAATTTCCAATTTTATATTTGTACTATCAATCTGTAAAAGTTTTCTCGAATATAGAATTGCCCAAAGTAAATGATCAATGACCATGGGCATTGGAGTAAGAGCCTACCGCGACTCCGAACCAATTAAAATCGACTTGTGTTCGCGTGTGTTCTGTTATTTTCCGCTGCGTATCTTCTCTAGTATTCCGAAAATTTTATAACGATATTCACACCCCCCCTCTATCGTTTTCTCCGATCCAACAAGTGGTATTAGAGAGGGTGGCTCAAATTTGGTGCAACCACCAAATTGAGAGTTTTTTTTCGGATTTTACGAAATTATTTTAATTTTTTTTATTTTTCTCGTTAATCGAGGTTGGTGCAACACCACTCGATCGTTTTCATTTCTATTAATTTTCTTCCGCACTACTAATCCAAGACCAAGTCTTGGAACAAGTTTTCTCTGTTTTTGTAAATTTTTCAGAAAATATTATGGCCATGCAAGAAGGATTCAGCACTGCCAGACCACCGCTCTTCAGTGGAGAAGATTTCTCCTACTGGAAAAGCAGGATGGAAGTCCACCTGAAAACTCAGGTGGACAGATAATAATCCATTCTGGTCTCGAAATCCCTAAGAATGCAGAAGGAGTGGCATAGCACTACTCTGAATGGGACGCCTCGCTGAAGAAGAAGATCGAGGTTGATGCAAAGGCAACCCAGACGTTGCAATGTGGATTAACCAAGGAAGAGCTGAACCGGGTGGGACCTTTCAACAGCGCCAAAGAACTATGGAACAAGCTGATTGAGCTGCACGAGGGTACCTCCGACACCAGAATCAGCAAAAGAGATATGTTGCTGAACAGACTCTAGACAATAAAAATGAACGAAGGCAAATCAGCAACACAGCTCCATGCCAGAATCCAGGAGCTGATGAACGAACTGTACACAATAGGTCACAAGGTAGAGAACCGTGATCTAATCAGGTATACCCTAAACACGTTCCCAAGGAACACACTGTGGACATCTATGGTAGATGCTTACAAGGTTTCCAGGGACCTTTCAAAAATTAAATTAGATGAACTTTTTTTCAGAATTAGAATTACATGAACTAATTGCACTATGGCCGAGAAAAGTATTGCTTTTCTTGTAGGTAAACCCCAAGGAAAGGTCGCCAAGAAGAAACCACAACCAGCACCCGAGTCTGACTCAGACACAGACTCAGAAGATAGTGAAGGAGATCGACTCAAATTGGTGCGGCTAGCTCGGGACTACTACAAGGAGCTGAAGCATCAAACCAACAGAAAGAAAGCGAGCCGACGAAAGGAAGATCCAGCTGAACCTTCAACTTCAAAGGCCAAAACAAATGTCACCTATTACGAATGCAACAAGAAGGGTCATTACAAGTTAGAATGCCCCAATCTGAAGGAAGCCAAGAAGACTCGAAGGAAGAAGGCTCTCCAAGCCACGTGGGATGAATCTTCCTCCGAAGAAGAAGAAGAGGCCCCACAATCAAATCTTCTCGCTTTAACCACTTCGGAAGACATCGACACCGGATCGAAATCGGAGCCAGACGACGGAAGACTCACAATCTCGGAAAACAACCAAATAACGGTAAGAAGTTATTCCGAAATTGAATTATCGAAATTAATTGCTTATTTATCTCGTAACTTGGCGAAAGCCAAAATCCTGGTCGAGTCCCTCTGACAGGAAGTAAAACTCTTGAAAGAGGAAGCCAACTCGAGATCCTTGACCGAGAAGGTTCAAGAAGAAAACTCTACTCAAGTTGAAAAGCTTGAGAAAGAGAACTCCTCCTTGAAAACTCAGGTCAAGGACCTCAGAGTGGCTTTAGAACGATTTACTTCGGGTTCCAAGGGTCTTGACATGATCCTTGGAAAACAGAAGTCCGTTCTTAATCGATCTGGGTTAGGGTATTGAACCAAGTCAAGACAACGATCGTATTATGCTGTATTGAACCAACCTAGAGCCAAAGTTCAAGCATGGGTCCCCAAGCTTTGCTTGAACAACCAAGCTGGACCAAACCAGTATTGGATCTCCAAGGACAAGATTCACATCTTGCCTAATCATTATCGAGGCTTTAGTCCAGGGGGAGCCAATTTAAAAACAATTTTCATAGTTAGATAAATTTTTTTTTGCTTAATTCTTTAATTTTATTGCATGTTTGCTTGTTTATTTATTTCTGCAAGTTATAATGTTTAGACCTAGGCCTGGTTAGACTAAGGACTAAAATGACTTAATTGAAATTTAAACAACATAGTATTGGGTGGAGGTGAGATGATAGTACATTAGGGAAGCCATTTTGGTGGAACTAGCCGAAGCTACCGATCCAAGACCCAAACTAGTTAGACCAAAATCTTTCAAGGAGTAACTTAAAGATGAATTTTCAATAAAAGGCTTTGTCAAGGAAAGGGTTGATGATCTAATAAGGCTACGGCCAAAGAAGGCCTAGTGCCTCGCCAAGACCTGGAAGCCAATTATTGAAAATCAAATTCACATTACTATTGTCAAATTTGAATCTAACACAAATTTCAATTAATCTTAGATTCAACACAGTTTTTTAAAATAAACTTAAAACTCAATTAAAATTTTCAAAATTAATTTAACCTTTTAAAATTAACCATGATTTCAAATTAAAATCTTGATTCTTTTAAAACCTGTCTCACAAAACTCATAAGGTTAACGTGATTGATAACACTAGATTAGGTGAGACAGATTAGATTGTGAAAATCAATTTAAGCTATCCTTAATTCTAATTGGATCCAAATCAATAAATACTTTATGTGTAGGAACATAAAGATTTGGACCAATGGATGTTGGATAGCGGATGCTCCAGGCACATGACTGGAGACAAATTGAAATTCACCAAACTCAAGTTCAAGAACCTAGGCTCAGTAGCATTTGACAATAATGCTACACTCAAAGTCATTGGGTCAGGTAACATTGAACTCAAATATGATTTTGTGATTAAAAAGGTACTCTTGGTTGAGAACTTCAAATTTAATTTACTTAGTATAAGTCAATTATGTGATACTGGCTATGTAGTTACATTTACTAACTCTGACTGCCTGATTAGAAACCTTCAAGACTTAGAAGTCATGCTTAAGGGCACTAGGAAAAACAATGTTTATACTATAAATCTACCCTTAGTACATAAATGCCTCTTAACTCAATTAGAAGAATCCAACCTCTGGCATAGAAGATTAGGTCACACTAATGTTAGACTAATTTCAAAAATCACCCAACTTGGTCTAATTAAAGGAGTTCCAAAAATTAAGAACTATGAAAACATAATATGTAACTCATGTAACCAAGGTAAACAAATCAGGTCTAATCACAAGCAAATTCAATCAGACCTAACTCAAACCACACTTGAGCTCCTGCATCTTGACCTATTTGATTCACATGGAGCCAAGTCACTAAGCGGAAACCGGTACTGCTTAGTCATTATCGATGATTACTTTAGGTTTACTTGGGTTAGGTTCCTAAAAACTAAAGATGAAACCCTAAACCTATTTATTGACTTATGTAAGATAATCAAAAATCAAAATGATACCAAAATCAAAAGACTTAGGAGTGATCACGGGGGAGAGTTTGAGAAATTCTGTAGAATAAATGGATATATTCACGAATTTTCTTGTCCTAGAACCCCCAGCAAAATGGGATAGTAGAAAGGAAGAATAGAACCCTACAGGAAGCCGCTAGGACCATGCTCAATGAATTCAACCTAGCTAATCAATTTTGGGCAGAAGCAATAAGTACTGCTTGCTATATCCAAAATAGGGTCCTAATTAACAAAAGACATAATAAAACTCCCTATGAGCTATATTACATAGACTACCAAACCTACATTACCTAAGGGTCTTCGGATGCAAAGTACATATCCTAAACACCAAGGACTATCTAGGTAAATTTCAGTCTAAGTCAACTCCAGGAGTATTCTTAGGATATTCAACAACAAGTAGGGTCTATAGGGTCTACAATAAACAAACTAATAAAATTGAAGAAACAACGAATTTAATCTTTGATGAGAAAACTAATCCAAAATCTGAAAATCAAAACCTGAACCCATCAAATATTGATCAAGAGGAAAATGAGCATACAATTGAACCATCAGTTGAACCACTAGTTGAACCTCTAGATGAACTAACTCTTGAACCAACTATTGCATCAACTGAACCAATAATTGAACCAACCCAAATAGTTGAACAAAATACTGAATCAAACCGTCTAGCCGGACCTGAGGCTAAACCAAGTTCTAGAAGAACCAAGAAACCTAGACTCAGTCACCCTTCTGATCAAAACCTGAAAATCAAAACCTGAACCCATCAAATATTGATCAAGAGGAAAATGAGCATACAATTGAACCATCAGTTGAACCACTAGTTGAACCTCTAGATGAACTAACTCTTGAACCAACTATTGCATCAACTGAACCAATAATTGAACCAACCCAAATAGTTGAACAAAATACTGAATCAAACCGTCTAGCCGGACCTGAGGCTAAACCAAGTTCTAGAAGAACCAAGAAACCTAGACTCAGTCACCCTTCTGATCAAATTATGGGTGATCCAACCTTAGGAGTCAGAACTAGGTTTTCCTATAGAAATCTTAGTCAAATCGCACTAATTTCGAAAATCGAACCTAAGACTATAGAGGAAGTCTTACCTGATCCTGATTGGATCATAGCTATGCAAGAGGAGTTAGCCCAATTTGAGAGAAACCAAGTCTGGGAGCTAGTACCTAAACCTGAGGGTAAATCCATTATAGATACTAAGTGGGTGTTTAGGAATAAACTAAATGACCAAGGGGAAATAGTTAGAAATAAAGCCCGCTTGGTAGCTAAAGGGTTCAGTCAAGTCGAAGGATTAGACTATGACGAAACCTATGCCCCAGTAGCCAGACTTGAGTATATTAGAACGCTGTTAGCATTTGCAGCCCATAGAGGATTCAAACTCTACCAAATGGGCGTTAAGTCAGCCTTTTTAAATGGGTTCATCACAGAAGAAGTCTATGTAGGGTAACCCCCAGGCTTTGAGGACATAGAAAAACCTGACTATATTTTCAAACTTAATAAGGCACTTTATGGGTTAAAACAAGCACCTAGGGCATGGTATGAACGTCTATCAACTTACCTTATTTCTAAGGAATTTAACCAAGGACAAATTGATTCTACCCTTTTTGTTAAAACTTAGGAAAAGACATTTTCATTGCCCAAATCTATGTTGACGACATAATTTTCGGATCCACAAACTCAAATTTTTTAAAAGAATTTGTAAAAATAATAGAAAACGAATTCGAAATGAACTTAGTTGGAAAGCTCAATTTCTTCTTAGGACTGCAAATTAAGCAAACTAGGGATGAGAACTATGTTCACCAATCCAAATATGCTAAGGAGTTAATAAAGAAATTTAAAATGGATAACTCCAAAAGCATAAGTACCCCTATGGCCACCAATGTAAAAATTGATAGTGACCTGAAGGTAAACCTATAGATCTTAAGCTATACCGAAGTATGATTGGAAGTTTACTTTACCTTACAGCTAGAAGACCTGATATCCCATTCTCTGTAAGAATGTGTGCTAGATACTAAACCTGTGCTAAGGAATCGCACTTAGCAGCCCTAAAAAGAGTACTTAGATACATTAAGGGCACCCTAAATGTAGGAATTTGGTATCCTAGGACCTCAACCTTCGATCTGTCAGGATATTCTGATTCTGACTATGCTAGATGCAAACTATATAGAAAGAGTACAAGTGGAAGCTGCCAACTTTTAGGAAATAGTCTAGTCAGTTGGTGCAGTAGAAAGCAACACTGCGTAGCTCTATCTACAACCGAGGCAGAATATGCTGCTTTAGGAGAGTATGTAGCACAACTCTTATGGATGATGCACACTCTTAAGGACTTCCAGCTTGATTACACCCAAACCCAAGTCTACATTGATAACTTAAGTTCAATCAATCTAACAAAAAAACCCAATTCAACACTCAAGAACAAAGCATATAGAAGTTAAACATCACTTTGTAAGGGACCATGTAGCCAAGGGTGAAATAGTCCTTAAGCATATGGACTCAAAGTTAAACTTAGCTAGTATCTTCACCAAACCCGTACCTGAGTCTGAGTTTAGCTCACTAAGAAGGCAATTAGGGTTATGCTTAGTAGAATAGGACTGCTCTACATGTTTTTTTGGCTTTATTTCTGATCTGTCATTTAGTATGTTTGAAAAATCATTTTTGTCTTGAAATTTAAAATGATTTTCCGACTTAGTTTTAAAAAAAAACTTACCCCCTTCAAAACTAGGGCTTTTTCGCAATGGATTTAGCTTAGGCCCTAACCCTAGAACTACATGCACCTATAGATCTAGAAGTCAGCATCTCACAAGCACCTTAGGGTACTTTTGATTGACAACCTAGACTGGGTTGAGATGCTTAGGTCTATGCCTTGATTCAAGATGCTTTAAGTCAGTGCATCTGCGGTAATTGGGGCAATAAATATCAATTGAACAGTAATCAGGTTAAGTGTCAAGCTTAGAAAATCTAACTTGATCAGATCACTTAACTTGACTAACCCTAGCGAAAGCTACTATTTATGACAGTTAGTAAGTAGCTAACTGGGTTAGACAGGACCTGAAAGAGAAGATTTAAATTGGTTTGGTTTAGCTTATGCGTAAAATTTTTAGAATTGGTTCAATACAGAACATTACTTTTTTTTAATTCAAAAAACATTTTATTCCAAACAAGGAAAAATCCATGTTAGAAGGGGGCCATGCCTAACCTTCTAGCATAGAATTACAAAAGTTCCAATGGATTTACAAGTATTTCAATAAAAGGAAAAATAGGCCTATATATAAATCTTTACAAAGTTTCCCATCTTCCTCGTGCCACAAATCACTTTTAAGCTCCTTCACTGCATCCACTTAGTCTTTACAATTTACTTTATCCCATCTGTGCCATCATTAAGAGCCACTCAATTTTTAGCTTACCCCAGCAAAGATTCTGATTGAAGCCTATGTTTTCAACTGAATAACCATAAGTCCCATCTCCATCAATCTCCTGAATCTGACAAACTGTCTTGAGCTATATTCTCCATTTCAATTTGTATCAGACCTTCCTGAGAATCAAAGATAACAAGCATTAGTCACAACCTTAGCATACGCAAATCTGTACACCCACTCCTCATCCGCAGCAGCTGATTCTGTTTTAGAAAGCTTCTGATATCAGACCTCCCTGCATCAGCTGATTCTGTTATAGAAAACCTTCTGCACTCAAAGAAACAACTATTTGGCAGAAAGTACGAAGCCATAGCCTAAAGCTTGAGCTTTATATCAATCAATCTATTATTTGCTCCATCTCAATAATCTTTAGACAATCGCAATGAAAATAGAAGTAAAATTCAACTACCTGGTATCAGACCCCCTGGAGATAGCAAACATCTCTGATTTTGAACAAAACCCTGTAAAAAAGAAGTAATATTCAACTGTCCATTTCTGACAGAAAATAAGAAAGCTGTCAACCCCAACACCATCAAAGAACAGTCCATCCAAAAGAAGAAATCAAAATGTCAAGACAAAAACCCTACTGTGCATATTGGCACACAGAAAAGACCTGTTATCAGGCTTTCCCGAGAAGCAAACTTCCTTGATTCTGAACATAACCCAATCAGAACTAATAATCAAAAGAACACAGTATAGTTAACATCGTATAGTTAACATAGAACTAATAATCAGAAGAGCAATGCTCCTGCTGCACATATAGGTAACACAGTATCACCAAAGCATCTGGCACATAGATGGAACTCTCTATTATATCAAGCACACCGGGGAAAGACCTCCATTTCTTATATGTTATTCAACCAGAATTCAGAAATCCATTCCCGTTCAATTCAATATCAATTCAATATTTCAAAAAACCATCACTCTTAGCATATTCAGATTTCTTTATCAACCATATCAGAAAACCATCACTCATGGTAGGTTTCCAGCATTTTCCTATAGTATTTTCCGATCTAATCTGATGTAGGGAATGCCCATCCTATCAACCTTACATATGCCATGCAAATTTTTATCTATATCTTGCTTCAATAGCACTTTTTCCCCCTTGTACATTAAAAGCCTGATTAGCCAGATAATCTGCAGCAACATTTGCTTCTCTATACACATGAGAGCAGGTTACTTGATGTTTCGCCACAAGCATTCTAATTTTTAAAACTATCTTCCTATACTCCCAGCACATTGATGAAGACTGTATTTCTACACACACCATAGAATCTGATTCTAACCAAACCGGTAGAAAATTATTAGCTACACACACCACGGTAACTGTATTTCTAGTTATTACTTTAATCGATAATCCCCAGATTTTAGCAATTGATGTGTATCCCTTCCAATGTTTCCCTTTGATATTTCCTGCCGTTTCCCCTAGCATACAATACTGGATTATACTTCTTTGAATTTTTTGCACATCTTGTTTTGATCCTTTATGTTTAGCCTCATTCCTAGCTAACCATAAAAACCAGAGAATGAGAAACGGCATCACCTCTCTAATATGTCCTCCATGTGACCATTCCAAGCCCATTCTCCAATCCTCTAAATTTGATGATCTATTCACATAGAAAATTCTTGCAAAGTAAGACCATACCTCTTTAGCAATAGGACCACCAAAGAACAAGTGCTCCCAGGTTACCATATAATCACAGTAATGGCATTTAGATGCTAGAGCAACACCACGTTTTTGTAATACTTCATCCACAGGGAGTTTTCTTTTCAGAAAATGCCAAACACAAATCGAAATACTTGGCATGAGTAAATCATTCCAAATTGCATAGTTAATGGAAGACACTGTTTGAGCTTGTCTAACCTTATCCCAAGCCGATTTCAGAAAGAACTTGCCATTTAATGAGGGCTTCCAGATAATCTGGTCTGGTACAGTCTGCTGCATATATGTTTCGGCAATTTCAGCATTTAATTCTTCCAGAAGAGCTCCTATAACTTTGTCCTTCTTCCAATTTAAACCATCAAAAAGATCAGCAACCCTTAAATCATTATCTCCAACAGGCACACATGACTGAAAGAGAGGACCTGCATCAAGCCAAGTATCATACCAAAAGTTTATCTTACCATTTCCCAAGATCCAACCAATGTTCTGTTCTGCCAGGCTACGAACTTTGATCAATCTACGCCAAATAGGAGACGCATTGCTTTTTAAACTCACCACAACCGGATGTTTAGAACCACAATATAACTCAGATAGAAATTCTGCCCAAAGTGTGCTCTGTTCTCTAAATCTGAACCAGAGTTTAATAGTCATTGCCAAACTAAAGTCTGCAAGCTTCCTTACCCCCAAACCCCCTTCCAGTTTCTGTTTACTAATATCTTCCCATGACACCTAATGAATTTTTCTATTATTATCCGTGGAGCCCCAGAAAAACCTTGCAAAGACCATCTCCAAGCTATGAAGTACAGATAATGGAGGGAGAAGGACTTGCAGTAAGTAAAGGGGCATAGAGATGAGCACACTTTGAATTACACAAAGTCGGCCTCCATATGACAAATTTGATAAGTTCCAACCCAAAGCCTTTTCCTTATCTTCTCTATCATGGGTTGGAAATATACTGATTTTCTGTGTCTAGTGAATAGAGGGATACCTAAGTATTTCAGGGGTCATGCTCCCTCCAAAAAGCCTATAACAGATAGAATTGAACTTTTACGGGCTTCTGGTATTCTTCTAGATAGATAAATCAAGATTTTCCTTGCATTTACAGCTTTCCCTAAGTGCTTCTCATAATCATCAAGAAAGACTTTAACTTTTTTTACACAATTAATTGACCCATTCAGGAATATCATAATATCATCAGCATATGCAAGGTGAGAGATCCTCAAAGAGCAACCTGAGACAAATCCCAAATTAGGGTTATTGAAGAAAAACTTCTCTAATCCCCTAGATAGAAATTCCGAAGCAATGATAAATAAAAATGGAGAAATAGGGTCCCCTTGTCTTAATCCTCTTTTTGACTAAAAGAACCCTGCCAAGTGACCATTTATACGAATAGAAAACCAAACCATAGAAATGCATCTTCTAATAATAACTATAAATTTTTCTGAAAATCCAAAGGCTGCCATAATCCTGAATAGAAGACTCCATCGAACCCTATCAAAAGCTTTGGTCATATCAAGTTTCATGATCATATTTCCCCCTCTGACATGATAATTCAGCTTATGTGTCATTTCTTGTGCTAGAAGTATATTATCAGAAATTAATCTACCTTCAACAAAACCACTCTGAGATGGAGATATGATCTTATTCAGCATTTTTCTCAATCTATTTGCCAGCAGTTTTAAAATTATTTTATAAGATACATTACATAAGCTGATGGGCTAAAAATCTTGCCATGCTTGAGCATTCTCTATTTTCGGAATTAATACAATGGTTGTAGCAGTCATACCCTTTGGTATCATCCCACCTTTAAAGAAATCCAGCACTGCTTGATAAACATCGTTTTGAATAATATCCCAGCAAGAAATATAGAATGCTACTGAAAATCCATCCGGCCCTGCCACACTGTGTTGGATCGAGAAGAACGATAGAGGGGGGGGGTGAATATCGTAAAACATTTTCGAATTCGTAAAGAGAATACGCAGCGGAAAATAAAGAAACACACACGCGAACTCAAGCGATTTTACTTGGTTTGGAGTCGCGGTCAGCTCCTACTCCAAGGCCCACGGTCGTTAACCGTTTACTGTGGGCAATACTATAATCGTGCAAATAATTACAAGAAGATGTACAGTAGTAGTGCAGTAAAAGTACAATTAAAAACTAACTCTTCATTACCGATGCCCAGTGTAGATCGTTCTTTGGTGCATAGGGTCGTCGTCGGTGCTAGAATCTCGAGATGGAAGGTTTCAGGAGCAGAGCGCTTGAGTCGAAGAGCGTATTGGCGTTGGAAAACTGTGTTGTATGAAGCCTTGGGGTCGAGGGGCTATTTATAGCCTCTTGGGGCGCCCTGAACGTTGGGGGCGCCCCCCACGTGTTAGTCAATCCGGACAAGTCTCGGTCAGCCCTTATCCCACTTGAATAGGCCTGAGAGTTGACTGTGGGCGCCCGGGACGCAGGGGCCGCCCGGGTTGACTCGGTCCGCTGGCTTGACTCTATCCGCTTCGTTGGCTTGAGCCCGGGGCGCCCGAGGCATCCGGGGCGCCCGGGAGCACAGGGGCGCCTAGGAGCATAAGCTTCCGAAACGTTTTCTTGCTTAACTTGTTTTGCCTTGACCTTGGGGGCGCCTGGGACACTGGGGGCGCCCTGCCCAGCAGCATGCCCTTCTCCTTTGGGGCATTCTGAGCTGCAGAAACACATTCCTTCGGTCCTGCATCCATGGTTAGTCCAAAACAACACAAAGTAATAAAATATTAGGTTTATACAGCCTTAGCTGTCTTGGTTCTGACTTTGGGTCTCCAAAATGGAGCCCTAGGTCGAGCCGATGCCTACTATTCCCTCGACGGGGAACGCGTCCTCATCTAGTCCTCTCAGGAGAGTTTACCTTTTGCCAACCGGCTCCTCCAGTTGGACTTTTGCCCGATGCACCTGACCAGGTCTTCGTGCCCACCTTCCGAGCAGGTCTTCGGTGCCCAGCTCCTTGCCAGGGCTTCGTGCCCAGTCCTCGACCAGGTCTTCGTGCCCACCTTCCAAGCAGGTCTTCGGTGCCCAGCTCCTTGCCAGGGCTTCGTGCCTAGTCCTCGACCAGGACTTCGTGCCTAGTTACCTAGGGCTTCTTTTCCTGTACACTTAGTGAACATGTTATATCAACATAACATCTTAACTTTTGAACCCTTTGCCATTATTAAAATCCAGGTTCGACTTAGGTGCTACCTGCACCAACAATCTCTCCCTTTTTGATTTATGGCAACCCGATTCAAAAAGTTAAGTTAATCGAAACAATTGATATTTAGTTTCCTCCCCTGGAAGGAATCTCCCCCTAGGTTTTTCAAAGGCTCGTGGGGTTTGAAAATTTTCTAAGTCAAAATAATGGAATTAATTTTTCAACACTTAGAAGATTTTTCAAAAGAAGTTTTAGAAACTATTTTCCAAAAGAAATTTTGGTCCAAAAAAATTTTTGATTTGGACACTTAGAAACTTTACACTTAGAAAAATTTAAGTCAAAAACTTAGTAGAATCATTTTCTGAAGTTTAACAAAAAATTCAATCTCTTTAGTGCTTTAGAAACTTTTCTATTCAAGATAAATACTTAGAAAAAGTTTTGAACATAGCTTGAGTTTAAGTACTTCGAAATACTTTTGTAAGCAGCTTTGGTTAAGTACTTAAAAATAATTTTGAAATTGGGTTAAGTCAAGTACTTAGAATTTTTTGAAAACAATTTAAGTCAAGTACTACTTAGAAATTTTTTGAAAACAATTTAAGTCGGGTACTACTTAGAAATTTTTGAAAACAATTTAAGTCAAGTACTTTTGAAAACAATTTAAGTCAAGTATTTTTGAAAACAATTTAAGTCAAGTACTTTTGAAACATTTTTGAAAAAATTTAGCTTAAGTACTTTGAATGCAGTTTTGAAAAAAAAACACTTAGCTTAAACTTTTTGATAAGAAAGGATAAAGTTTTTGAAAATTTAGAATTTTGAAAAAAAAATTTTAAAAAAGCTTCTCTCCTTTCCTATCTCTCCCCCTTTGTCATATATAAAAAACAAGGCAATATAGCAAAAAAGGTAAATAAATTGCATAAGAAAAAAAATTAATGTGCTGTATTGAACCAATGCAAGATAAACTGAACCAAACCAATTTCAATTATCTCTTTAGGGTTCTGTCTAACCCAATTAGCTACTTACTAATGTTATAAATAGTAGTTTTCGCTAGGGTTAGTCAAGTTAAGTGTTCTGTTCAAGTTAGATTTTCTAAACTTGACACTTAACCTGATTACTGTTTAAGTTGTATTTAGTGCCCCAATTACTACAGATGCACTGATCTACATCTTGAATTAAGGCAAAGACCTAAGCATCTCAACCCATTCTAGGTTATCAGTCAAAAGTACCATAAGGTGCTTGTGAGATGCAGGCTTCTAAAGCTATAGGTGCATGCAGTTCTAGGGTTAGGGCCTAGGCTAAGTCCATTTGTGAAAAAGCCCTAGTTTTGAAGGGGGTAGTTTTTAAAATAAAACTAAGTCAAAAAATTATTAAAAAGAAAAAGCTAAAAAGATTTTTCAAACTAATTAAAAGCTGATTAAGTAAAGCGGGTTTTAAAATTATTTTAAAAACTGAAAAAGCCAGTAAAGCCATATAAAAATCGAAAAATAAAGTAAACCTATTCTACCAAGCATAATCCTAACTGCCTTCTTAGTGAGCTGAACTCAGACTCAGGTAGGGATTTGGTGAATATGTCAGCTAAGTTAAATTTAGAGTCTACATGCTTAAGGACTATCTCACCCCTGGCTACATGATCTCTCACAATGTGGTGTTTAACTTCTATGTGTTTAGTTCTGGAATGTTGGATTGGGTTTTTAGTTAGATTAATTGAGCTTATATTGTCAATGAAGACCTGAGTTTGGGTGTAGTTAAGCTGGAAGTCCTTAAGAGTGTGCATCATTCATAATAGTTGTGCTACACACTCTCCTAAGACAACATACTCAGCTTCAGTCGTGGATAGAGCTGCACAGTGTTGTTTTCTGCTGCACCAACTTACTAGACTATTTCCTAACAGTTGGCAACTTTCACTTGTGCTCTTTCTATCTAATTTACAACTAGCATAGTCAGAATTTGAGTATCCTGACAAATCGAAGGTTGAGGTCCTAGGATACCAAATCCCTACATTTAGGGTGTACTTAATATATCTTAGTATTCTTTTTAGGGCTGCTAAGTGCGTTTCCTTAGCACAGGTTTGGTATCTAGCACACATTCCTACAGCAAAAAGGATATCAGGTCTGCTGGCTGTAAGATACAGTAGACTTCCAATCATACTCCTATAAAGTTTAAGATCTACTGGTTTACCATCAGGGTCACTATCTATTTTTATATTTGTGGCCATGGGGGTACTTATGCTTTTAGAGTTATCCATTTTAAATTTCTTTATTAACTCTTTAGCATATTTGGATTGATGGGCATAGTTTCCATCCCTAGTTTGTTTAATTTGTAACCCTAGAAAGAAGTTAAGCTCACCAACTAAGTTCATTTCAAACTCATTTTCCATTATTTTAACGAATTCTTTTAAGAAATTTGAGTTAGTAGACCCAAAGATTATGTCATCGACGTAGATTTGGGCAATAAAGATTTCTTTTCCTAAGGTTTTAATAAATAGGGTTGAGTCAATTTGTCCTTGTTTAAATTCTTTAGAAATAGGTAGGTTGATAAGCGTTCATACCAGGCCCTAGGTGCTTGTTTTAGTCCATAAAGTGCTTTAGTAAGTTTGTAAACATGGTCAGGTCTTTCTAAGTCCTCAAAACCAGGGGGTTGTCCTACATAAACTTCTTCCTTAATGAATCCATTTAAAAAGGCTGACTTTACATCCATTTGGTATAGTTTAAATCCTTTATGGGATGCAAAGGCTAATAACATCCTAATGGACTCAAGTCTAGCTACCGGGGCATAGGTTTCATCATAATCTAACCCTTCTACCTGACTGAATCCTTTCGCTACTAAGCGGGCTTTATTTCTGACTATCTCTCCTTGATCATTTAACTTATTCCTAAAAACCCACTTAGTGTCAATGACGGATTTGCCCTCAGGTTTAGGTACTAGTTCCCAGACTTGGTTCCTTTCAAATTGGGCTAATTCTTCTTGCATAGCTATGATCCAATCAGGATCAGGTAGGGCTTCCTCTATAGTCTTAGGTTCAATTTTTGAAATCATTGCTATCTGACTAAGGTTTCTATAGGAAGACCTAGTTCTGACTCCTAAAGTTGATCACCCACAATTTGATCAGTAGGGTGACTAAGTCTGGGTTTCTTGGTTTTTCTAGAACTTGGTTCAGCCTCAGGTCCAGCTGGTCGATTTGGTTCAATATTTGGTTCAATGTTTGGTTCAATGTTTGGTTCAACATTTGGTTCAATTGACTCAGAAGTTGGTTCAATAGTTAGTTCATTTAAGGGTTCAATTAAAGGTTCAACTGTTTGTTCATTATCTTCTTGATCAGTTTTTGATGAAGTTAGATCTAGATTATCAGATTTTGAGTTGATTTCTTCATCAAATATTAAATTTGTTGTTTCTTCAATTTTCTTAGTTTGTTTGTTGTAAACCCTATGGGCTCTACTTGTGGTTGAATATCCTAGGAAGATGTCTGGGGTTGACTTAGACTGGAATTTACCTAGATAGTCCTTGGTGTTTAGGATATGGACTTTGCACCCAAAGACCTTTAGGTAGTGTAGGTTTGGAAGTCTATAGTAGTATAATCATAGGGTGTTTTATTGTGTCGTTTGTTAATTAGTACCCTATTTTGGATGTAGCAAGCTGTACTAATTGCTTCTGCCCAATATTGGTTAGCTAAGTTGAATTCATTGAGCATAGCCCTAGCGGCTTCCTATAGGGTTCTATTTTTCCTTTCGACTATGCCATTTTGCTGGGGGGTTCTAGGACACGAAAATTCATGTATATACCCATTTACCTTACAAAATTCCTCGAATCGTTGATTTTTAAATTCTCCCCGTGGTCACTCCTAAGTCTTTTGATTTTTGTATCGTTTTGATTTTCAATTAACTTACAAAAGTCATTAAATAGGTTTAGGGTTTCATCTTTGGTCTTTAGAAACCTAACCCAGGTAAACCTAGAGTAATCATCAACTATTACTAAGCAGTACCGGTTTCCGCTTAGTGACTTGGCTCCATGTGAATCAAATAGGTCAAGGTGCAGGAGCTCAAGTGTGGTTTGAGTTAGATCAGAATGAATTAGTTTGTGATTAGACCTGGTTTATTTACCTTGATTACATGATTCACATATTAAGTTTTCATGATTTTTAATTTTAGGGATACCTTTAATTAGGCCAAGTTGGGTGATTTTCGAAATTATTCTCAAATTTGTGTGACCTAATCTCCTATGCAGAGGTTTGATTGTTCTAACTGAGTTAACATGCACTTAGGTACTAGAGGTAGGTTTATAGTGTAAACATTATTTTTCCTAGTGCCCTTAAGCATGATTTCTGAGTCTTGCAAGTTTCTAATCAGGCAGTTAGAATTGGTAAAGGTAACTACATAACCAGTATCACACAATTGACTTATGCTAAGCAAGTTAAATTTAAAATTTAAAATTTTCAACCAAAAGAACTTTCTTAATAACAAAGTCAGATTTAAGTTCAATATTACCTGACCCAATCACTTTGAGTGTGGCATTGTTGCCAAATGCTACTGAGCCTAGGTTTTTGAACTTGAGTTTGGTGAATTTCAATTTATCCCCAGTCATGTGTCTGGAGCATCCGCTATCCAACATCCATTGGTCCAAATCTTTATATTCCTACACAAAGAGTTTTGTTGATTTGGATCTAATTAGAATCAAGAATACCCTAAATTGATTTTCACAGCCTAGTCTGTCTCACCCAAATCTAGGGTTATCAATCACGTTAGCCTTATAGGTTTTGTGAGACAGGTTTTGGTAGATAGAATTAGTTTGAAAAATTATGATTTATTTAAAAAAATTGAATTAATTTTGAAAATAGTTGATTTTGAGTTTATTTTTAAAAAAACGTTTGAATCTACAATTAACTGAAAATTTATGTTAGATTCGAATTTGACAAAGAATAATTTGAATTTGAATTTCAAAAATTGGCTTCCAGGTCTTGGCGAGGCACTAGGCCTTCTTTGGTCGTAGCCTTATTGGATCATCAACCCTTTCCTTGACAAAGCCTTTTAATAACATTTCATTTTCAAAATTATTTTTTGAAAAATTCTGGTCTAACTAGCTCGGGTCTTGGATCGGTAGCTTCGGCTAGTTTCACCAGTCTAAAGAGACCAAGTAGAGTATACTTGACCTTATTAAAATTGGCTTCCCTAACGTACTATCATCTCACCGCCACCCAATACTATGTTGTTCAAATTTCAGTTAAGTTGGTTCAGTCCTTAAACTAACCATTCCTAAGTCTAAGCATGGTAGATTGCAGAAATTAAATAAACAAGCAATCATGCAATTTGAAAACAAGAATTGAAATTTATCTAACTATAAATATTATTTTTAATTTGGCTCCCCCTGGACTAAAGCCACGATAATGGTTCGGCAAGATGTGAATCTTGTCCTTGGGGATCCAATACTGATTTGATCCAGTTTGTTTGTTCAGGCATAGTTTGGGTACCCATGCCTGAATTTTATGTCTGGACTGGTTCAGTACAGCATAGTAGGATCTTTGTCTAGATTTGGTTCTATAGCCTAATCCGGATCGATTTAGAACCGACTTCTATTTTCCAAGAATCATGTCTAGACCCTTGGAACCAGAAGTGAACCGTTCTAATGCTGTTCTGAGGTCCTTGACTTGAGTTTTCAAGGAGGAGTTCTCTTTCTCAAGTTTTTCAACTTGAGTAGAGGTTCCTTCTTGAACTTTCTCAATTAAGGATCCAGAGTCAACTCCCTCTTTCAAGAGTTTTACTTCATGTCGGAGAGATTCGACTCGGAGTTTAGCTTTTGCCAGGTCTTGAGAAAGATATGTAATTAATTCGTTTAATTGACTTCTAGAAAAACCACTTACATTGATTCCGCCATCCTCTGAAAACGTGAGTTTGTCGTCGTCCGGCTCCGATTCTGACTCGGTCTCGATTTCTTCTGAGGCGGTTAGTGCAAGCAGGTTCGACTGTGGGGTCTCTTCTTCTTCTTCAGAGGAAGACTCGTCCCACGTTGCTTGAAGAGCCTTCTTTCTTCTTGCTTTCTTGGATTCCTTTAGGTTAGGGCATTCCGATTTGAAATAACCCTTTTTGTTGCATTCGAAACAAGTCACACTTGATTTGTTCTTCGTTGGTTCAGCTGGATCGTCCTTCTTTCGGCTGGCTTTTCTTCTGTTGGATTGATTCTTCAATTCCTTATAGTAGTTCCGGGCAAGCTGGACCAGCTTGGGTCGATCTCCTTCATTGTCTTCTGAGTCTGAGTCTGAATCAGACTCGGGTGCAAGTTGAAGTTTCTTCTTGGTTGTCTTTCCAGCTTTACCTGCAATAAAGGCAATGTCTTTCTCGGCCAGATTGCAGTTAGTCTGCTCATGCAATTCTAATTCAGAAAATAGTTCATCTAACTTAATTTTTGAAAGATCCCTTGAAACTTTGTACGCATCTACCATAAATGCCCACAAGGTGTTTCTTGGGAAAGCGTTAAGGGCGTACCTTATTAGGTCATGGTTTTCTACTTTGTGACCGATGGTGTGTAGACCGTTCATCAGCTCTTGAATTCTGGCGTGGAGCTGAGCAGCTGATTCGCCGTCGTTCATCTTGATGGTATACAGCTTGTTCAGCAGAAGGTCCCTCTTGCTAATTTGGGTGTCGGAGGTTCCTTTGTGTAGTTCGATCAGCTTACCCCAGAGTTCTTTGGCGCTGTTGAATGGACCCACCCGGTTCAGCTCCTTTTTGGTTAGGCCACATTGGAGTGTTTGGGTCGCTTTGGCATCGGCTTCAATTTTCTTTTTGAGTGTAGCGTCCCATTCAGTGTATGATTGTTGTACTCCGTCAGCATTCCTTGGTATTTCCAGTCCTGACTGGATGATTATCCACATGTCCACCTGAGTTTTCAGGTGGACCTCCATTCTGCTCTTCCAGTAGGAGAAATCCTCCCCACTGAAGAGCGGCAGTCTTGCGGTACTGAAGCCTTCTTGCATGGCCATTTAAGAATTTATCTGAAAATAAGAGTAAAAAGAAAGAAATATCCCAAGACTTGGTCTTGGATTAGTAGTGCGGGAAGAAAAAAAATATTTATCGAGGGGTGTTGCACTAACCTCGATTAACGATGAAAATTCAAAAATAATTTGAAAAGAAATCCGAAAAAAAAATTTCTCAAATTGGTGGTTGCACCAGATTTGAGCTTCCCCGCTCTGATACCACTTGTTGGATCGAGAAGAACGATAGAGGGGGGGTGAATATCGTAAAACATTTTCGGATTGGTAAAGAGAATACGCAGCGGAAAATAAAGAAACACACACGCGAACTCAAGCGATTTTACTTGGTTCGGAGTCGCGGTCGGCTCCTACTCCAAGGCCCACGGTCGTTGACCGTTTACTGCGGGCAATACTATAATCGCGCAAATAATTACAAGAAGATGTACAGTAGTAGTGCAGTAAAAGTACAATTAAAAACTAACTCTTCGTTACTGATGCACGGTGTAGATCGTTCTTTGGTGCGTAGGGTCATCGTCGGCGCTAGAATCTCGAGATGGAAGGTTTCAGGAGCAGAGCGCTTGAGTCGAAGAGCGTATTGACGTTGGAAAACTGTGTTGTATGAAGCCTTGGGGTCGAGGGGCTATTTATAGCCTCCTGGGGCGCCCTGAATGTTGGGGGCGCCCCCCCCCCCCCCCCCACGTGTCAGTCGATCCGGACAAGTCTCGGCCAGCCCTTATCCCACTTGAATAGGGCTGAGAGTTGACTGTGGGCGCTCGGGACACAGGGGGCGCCCGGGTTGACTCGGTCCGCTGGCTTCTCGCTGGCTTGACTCTATCCGCTTCGTTGGCTTGAGCCCGCGGCGCCCGAGGCATCCGAGGCGCCCGGGAGCATAAGCTTCCGAAGCGTTTTCTTGCTTAACTTGTTTTGCCTTGACCTTGGGGGCGCCCTGCCCAGCTGCATGCCCTTCTCCTTTGGGGCGTTCTGAGCTGCAGAAACACATTCCTTCGGTCCTGCATCCAAGGTAAGTCCAAAACAACACAAAGCAATAAAATATTAGGTTTATACAGCCTTAGCTGTCTTGGTTCTGACTTTGGGTCTCCAAAATGGAGCCCTAGGTCGAGCCGACGCCTACTGTTCCCTCGACGGGGAACATGTCCTCACTTACTCCTCTCAGGAGAGTTTACCTTTTGCCAACCGGCTCCTCCGGTTGGACTTTTGCCCATGCACCTGACCAGGTCTTCGTGCCCACCTTCCGAGCAGGTCTTCGGTGCCCAGCTTCTTGCCAGGGCTTCGTGCCCAGTCCTCGACCAGGACTTCGTGCCCACCTTCCGAGCAGGTCTTCGGTGCCCAGCTCCTTAACAGGGCTTCGTGCCCAGTCCTCGATCAGGACTTCGTGCCTAGTGTACATAGGGCTTCTTTTCCTGTACACTTAGTGAACATGTTAGATCAACATAACATCTTAACTTTTGAACCCTTTGTCATTATCAAAATTCAGGTTCGACTTAGGTGCTACCTTCACCAACACACTGTTTTGATCCATTTCCCACACTGCCTACTTTATCTCTTCATTAGAAGGGAATGTTGTGAGTGCTTCGTTCTCTTCCATAGTAATCAGCTCCGGTATGCAACTAAGATCTAATGCCAATTCATTATAGGATTCTCCTGTCAAGAACTGCTCAAAAAACCTAACCCCCGAATCTCTAATCAAATCTGGTTTCTCCAGACATTCACCCTCATCTCATATCCTAAATATTCTATTAGTTATCCTTGTCTGCACCATGTTGTGAAAAAATTTGGTGTTTCTATCCCCCTCGCACATCCATTTTACAGCTGCTCTTTGCTTCCAAAAATCCTCTTCCATCTGAAGAGTTTTAAAAAGGTGTGCTTGAAGCTTATTTTTATTGATTCTGTTTTCATCCGAAGGGTCATTATCAAACTTTTTTTCTGCTTCACTAAATTGATTTTCCACTTTCTGAACGTTATCATGTATGTTCCCAAATATCTCCTTGTTCCACCACTTCAAGTGACTTTTTAACCGCTTCAACTTGATCTGCAAATTAATAAGGCCATAACTAGCACTGAGCAGATTCCAATTCAGTTTGACAGTTTGCATGAACCCATGGTGCCTTAACCACATTTTCTGAAATCTAAAGGAAGCTACTGCTTGTTCAGAGATTGGAAAGGAAATTGATAGATACCATTTTATTGATTATTTTAGATGCTAAAATCCATGTTTGACTCATATTTTTATTGCTTAATTATGATTTTACCCTAGGTTTTGGAACTTTATCTTATTTTGGACTTAATTGCAAAATTACATATTTTTTGGATTATTTGGCCACTAATTTTCTGATATATTTTTGTAGGCATGAAAGGATCCTGGACCTAGGGCATACTGGGTCAAACTTGAGTCGGATGTGAACCGGATCGAATTATCAAGCCTACGATTAATCCGGGCCGTCCGATTCAAGAGCGGCTAGATCTGAGCCATCCGGGACGATCTGAAGCAATCCGAGCTAGGGTTAGGGTTGATTAGGCTCTATGATCAAGATCTGAAGGTTTCATCCCAATCAGAGCTAGATCAACCGTTGGATCAAGCAAGGAGGGCTCTAGAGCGTCCATTCACAGATAGAGTTGATCTGGACCATCCGTTGCACATCTGGAGGATCCGAGCTACCACAAGGCAGATCCTGACCCCAGATCATCATCATAAAAGTTTGGCTCAAATCAGATCAAGATCTACCATTGGATCTCCTCCAATCAATCTGAGCCGTCCAATTCTAATTACTTAAGGAAATTTTTGCAGCAGCTGTTCTTCGTCGCGTCTTCGCCGCAAACTTCGAGTTCTTCATAGTTATTGGTTTTTTGCTTCAATTTTCCTTCAATTCGAGGCGCGACCACTCAATCTTGACCTGTGTTCATCATCTGGATCATTGAAGATCGACTCGGTGGAGAATTCAGCTCCTGTTTCTTCCTGACAAAGGTTGTTTGAGGGTTTCGGCATCCTTTGTAGTCCGAGCGTTGGAATCTCAGCACAACCCATTTCCGACGACCTGAGCCACTTGTAGGGGTTCTCAGGTGAGCTCAGGTCTTCTCCAAATCATCATCGCAGCTCAACAAACCGAGATCGAAGCGTTTGGATTGGAAATTCCCAGCTTGCGCAGTTTGAGCAGAGTTCACTAATCCAATCTGATTTCCAATGATTTGCTGTGCTTAGGGGTTCGAGGCCAGCTCTTGCTTGACGACCAAGAAGATTTTGATATCAGGGAAGGATTGAGGAGTAGTTTCATTGGTTAATTTTAGTTTTTTTTTTGCTGTAATTCCGTTTCTGTTGTTAAATTCGTTTCTGCAGTCTGTTTTTGGTTTCAGATTTGGTTAACCTCGTTTCCTACTTGTTTCTGCTTAATCTAGCTTTAATCCTTCAAGTTGAGTAGTTTAGGAACCTATCTAGTGGATAGTTGTGTTTGATTTCAGTAAATTTTAGTTCAAATTTGTTGCGTGCCATTTCCTTGTGTGTGCCAAGTCATTTCTGAACTTTTCAGCTTGAGTTCTGATTTTTATATCTTCTTTCAAATTCGATTCTTGTTTAGCTCATTCCCTGCAATTGAAGACAACATTTAGTTCCTAATTCAATTGATTTGAGTTGTTTAGCAAGTTAGATTTATTTCTGCAGTTAAGTATAGCTTGTTTTGCATTGATTCTGTTTCGGCCATTTGATTTCTGATAACTCGATTTCCATTACTTCTGTTTAATTCATTTCTGCTATGCCATTTCTGCGTGCCAAGTCTCATTTATGAAATGGTATTAGTGAAGATTACATTGGAACTTGATTGCATGTGAAATCAGTCTACTTGTATGATAATTTTGCATCCAAATCTCTGCGGCATCACCATTTCTGAATCTGAGTGGCATTTTCTACAACTCTTGGTTTGTAATGCATTCAGTTTGTAACTGAATTTGATTTTCTGAATCGGAATTGAACACTAGCTCAGAGCACTAGTCCCAGCTTGCTTTGCCTGATTCCAGCACTTGAATTCTGCATTCGGCAGAAGTAAGTATGGGCTGCAATGTTTCAATCTATTAATTCTGAAATTGTATCAAGTGATGCCTATTCTTGTGAATCTTAGTTGAACCTTGGATTGTAGCATTCTAGTTTGGTTTTTGTGTCTGATTTTGTATCAAATTCGTGGCTGCATACTTGCCATCCTGTTTCTGAAATTCTGCTGCAGATTTCTGAATTTGCTCAGCTTTCAATTCATTGGCAGTTTTGGGTTTGCTAAGTTGTTTGCTTTTTAGTATCAAGCTAAGTTTTGGGCATAAATCTTGTATCAGTTTATTCATAGATTGCTTATCATTTGGTTGGTTTTGATTTACAAATCCTGAAGTTGAACACAAGGTGTGATGTGCCATTGCATTTTTGTATTAGTTTGAAGTCTAAAGGTTGCAAGTTGCATTAATTGGTTAAAGTATCACTTGGTCAAGCTATTAATAGCCATCACATTGTTTATTTATTGCATTCCCATTTTTAATTGCAACCCAAACCCAGATTTACATTCGAAATCTGAAAACACAAACGACACCTAAACACAAGCGCGAATCAAACAACGTCAACTAGCCCCGAGAAAAATACGACCTGTGGCCCCTATATTACATTTTCACGCTTTTGATTGTAAAAGGGTTTCCAGCATTCCAGCTTTCATTTATATATTTTAAATTTGATGGACCCACATTCGTGACAGTATATTTTGGGCCCGTCAAATTTTTGGCGCCGTTGCCGGGGAAGCAACTAGTTGATTTGTTTGATTTTTGCTTGTATACTTTTGGACATATCATTGGGTTCTATTTTATTGTGTTTTATTTTTGTATACGGTTGCTGTCATTTTTCTTGTTTGTTTTGTGACAGGACTGCCAGTTCAGAATGTTTCCATCTACTTACCAGCAGCCGTGTCAACAATTCCAACAAAATCAGCAACCAAATCAAGATTTCCAACATTCCTGTGCAAATTTTCAACAACCAAATCAGTTTTTTCAGCCTAATTGTCAGCCAAGTCAGCCCTTCCAATTTCAGCAGCCAAGTCAACCAAATTTCCAACAATTTCAGGAAGGGCAGCCACAATTTCAGAGTTTCGATCAACAAATTCAGCAATTTCAGCTACCATGTCAACAATTTCAGCCACCACAACCATTTCAACCGCAATTCCAACAATTTCAGCCGGATTTTCAGCCAAGTCTATCAAATTTCCAGCAAAATCAGATTGGGCAGCCATTATTCCAGAATTTTCAGCCCCCTTATCAACAAGATCAATCACTTTTTCAAGGAATTCAGCAAGGGTTTTCAGATAATTCGAATTTCCAGCAACCATGTCAATTACCGCAGCAATTTCAACCTTGCTACCAGAATTTTCAGCATTTTAACCAAAATTTCCAGCCCATTCAACTTCAGAGTTCACCACTACAATATCAACCCCAGATCCACGAATTCCAGGGTTACAATTTTCAGCAATTTCCACCAAGTGGTGAACCAACTTTTCAGCAGTTTAATCTGCCTGTGCAACCATTTTATCAAATGTGTCAACAAGAGCTTCAAAACCTCGAAAGGCAATTGGAACAAGTGGCTAATGATTTGAATCAAATAAAAGCCCAAAGAGCAGAACAATTATCTTCTCAAGCTGCTTTTAATTCTGAGAGCCCCGGAGTTGGTTTTATATCAGTTCAAGGTGACCCTAGTGCATGGCAAAGTCCTTCTTCAATTAATCCTGCAAATTTAGTAGAAGAAGAAGAAGAAGAATACATTAAAATCTGGGCACCTACAGCATGCATTCCTCCGGAGACTCCTATTCAAAATCCAATTTCAAATGTTTCAGCTCAAGAAGAAGAAACTGAAGCTCCACAGGACCATTCTAGATTTTTATTTTCTGATGATAGTATTATTGATGGTCCTAATTTTTCTGATACTGTTGTTGCAGATATTACAGGAGAAGCATGCAGAGGAGATGATTCCATAGGTGTAGGGGATTGCACTAAGCCCCAGGGACCACCACAAGATTTAGAGAACGAACCAGAAAGTGTAGGGACTTGCATGGTGGAAGCAAGCACCCAAGGATCACCAGTTGATTGTCCACCAGAGCCTGAGGCTGATGAGGAGCATGAACTTGACCAGGAGGAGACCACAGATACATCTACTATTATAGAACCTCCAGGTATTATCCAGCACGCTCAGGTAAGTATTTCTCCTCTTTCTTCAGAAAAATGCAGTGAGGTACCTAGGGATGACTTTATTGATTCTGATGAATTTATTGATATACCTTGTGTAGAAATTGTTTGTGAAAATCCAATAGAGGTACCAAACATTGATTTCATTGATCGTACTGCATTACTTGATACATCTCTTGCTATGGATAGCGGAATAATTTTAGAGTCACCTATAATTGATGTTGTTTTTTATGATGAATCACTTGATACATCTCTTGTAGATATGGCTAGTGAAAATTTTTTAGAAGTGCCTGAAATTAATGTTATTTATTTTGATGAATCTCTTGTTATGTCTTATGCTGAAAATGAATGTGAAAAACTCATAGAGATATCTGAGATTGATTTGATTGGCTGTGATACATTGCTTGATACACCCTTGATTGAAAATAATTGTGAAATTTCTATTGATGAGCCAGAAATTGATTTCTTTATTTGTGATGAGCCTCTGGATGCAAATTTGGTAGGAAATAATTTTGAAAATTTTATTGAGGCACCAAGAATTGATTTAATTGAATATGATGCAGTTTTGGATTCATTACATGCAGAGACTGAACTTATATCATTTTTTTCTGACCCTGAACGCTTGAGAGAGGTATTACATTGTTTTGCAGGGTCCAGAAGACTTCAGGAGTGGGTGCTCCAATGATGGACCCAAAATGACTGTCACGAATGTGGGTCTCAAATTTAGATATTTATAAAATGCTGGAAACCCTTTTTGCAATCAAAGAAGAAAAGCGTAGTAAAGGGGCCACAGGTCGTATTTTTCCAAGGGCTAGTTCAAATTGTATGATTCGAGCTTGTGTTTATATGTCGTCAATGTTTTTGGATTTCAAATAGAATGTGGTTTTTGTTTCACTTAGCAATGAAAATGCAATGGAAAGAAAGGAAATGTAACTAAATAAACTAAACAAAGAAATAGCAATTAAAGAAATTTGAAGTGCCAACAATTGAACTAACTACAGACTATTAACTGTGCAATGAAGCTTAAAAAGATATGCTTTCAATGGAAGTAAACACAGGGATGGAAATATTCAGAATTGAGTAAGTATTTAATTGAAGTCAATCTAGTGCAGGACATAAATGTGCAAGAACGAAATGCAACATGAATTGGATGCACAAGTCACACAAGTTATCTGATTTCCAGTGCAATTAAATTTCAATGCAAAGCTCACTGATACAAATGCAGAAATGGTAATTGGGAATCGCAGAAATTTAGTTGGCTGGCAGAAATAGTATGCAAAGCTAAATGGAACCTTGCAAAAACTTAAAGGAAGGAGTTTGCAGTACTAGGTTGAATTCAGAAGTCCACTATAACTATTTCAGGACAAACTGCAGAACATTGATGAATCTGAATGCTAAAACAAAAGCTGATACATGTAATGTAGCTGGAACCAATTGCAGAGACCTATACCAATTGCTATGAAAATGAGATCATTTCAATATAAAATCAGGAAACAAAACCTAGACATCACTTGACACAAAATCTAAGAACTAAATGGCAAACTGGTGCGCAATTATTTAAGTTGGCACGCAGAATGAAAAAGAACAGAAAATGATACGCAACTAATTCCTCAGCTTCGACAGGTGAGCTATCATTAAAATGAACTGAAAACTGAAAGAAGAAAGTTCAGAAATGAAGTGTAAACAGTGCAGAAATGGAAAAATTCAGAAACGTTTCAGATTTGCAAAGACACTACAACTGCAGATCAATCATAACAAAACAAGCTAGATATGAATGCATCATCCATTGTGCAGACAAGAAATAGAGGAACTAAGGTTTATTTAGCTCGAAATTCAGAAGCTACAGCTGAAACAATTCAACCTTGAAACTGAACTTGTGCAGAATTGGAACTGAAATGCAGCTTTAAACTAATGTGCAAAGCAAAATCCAGAATTAAATGCGGAAGCTGAATGCAATAGCTTGTAAATGAGACAACTGCAATGGACAATTGCATAAGAAGAACTAAAGGCTGCTTGACACAAAATTCAGAAATCGAGACTGGGACTGATACACTACAGTTTAAACAGAATTAAAGAAACGAATCTAAATTCAGAAACAATTCAACTACAAAACAACTTGATTCGAGTACAATTGATCTCTAATTAAGCTATCTAACTACTTACTTTGCAGAATGAAACCTAATTAAACACTAGAACAATTAAGAATTGGAACTTACAGCAGATGATATGGAATGGAAACAGAATTCAGAACAGAATTGAAATTACAGCTACAAACAAGAAGAAATTTCATTAAAAACTAATCTCGATCCTTCCCATGTATCAAGACCTCCTTGTTCGTCACGCAAGGGCAAGTCAAGAACCCCTTAAACTCACGAATCAGTGGAAAATTAAACTCCAATTCAGATCTGCTCAAACTCTGCTCAGTTTCTGAAGAAACAATCCGATCTCCTCGATCTCTTTGTGCAGTGATGAAATGACGATTGGGGAATGATCAGATCACCCAAAGGACCCCTTCAGGTAATTCAGATGGTTTGAAATGGTACACAAACTCGATCCAAGCGATCAGATTACAAATTTGATGAAACCCTCAATCATCTCTGTTTTGGCCGAATTTGAGCTAGAAACTTCGCGGAGAAAACTTCCCAACGATCCAGATCTAAATCCAAGGTCGAAATCGAGTTGGACACGCCTTCGGATGAAGAAATCGCAAGCAAAATGAAGAACAAATGAAGAAACGAGAAGAAAACTGAGCTACTGCTGGCGAAGACGCGACAGCCAAAAATCAGATCTGAAGGCAGTTTAAGTAGGTATTAATGGACGGCTGAGATTCATCCCGCTTCATCCAACGGTGGATCCTCTTCCGATTTGATTCAAAATTTCCAGATCTTGATCAGAGGTCAGGATCATCCTCGTGGTAGCTCGGATCTGCCAGATCTGTAGCGGATGGCTCAGATCAAACTGATATTTGAAATGGACGTTCTAGATTACTCTAATCATAATCCAACGGCTAGATGATCTCCGATTGGGCTGAAACTCTCAGATCTTGATCTGATCGCTCGATTAGACTTAACCCCAGCTCGGATCGATCAGAAGTTCTCAGATGGTCTAGATCTAACCGTTCTTGCATCGGACGGTCCAAATGAGTCGACGCTTGATTCCTTTTATCTGGTCCACTTTTGACTCAGCCTTGACCCAACATAACCTAGGTCATGATCCCTCCGAGCCTGCAAAAGTTGATCAAAAATTTAGTAGCAAAACAACTCGAAAATATCAAAATTTGCAATTAAGTCCAAAAAGAGTATAAATCCTAGAATCTAGAGTAAATCCACAATTATACAAGTAAAATATGGATCAAATACGGATTTAAGCATATGAAATGATCAACAAAATGACACTTATCAACTCCCCCACACTTAGGCTTGAGCGTCTCGCGAAAAGTATAAACTATGTATCCCCTAGTTTATTCCCAAACATAAGTAGAAGCAATTGAAAAGAAATTACCTAGGGTTGTTAATTCTCAAAAATCTAAGCTCAATAGACTAGTATCTTGTCCTTAAATCAACAACTTAACCAATTCAACCTTTATGATTCATTGAGATGAATTTCACTCACTAAACCTCTCAAGGGAAACTTTTGGTGGCTCTCCTCCTAAGTGCTAAGTTCATGATGAAAATGGAGCTCACTCTTGCACACATGCTTCTTGCACTACCATAAGCTTGCTTATTATCTACTCTCTACCATTATCCAAGATTAGAATCAATCATCTATAAAAACTCATTCAAAAGTGAAAGAAATAGGGAATGGTAGAAATGGAATAAAAGCAAAGTAAATAGCTAATTTGAATGAAATGGAAGACTTGGATGTTCAAGGATATTCTTGATGCATTTTCGCCCTCCTTTCAGTCCATATAATGTAGTCAAAGTGTGATGAAGTGATGCTTTACAATGCCCTTCAAAAATCTTATGAAAAGAATTCCATAATGCCTTTGTGCCAATTTCTTCTTCTTGTGTGCCAACTTATTTCTTATCTTTTCTTTTCTGAAATTTTTTTCTTTCTTTCTTTCTCTCTACTGACATCAGAATGTAATAGAGCAAATCTTCAATTTGGAGGAGAGTATCTTTACTAATTCATGGTGCCAAAACTCAATGTGCCAACTTAACTCTTTGTTGTTTCCTTTGTTTTTTTTTTTTTCAAACTGTTTTCTTCCTTTCTTCTTTTCTGCTTCTTCTTCTTCTCTTATGATCAACTGCCATGAACTAATTCTTGTTCAATTAAAAACTTTCTGCTCAGAATTGTATCCGAAACTTGGCACATAGATTTCTTTCCCATGTCTTCCTTTAAGTTCCCAAGATTTCAGTTTTTTTTTTCTTCTTTTTCGTGACTGAATTTTTTTCTTCAGCAGTTTTTTTTTTCCTTCCTGACTATAGCTGTCTAATTGTGTCACATTCAATGCTCCAAGTACTCTAACACCCTCAGATTTTGAAACTCTTCCTTCCATATGCACTTGATAACTCCACTTTGTCCTCACTATATATTTTTTTCAGCCATCTTACAATTGTTTGTCTCTTTTTTTTTCTGATTCATACTCCCACTCCACTTCCTTGATACAGCAGTGGACGTGCTCCAAAATTCTGAGACATTTATGTACTCAAATCCCTAATGCACAGCCTTAGAAAATCAATTCCAATTACAAGTTGGTACAAAACTTTCTTTTGCACAGATTTTTCTTCTCTTCTCTTGTTTCCACCTTGGTTCAGATTTCTACACACCATTTCCTGCTTCAAGTCAAACCTAACAACTTCAATCCAGATTTAGCAAAGAGTTACTGATTTCATCTTCCATAATTCCTACTTGATCCAAACCCTTTTGTGCTACAACTCCATTGCTTTCCAACTCTTTCTTTTTTTTTTTTGTTTTTTTTTTGTTTTTTTTTTCTCTTTTTAAGTGTTTCCATCACACTAGCCACTCCCCCACACTTAATCTTTTGTCCGTCTCGGGCAAAATAACATCAAAGAACATCCCCAAACAAACAAATCCCTGTAAAGGTATGGTTAAGAGTAGAAGATAAGGAAAGAAAATAGAAAGAACATGATTTTTGTCAAAAATTGACATGGAAAGGTAAACAAATTTATTAGCCTCTATAGAAGTGATCCAATCATTGAAATATGACTTTGAAAGAACCTAAGCAAGTTCTAGAGTACAATCACATGTATGTTTCACAAAAATAAGGCTAACCCTCACTAGGTAAAAATAATTCATCTCAAGTCCTCAATCAAGAATCCATGGCCAAGTAGTACTCAAGCATCCAAGATTTCATCCATGAGCTCAAACCCTAAGTTTTAACAACCAAATTTAATTTGTTTTCAAAAGACTCTAAAATGCTATGAAAATAACCTAAAGGGATACCTTTATTCCTACTCATGAAGAATAAGTTCCTAAAAGACATAAAATGGCATTTATAATGTCTTTTTATTCATTCTACCCTATTCATGCATTTATTAGCAAGAATTCATTTCAAAAGAAAATTCTACTTCTAGCAAGCATAAAGAGGAAAACGGCAATGAAAGAAAATGCAAGAAAAAATAAACTCCCTTTTATTTCTGGTGGCCGAAGTCTATCTAGGAATAATCTCCATCTTGGTAGTGGAGGAGTAGGAGTAGCTAAAACAATTTCCTTTATTTGCTCAATTTTATTTTGCTTCACTCCCCCACACTTATTTTTCGCAGTAAACTGTCCAGGTGGCCGAAGGTGATTTAAGTGCAATAGCCACTTCAGAGGTGGAGTGCTATAAGTTAAAGCAAGATCATCTCCTCCCTCTTTATTCTTTTTGGAAAATCTTCCAGGAGGTCGGAGACTGTTTAGGTGGAGTACCCATTCCAGTAGTCTTCTGGACCCTGCAAAACCATGTAAGACCTCCCTCAAGCGTGCAGGGTAAGATAAAAATGCAATATCATCAATCTCTACATAAAATGTATCTAAAAATGCATCGCATCCAATAAAATCAATTTTTGGTACCTCAATAAATTTTTCACAAGCATATTCTACATGAGGTATATCAAGAAAAGCACCACAGTCAATAAAATCAATCTCAGGTACCTCTAGAAGTTTTTCACATTCAATTTCAGCATAAGAAATAACCAGAGATTCTTCACAATAAACAACTTCAATTTCAGGTTCTTCTAAAAATTTTTCGCAATCAAATTCCATCAAAGGTGTATCAAGAAATGTTCCACAGTCAATAAGATCAATCTCAGGTACCTCCTTAAGTATTTCACACTCAACTTCAGCATAAGATATAGCAAGAGATTCTTCACAATAAAAAACTTCAATTTCAGGCTCTTCTAAAAATTTTTCACTATCAGCATTTCCATGATGTGTATCATGAATATCATCATAACAAACAACATCAATTATAGGTTCCTCTAAAATTTGTTCACAATCCATATCTACAAGAGATGTATCAAGTAATGCAGTACGATCAATGAAATCAATGTTTGGTACCTCTATTGGATTTTCACAAACAATTTCTACACAAGGTATATCAATAAATTCATCAAAATCAATAAAGTGAGCACTAGGTACCTTTTTGAATTTTTCTGAACAAAGAGGAGAAATACTTACCTGAGCGTGCTGGATAATACCTGAAGGTGTGTCTGTGGTCTCCTCCTGGTCATGTACCTGCTCCTCTTCAGCCTCAGGCTCTAGTGGACAATCAACCGGTGATCCCTGGGTGCTTGCTTCCACCATGCAAGTCCCTACACTTTCTGGTTCATTCTCTAAATCTTGTGGTGGTCCCTGGGGCTTAGTGCAATCCCCTACACCTATGGAATCATCTCCTCTGCATGCTTCTTCTACAATATCTGCAACAACAACATTAGAAAAATTAGGACCACTAACAACACTATCATCAGAAAATAAAAGTCTAGAATGGTCCTGTGGAGCTTCAGTTTCTTCTTCTGGAGCCGAAAAATTGGGAATTGGATTTTGAATAGGAGTCTCCGGAGGAATGCATGCTGTAGGTGCCCAGACTTTAATGTATTCTTCTTCTTCTTCTTCTAAAATTGCAAGATCCATTGAAGAAGGACTTTTCCATGCACTAGGGTCACCTTGAACTGATATAAAACCAACTCCGGGGCTCTCAGAATTAAAAGCAGCTTGAGAAGATAATGGTTCTGCTCTTTGGGCTTTTATCTGATTCAATTTATCTTGTATGTTTTGAAACCATTGTTGTTGTTGTTCTTGTTGTTGTTGGATTTGTTGACACATTTCCATCATCCTTTGGTGTAGAGCCTCATCCCAATCAGGATCATCAAAACCTCCTTGGTTAGTGTGGAACCCCTGTTGGTCTTGAAATGGAAAATAGGGCTGCTGAAGTCCAGGAGGAGGCTGTGCATGCTGAAATGGAAATTGTTGGGGCTGCTCAAATAGATGAAATGACTGATTAAATTGCTGAATATTTGGTTCACAAGTTGGTGGAGATGGCTGAAAACTGTAGCCCTGAAATTCTTGTATCTGAGGTTGAATTTGTTGTGGTGAACACTCAAATTGAGGTAGGGGCTGTTGGTACTGATTTTGGTGCTGAAATTGCTGAAATGATGGCTGCCCAATCTGATAATTCTGGAATAATGGCTGAATTGGCTGAAATTGAAAGTTTGGTTGCTGAAAATTAGGATAGGGTTGCTGGAAATCTTGGAGAGGCTGAAACTGTGGCTGAGGTGGCTGAAATGTAGGCTGAATCTGCTTCTGGTAAGTAGATGACTGAGCTTCCCGTTTTTGTTGGTAGTCCAACTCCTTTAACACATTCCTTAACTCCCTCAGTGCATCCTCAAGCTCTGTTGACCCCATTTTGATCTTGCAACCCTGTCACAAAACAAACAAGAAAAATGGCAGCAACCGTATACAAAAGATAAAGCAAAAGAAAATAGAATCAAATGATATGTCCATAAGCATACAAGCAAAAATCAAACAACTCAACTAGTATGTTTCCCCGGCAACGGCGCCAAAAATTTGATGGACCCAAAATGACTGTCACGAATGTGGGTCTCAAATTTAGATATTTATAAAATGCTGGAAACCCTTTTTGCAATCAAAGAAGAAAAGCGTAGTAAAGGGGCCACAGGTCGTATTTTTCCAAGGGCTAGTTCAAATTGTATGATTCGAGCTTGTGTTTATATGTCGTCAATGTTTTTGGATTTCAAATAGAATGTGGTTTTTGTTTCACTTAGCAATGAAAATGCAATGGAAAGAAAGGAAATGTAACTAAATAAACTAAACAAAGAAATAGCAATTAAAGAAATTTGAAGTGCCAACAATTGAACTAACTACAGACTATTAACTGTGCAATGAAGCTTAAAAAGATATGCTTTCAATGGAAGTAAACACAGGGATGGAAATATTCAGAATTGAGTAAGTATTTAATTGAAGTCAATCTAGTGCAGGACATAAATGTGCAAGAACGAAATGCAACATGAATTGGATGCACAAGTCACACAAGTTATCTGATTTCCAGTGCAATTAAATTTCAATGCAAAGCTCACTGATACAAATGCAGAAATGGTAATTGGGAATCGCAGAAATTTAGTTGGCTGGCAGAAATAGTATGCAAAGCTAAATGGAACCTTGCAAAAACTTAAAGGAAGGAGTTTGCAGTACTAGGTTGAATTCAGAAGTCCACTATAACTATTTCAGGACAAACTGCAGAACATTGATGAATCTGAATGCTAAAACAAAAGCTGATACATGTAATGTAGCTGGAACCAATTGCAGAGACCTATACCAATTGCTATGAAAATGAGATCATTTCAATATAAAATCAGGAAACAAAACCTAGACATCACTTGACACAAAATCTAAGAACTAAATGGCAAACTGGTGCGCAATTATTTAAGTTGGCACGCAGAATGAAAAAGAACAGAAAATGATACGCAACTAATTCCTCAGCTTCGACAGGTGAGCTATCATTAAAATGAACTGAAAACTGAAAGAAGAAAGTTCAGAAATGAAGTGTAAACAGTGCAGAAATGGAAAAATTCAGAAACGTTTCAGATTTGCAAAGACACTACAACTGCAGATCAATCATAACAAAACAAGCTAGATATGAATGCATCATCCATTGTGCAGACAAGAAATAGAGGAACTAAGGTTTATTTAGCTCGAAATTCAGAAGCTACAGCTGAAACAATTCAACCTTGAAACTGAACTTGTGCAGAATTGGAACTGAAATGCAGCTTTAAACTAATGTGCAAAGCAAAATCCAGAATTAAATGCGGAAGCTGAATGCAATAGCTTGTAAATGAGACAACTGCAATGGACAATTGCATAAGAAGAACTAAAGGCTGCTTGACACAAAATTCAGAAATCGAGACTGGGACTGATACACTACAGTTTAAACAGAATTAAAGAAACGAATCTAAATTCAGAAACAATTCAACTACAAAACAACTTGATTCGAGTACAATTGATCTCTAATTAAGCTATCTAACTACTTACTTTGCAGAATGAAACCTAATTAAACACTAGAACAATTAAGAATTGGAACTTACAGCAGATGATACGGAATGGAAACAGAATTCAGAACAGAATTGAAATTACAGCTACAAACAAGAAGAAATTTCATTAAAAACTAATCTCGATCCTTCCCATGTATCAAGACCTCCTTGTTCGTCACGCAAGGGCAAGTCAAGAACCCCTTAAACTCACGAATCAGTGGAAAATTAAACTCCAATTCAGATCTGCTCAAACTCTGCTCAGTTTCTGAAGAAACAATCCGATCTCCTCGATCTCTTTGTGCAGTGATGAAATGACGATTGGGGAATGATCAGATCACCCAAAGGACCCCTTCAGGTAATTCAGATGGTTGGAAATGGTACACAAACTCGATCCAAGCGATCAGATTACAAATTTGACGAAACCCTCAATCATCTCTGTTTTGGCCGAATTTGAGCTAGAAACTTCGCGGAGAAAACTTCCCAACGATCCAGATCTAAATCCAAGGTCGAAATCGAGTTGGACACGCCTTCGGATGAAGAAATCGCAAGCAAAATGAAGAACAAATGAAGAAACGAGAAGAAAACTGAGCTACTGCTGGCGAAGACGCGACAGCCAAAAATCAGGTCTGAAGGCAGTTTAAGTAGGTAATTAATGGACGGCTGAGATTCATCCCGCTTCATCCAACGGTGGATCCTCTTCCGATTTGATTCAAAATTTCCAGATCTTGATCAGAGGTCAGGATCATCCTCACGGTAGCTCGGATCTGCCAGATCTGTAGCGGATGGCTCAGATCAAACTGATATTTGAAATGGACGTTCTAGATTACTCTAATCATAATCCAGCGGCTAGATGATCTCCGATTGGGCTGAAACTCTCAGATCTTGATCTGATCGCTCGATTAGACTTAACCCCAGCTCGGATCGATCAGAAGTTCTCAGATGGTCTAGATCTAACCGTTCTTGCATCGGACGGTCCAAATGAGTCGACGCTTGATTCCTTTGATCTGGTCCACTTTTGACTCAGCCTTGACCCAACATAACCTAGGTCATGATCCCTCCGAGCCTGCAAAAGTTGATCAAAAATTTAGTAGCAAAACAACTCGAAAATATCAAAATTTGCAATTAAGTCCAAAAAGAGTATAAATCCTAGAATCTAGAGTAAATCCACAATTATACAAGTAAAATATGGATCAAATACGGATTTAAGCATATGAAATGATCAACAAAATGACACTTATCATCCAACTGAACAGACTTCAGCCTCCTGGAAGGGCTTCTGAAAGGCATCAAGAAGGAGGAGAAGATCTTACTTTAATCCATTGCCCTCCATTCCTTCAATGGCTATTATACCTGAATCGCCTTCGGCCACCTGAACCATCTTTTGTACAGTTCAAGTGTGGGGGAGTCCTATTTCTCCCAGCCACCCAGACTCCTCCACTACCCAAATGGAGGCTACTTCTGGATCGACTCCGTCCACCAGAATAAAGGGGAGTTTGATTTTTCTTGTATTTTCTTCTATTTCATTTTTCATTTTCATGCTTCCTAGAATTAGAATTTTCCTTTGAACTGAGTCCTTGTAAATAAATGCATGTTATTTCTTTTGTCACTTTCTCTTGCATGAGTAGAAATAAAAGTATCCCCCTAGGTTATTCCATAGCATTTTAGAGTCTTTTGGAAAATAAATTAAATTTGGTTGTTAAGACTTAAGGTTTGAGCTACTGGATGAAATCTTGGATGCTTGAGTACTACTTACTTTAGATTCTTAATTGAGGACTTGGGATGAATTATTTTGACCTAGTGAGACCTAGCCTTATTTTTGTGACACACCTTTGTTATTGTACTCTAGAACTTGCTTAGGTTCTTTCAAAATCATATTTCAATGATTGGATCACATCTATAGAGGCTAATCCATTTGTTTTCTTTTCCACATCAATATTTAGCAATAATCATGTTTATCATATTTGTCCTTACTTATTTCCTTCTCTTACCTTCACTTTTCATTGGACTTGTTGTTTGATATGTTTCTAATGCTATTTTGCCCGAGACGGACAAAGATTCAAGTGTGGGGGAGTGACTAAAGTTTTGGAGGCAATTTATGTCAACGAAAAAAAAAAATTTGCCAAGTTGAAGCCAAAAGGTGCCAAGTGGGTTGAATTTGGTGTCAAAAATGAGTAAAAGGATGAAAATAATTGAGGCATCTAGACTCTTGATTATAAGTTGAAGATCCAAGCAATTTTGAGCCAAGATGAATTGGGTTGCAGAAGAAACTTTTTGTGTAATCCAAATGACACACAAATGAAGGAAAGCTATGCCATGTTAAAAGAGAAAAAAAAAATTCTGCTATGGAAAATTTGGCCACTTTGCTAGAAGCTTAAATGCAACTGTCTTTGCTGGAGAAAGCTGAACAAATCAACTTTGAGCTGCTGTGAATCATTGAAGGACTATTTGTGAAGCTGAGCAGAAGTGGAAAAGGCTGGAAAACCTGAAGAAAAACAAAAATCTGTGAGAAATCAACAGTGGACAATGATCAGAAGCTGCTCGATTCAAATGCTCAACTCGCACAGAAAATCTTTGCCCCTGTCCAGGTGTAGAAATCAAAATTCTATCCAACCTCTTCCATATTCTATTGTTTGTCCAAGTAAAGCAATCCCCCACAAAACCCGCATCAACCAACCCAATTATCATCATGAAATTGTTAAAGTCTTCCATAGCTCCCCCCCCCCCTTTGTGATGGCTCCAGTCGATTGCTCTGTTTCATTTGCAATGATGTTAAAATCCCCACCTACCATCCAGAAATCTTCTTTAGATGGTTTGATACGCTCCAATTGCTCCCATAGATCATACCTAGCAACTTTAGAACATTTAGCATAGACTATAGTAGCCAACATTTCAATAGGAAGCATGTCAGATTTCAATCTTAAATGCAGAAATTGATCATGATCAAATAAAATAGTGCAATCTATATTTACATCATGAGAAAACCATATTTTCCCCGAGCAGTTGGCAAAAATCTCAGAAAAACCCAACCTTCTTGTAATTGAGAGTCCATCAAGAGCTCTCATAGGTTCTAAAATTCCTACAAAATTCAAATGGAAATGATTCTTCAAGTAAATCAATCTTCTAAGTGAGGAAGGATTCCCTATCCCCCTAATGTTCCATATTATCCCTGACATTATGATACTAAAGTTTTGGAAACCTTTTGAGCCTGAGATTTACTTCTAGTTACCCTTTGAGGTAAATTAGAAGGACCTTTTTTGTAGGATATTGAAGTGACTGCTTTATTCAACTCTAAAGGAAATGAAGATGATCTTTGTAGCTGCCCCCTTTCCTCCTCATCAGATATAGATTCTTCTATAAACGACTTGCACTTCTCAACTCCCTCAGCTTTACTTTGCTTATCTTGTATTAAATCTCCATCTGATATATTCAAATCCTTCCCTTGCTCATTTTGTTGATCATATGTTTCTATTACTTCCTCCCCAAATTCATTCAGATAAATATCCATAGGTAGCAAATCAGTTTTCTCTTGCGTTTCTGCAATTTCAGTAATGCTATTTCTTATATTTGATAAATCTGGAGCAGTCTGCCCTGCCACCTGTGCTGCCTTGCCAAACTTTATATTCTGCCTTTGAGCTTGTTCTTCTTGCACATTTTGTTTACTGATTACATTCTCCACTAAATTATTTTTCTCATCCCTCCTATCTGAAGATTGCTTATCCTGTAAAGATTTATCACTAGTTGAGTCCAAATAATCCTCCCTTACATTCACATTAGTGTTTAATTCCGTCCCTTGCTTCTCCTTCACATTTCCTTGCTCTTCCTCCTCCAAAATAGCTAAAGATTGAAACCTGTTGTCTGTGCTATACATCCCCTTGTGCTCATTGATCTGATGGCTGACAAGTGTGTGCTTTTGAATCCAAGCTTGCCTTTCTGTTCTGTATCTTTCTCCATCTCTTGGATAATCCAAAATTTCTCCATTTATCTTACCAGTATCATCACCAAATTTTTGATTCTGTCTCCCATTCAAATCTTCCTTTGATGACATAAAATCTACTTCCTTATTTTTCCAATTAGGTTTAGGCTTATTGCCATTTGTGTAACATTCATCAGCCGAATGACCCAGATGAAAACAAGACACGCAGTATTTTGGATACTTTTCAAAATTCACCTTTTGTAACCTCTTCTCCTCCCCAATTCCAATCCAAAACTCATTTATCATTAGTTTTAACAGATCAATTTCTACACATATTCTCGCCATATACAGCCTTGAACCATCTGTCGTTGCTTCATCAATCTTTATTGGCTTTCCCACAATTCGAGCGGCAGAGAACAAGCAGTTTTTGTTGAACATATGAATGGGAAAATCTGGTAATTGTATCCAAACTGGAACAATTGAAGATTCAGCTTCATATGAGAAATATGGTGACCATTTAAAAACTCGCAGTGGAACTCTTCCAATGAACCAAACTCCTCGAGCCCAAACTCTTGTCATATCTTCATTCGATGTAAGATGCAAGAAAATACCCGATCGTAAAAATCTGATGCTATAGAAACTAGATAGACCTAGATTTTTAAAAGTTTGCGAAATTACTGAATAACTAGGTCTTTTCCTAGAAAACTTTCCGACCAGCGCGAATCGATAGGAATCAGCCATAGACAATACCTCCTCCTTGGTGTAGAAGATATCCGATTTATTGTTATAGATCTTCATCTCCTTGAAGTCTTCTCCAACCTCATCAAAGGCTTTCTTGGATGTCCTCGGCGAAGATGGCCTCAATGCTACAGCATACGAAGCCGCCCGATCTATCGCATTTCCTTGGGGAATCTGTGGTCCCTCAGGATGAACGAAATTAGTAGTAGATAAAGGAGGGAAAGACGTTAGGTCCGGCGCCGGCGGCCATCGCTGCTGTGGAAGAAGTGCGCGCGAGCCCAATCTCTTGAATCGCCTTCAAATCGCCTAAATTTTCTCTGTCCAATCAGCCTTCTTCCCAGTTATGGACTCTCACTGAACGTTACTTTCTTTACTCAATTTTTTGCTATAATAAATTTTTTTTTGATATATGGCAAAGGGGGAGAGAAAGGAAATGAGAGAAAAGAAGTTTTTTCAAATTTTATTTTTTTTTCAAAACTTTTATCTCCTTTTTCAAAAAGTAAAGTAATGAAAATACTTACAAATATTTGTACTAAGCAATTCAAAAATGGAAAAATTTCTAAGTGTTTAAACTTGAAAACCTTTTGAAAGTTTTCTATGTGTTTAAACTTGAAAACCTTTTGAAAATTTTCTAAGTGTTTAAACTCAAAATTGCTTTGGAAAATTTTCTAAGTGTTTAAACTCAAAATTGATTTTGAAAATTTTCTAAGTGTTTAAACTTAAATTTGCTTTGGAAAATTTTCTAAGTGTTTAAACTCAAAATTGCTTTGGAAAATTTTCTAAGTATCTAACTTGAAAAATCTTTTGGAAAATTTTCTAAATATCTAACTTGAAAAATCTTTTGGAAAATATTTTTGAGTTTCTCTAAGAATAGTCAAGGACTTAGAAGTGTTTTCAAAAACCCCCACTTATTTTTGAAAAACTCAGGGGGAGAATTTTCATTTCTGGGGGAAGAAACTAAATATCCATTACATGGCTTGTTTCTTTAACTTAACTTTTTGAACCGTGTTGCCATAAATCAAAAAGGAGGAGATTGTTGGTGCAGACAGCACCTAAGTCAAACCTGGATTTTGATAATGGCAAAGGGTTCAGAAGTTAAGGTGTTATTGTGATCTAACATACTTACTGAGTGTGCAGGAAAAGTCCTAGGTACACTAGGCAAGAAGTCCTGGCAAAGGGCTGGGCAAAGAAGTCCTGGTCGAGGACTGGGCAAGAAGTCCTAGCAACGGGCTAGGCACCGAAGACCTGACGGGAAGTTAGGCACGAAGACCTGGTCAGGTGGATTGGGCAAAAGTCCAACCGGAGGAGCCGGTTGGCAAAAGGTAAACTCTCCTGAGAGGAGTAGGTGAGGACGCGTTCCCCGTCGAGGGAACAGTAGGCGTCGGTTCAACCTAGGGTTCCATTTGGGAAACCCGAAGTCAAAACCAATACAGCTAAGGCTGTAAATAATGACTAACATACTTTGCTTTCTTTTTTTGGAACTAACCTTGGTTGCAAGAAACAGAGTGTGTTTCTGCAACTCGGGCGCCCCAATGGAGTTGGACACCTAACTGGGGCTAGGCGCCCGTATGGATACGGGCGCCCCAGTGCATAGGCAAAAACCAGAACATCGAAGCAAGCTACCACGAAGCTTGTGGACTTAGTCAGCTCAGGCGCCCGTGAGGTCACGGGCACCCCCATCAGCTCAGGAGCCCAAGTGGAGATGGATAAGCGCTGACCGAGCCTGCGGATAAGAGATCGCAGAGTGAAGGCCATGTGTTAGGCGCCCCCATCGACACAGGCGCCCGTATGGGTGCTATGAAAGGGGGTTCACCCCCAAGCCTTCAACATTCATTGCTTTCTACGTTCCAGACACTTTCGTTCAAGAACGGCGCTCCGGCAAAGTTGGACTTTGAGATTCCAGCACTGATGACGACCCTCTGCTCCGAAATTCGATCCACCTCGGGCGTCGGTAAAACTTTAAATTACGAAAGTGTTGCTAATTCAATTTCCAATTCTATATCTGTACTATCAATTTGTAAAAGTTTTCCCGAATATAGAATTGCCCAAAGTAAACGGTCAAGGACCGTGGGCCTTGGAGTAGGAGCCGACCGCGACTCTGAACCAAGTAAAATCGACTTGTGTTCGCGTGTGTTTTGTTATTTTCCGCTACGTATCTTCTCTAGTATTCCAAAAATTTTATAATGATATTCACCCCCCCTCTATCGTTTTCTCCGATCCAACAAAAATTCTCCTTCCACACTTTGTGCGAAGAAGGGAACCCCCCTAAGAACATATGGGTCGGATGCGCAGAAAAGCTAAAGACCCCTCTAAAGCCGATCAGGATAAAGAATGAATGAAAGAGACGAGGGGTCAGGGGGAGGTCAAAGAGCTTGAAGATGATGTATGACCCTCCCATCTGAGCGAAGGCATTGGGAGTCATCTGGTGAAGGGAGATATCGAAGTAGGAAGCTATATTCATGAAGAAAGGGGGAAGAGGAAAACGGAGCCCTGACTCAACCTGCCCCAAGAAGAAGATCGAAAAGCCTGCAGGAGGCTCCACTGGCATCTAGTCTACCTGGGGGATAATCACCGTCATCTCAGCCGGAATGCCGTAGGCCTCAATGGCAGCCTGCAGAGATTCCGGTCTCACTCTCGAAGAGGCCGACTCGTACCACTCCACCCGGTAACCTTCCATGATTCCTAAGGGAAAAGACAAGGAGGAGACGAACTACTTACATTCAAAAGAGTCCTTAGAGAAAAAAAGGGAGACGAGGTGCACCCAGCCACGCAGTCAGAAATTGGCCGAACGTCCTCGCCTTCCCTTCTTATACCGAGGAAGCCACCTTCGTTAACGCAATAGGGACGAAGCACGTGGAAAGCAAGAAACCGCCGCATCGGGTCTACACCAGAGACAGTCGCCTGATGTGAGCCAGTTACAACGGCGCACAGTAAGAGGTCGTGCAGAGGGTCGTTGAAACACGTGGCGATGGGGCATTCGCGGGAGGACCCTGTCACCATCAAGGAGCGTCATGCGCCTTTATAGCGGAAGGACAGGTATCATTACGATACTTCAAAAGTCGTAGGATCCTTTCGGGAAGGATGAAACCAAAAAGGGATTTCCTAGGAATCGGAGGCAACCTCTACCATCCTAGGACCCCGCATGACTACTAAAGGAGCAGTAATGGGTGCAAAGACCCACAGGGGCGCAACTTCTTCACCACCACACTAGTCCGATCAGTTAGCTACACTTCCTTCAATCAGACTTGAAGGGAGGGACTTGTGATGGGGTTGAGTAGCCTGTGGCGGGCACGTGGGATAAAGAAGCTGTGTAATAAAACGTAACGAGTCTGAGCGACTCCTCTGTTAGAGCTCTCGGGACACTTTCAAGAAGAGAGCCTCCAAGGCCCCTCTCGAAAGACACACCCTAGAAGATCAAATCGGAAAACCCCTCCCGGGATCACCCCAGGAAGTCGAGTCCCGAGATCACCTCGGGGAAATAGAGCGCCCGCGATCGCCCAGGCCAGAAGACCCCGAGATCACCTTGGGGAAGCGGAGCCCAAGTTGCATTCGGCCACAAGTAACGATCCCCCTCCTCTTTTCTCGGATCTATGGATAAGCATCTCCATTAATGCGGAGTCATCATGGCCGTTAAATGCCACAATGGGTCGAAACACGTAACGACGGCGTGGACCGTTTCAAAGGCTATCCAATAACCGCCGAAGAGGGGGGACGTGACACAGATCATGGGGGCGTGCCAAGGCAGTCGCCGCAGGTATAAAAGGTAGTCCAACCCCTCCGGTAAAAGGGTTATGCTCTCTTCGCTACTCGTACATTTTTCCTACTTACTACTCCCCTTCTCCATCAAGGCATGGGCTCCGCCGGACAACCTCTGACGTGTTCCCCTAACGCTCGTGTTGATCTCGCAGGACACAGAGTTCCTCCCCTCCTGTCAGCATCCATGTGGGCTAAACCTCGGTGACTGGCCATCGACGTCGATTCCTTCCGAAACAATTACAATCCGTGTGCAACCTGGTGATTCAAAGTTGTAGGATCGCGGAATTGGAGCAAAATGATGGGATCGTCATAGGATTGGTAGGATCGGAATAGAATTGAAAGAAATTTGAGAGATCATAATTTTTAACTCGGATTAAATCAGGAAACCTATAATATATGAAATTTATTCAGAGCAAGGCGGAGCCACGTGTAACCCTACCCAGGGCTGTAACTCGGGGATTCAACGTCCATGAAAAAGAGGAGAAATGAGGATTGTGGAAGATAGAGTAAGAACAATAAATAACTATGTAGATATTAGTATGAAAAATTTCGAAAGACTTATATTTTCTATTAGCCTATAGATCAGCCCGAGTATGTCTATTCTCTTAGTTTTGTCATTGGTTTAGAGATTTATAATTGATTATGGGATGAAATTCATAATCATTCAATTTTAGATTAAAAAATATTATTTAAAATTTTTTCAGACCCAAAATATTTTATCTTTTTTATTATTTTTTAGATTATTTTATAATTTCAATTTTTTCGCATAATTAGGATTAGATTTTGAAACTATTTAAATGTTTATTTAATTATTTGTAGTTAATTTTTAATTAATAATATTATATTATTTATTTTTCCTAAAACATTCAATTTTTTTTATGTATCTTGCCTAGTATTTTAGGAAATTAATATTCCATTAGAAGATTATTTTTAATATTCGTACTCAAATCAAATGTTTCAATAGTTTACTCTATCTGAGTTATTTTGTTAGACTTTAAATTGAGTATTTTGAGAACCAACGGAATATTTTTAAGATTTTAATAAGAAAATATAAATATTATTAAGTATGATTATACTAGAATGTAATTGAATTACTAGTTAATTTAAATTTAAATATATAATAATATTATTTATGGTATCGAGTGTATGATACGTAGGAGTTTATTATGCTAAGGATCTTACAGTGTAAATTCTATATTGTTCCGGAAGGAGTCGTCGGCGATGGCCAATCACTAAGGCCTAGCCCCTACGGGGATGACTACGTCGCTGAGAAACTTGGGGGTCCTTTTATACCGGTGTCGGCAGACTAATCGTGCCCCCCTTTATCGGTGCCACCTCTCCGATATTTAGGCCGCGCCCTTTGCTTTCGATGATAAAGGGGTATCCTTTGAAACAGTCCGCGTCGTTATCACTCTTTATCTAGTTGAGACACTCGAGGCTCCCGAGGTTGGCTGTTGCGAGGATTCCGTCTCCCGAGGTGAGCTCGGGGTCTTTAGGTGCAATATCTCCCGAAGTACTCTCGGAGCCTTACCTCCCGAGGGGGCTTCCGTGAGGGATCCTTGTCCTGTCCTTCCCGAGCGCATCTTCATCCCCCGTGTCGGGCACAGGCTATTCAGCCCCATCACAAGTCCCTCCCTTCAAGTCTGATCGAAGGAAGTGTGGCTGACTGATCGGACTAGTGCCAGGATGAAGAAGTTGTATTCGCCCGGGTTGATGCCTTCACACCCGTACTTGCCTCTGGCCGGGAAGCCTGTTCGAATCGTGTCTCCTTCATTCAGGGTTCCTAGGAATCTCCGTTTCGTGCCTTCTTCTTTTTCCAAAAAGGCTTCTCCGCTTCCCAAAGGTTCATACTGATGCCTCTCTCCTCGGGATTAAAAGTGCATAATCCTCTTTCTGGAGGGTAGCAGGATGTTCACGCGAATGCTTTATTGCCACGTATTATAACGGCTATCCTCCCCAGTCCCTTTGGTCGTGGTTTGGCACAGCTAGCTCTCGACGATCGGCTGTCTGGACGAGGCGATTCCTAGCTTCCCACGCGTCCTCTCCCCATAGTGCCTAGGCGGATGCCTGCCAAGATATAAGAGGGGGAAAAGCAGACGCTGGCGTCCATTTCTGGTTCGGCGACCATGTGTACTTCGTCTTTCTTCCCTGTAGAGCTTCTTCTGCGCGTGAGTAATTCGTCTTCTTCTCCTCTTCTGTCCAGGGATCATGGAGGGCTATCGAACGGAATGGTACGAGTCCTCCTCTTCGAGAGTGAGGTCCGAGGCCATACAAGCAGTCATCGAAGCTTATGGGGTCCCGGCCGAGATGACGATGGTCCTCCCTAACGTAGACCAGAAACCTGTGGAGCCCCCAGCCGGCATGCTGACCTTCTTCTTAGGGCAGATGGATCTAGGGCTTCATTTTCCTATCCCCCCTTCTTTACGAACATAGCCTCCTATTTTAGCATTCCGTTGCACTAGATGGCTTCTAATGTCTTCGCCCAGATGGGGGGGCATATATTATCTTCAAGCTTTTTGGCCTCCCTTTGACTCTGCACCTTTTCCATTCCTTCTTCATTCCGATAGGATCGAGAGGAGTTTTTAGCTTCGCGGCCCGTCCGAGCCATAAGTTTCTAGGAGGGTTTCCTTCTTCGCACAAGGGGTGGAAGGAGAATTCTTCTTCATACGCCTATCGTCATTGCCCTTCAGCCCTCTATGCTGGATAGCAAATTTACCCTCCCCTCCTCCCTTAGAGAGTTTTCTGCGCAGTCCTGTGGATCATCATGCTAGAGGGGTACTTTTGGGCATGGAGTTCAGTGGCCCGGCGCTGGTGTAGAGCGAAGAGCTTATGTACCGAGCGGACCTCAGCCCTAAAGTAACGCAGATCAGCCCCACCTTAGGTATGTCCGTCCCTTGCTTCCATGCACATTGGTACTGACTGATGTTCTCTCTGTTTGGCTTCTGCAGAGGAAATCATGTATGCCAAGGCGATGAGTCGGCTCATCAAGTGGGAGGAGACAAACAAGGAGCCCTTGAACCCTCCTCCGATTGTTTCCGATGCTCCGCCTGCTTCCGCCGAGTCCCTCGAGGAGCCTGCTGTCCCTCTTCGCGGAGCCGCTTCACCTGAGGGGGTCCCTGTTACTGTTACATTTGTTGGGACCGGGTGTATGTTGACATGGATGCGGGTTCGTAATTTTAAAATTAATTACGTGCAGCGGAAGGTTTAGCATAAATAATTTCTCAAATTATTTAACCACATATCTAAGCATGCAATTTTATCTTGTGTAGACATGATCATATATTTAAAATTTTGCAGAAATGTAAACTAATTTACGTATTACCTCGCGTAACTCGAAGGAAGGGACGAGATCCAACCGTAAGCGTCCCTTGGAAGCTCCGCCTCTATTCGCGTCCACGCCGAGTATCTTCGGGATGACTTCGCAAAGCCACGAGTTTCGTGTTCTCGAGAACTACTAGATTCTCTGAGAATGCGACAAGAAAAACCAAGAGAGAAGTCAGAAGACTAACCACAAAAGGATGGCCGGAATCAAAATTCCGACGAAGCAAAAGAAGAGGCTTGCGGCAAAAGGATCCTTGCGGCAAACTCTAATTCCGGCAGCACCTTCTTCCGGCCAAGAGATGGTCGGAGCTTCCTTCTCTGGCAGCAGGTGGTGGTCGGCAGGGACAGGGCAGGGGCAGCCGGCTGGTGCTCCTTCTTAGGGCTGGTTGGCGCATGGCAAGAAGGGGAGAAGAGAAGGAGAGAAAGAGAGGGAGAGAGCCTGTGCCTTCATCTCTTCAATTATCACCCAAGCCTTGCCTTGGGTCATTTATATAGTGGTCTCTCAACCATCAAGCCTCTCAAATATGGAATAACTTATTCCATCATGCCAAGTTTGATTTTATATCATGGTTAAAATCATATTTTAATTCATGATAAAAAATCAATCAAGTCTCTTCTCTCCTATGGAATAAATTTCCTTATCATGGTAAATCAATCCATGATTGATTTTATAAAATAAACCAATCCATGGTTCATTTTAATTTCCATGAAAAATAAACCAAACCTTGGTTTATTATATAAAAATTTATATCATCCATAATTTTATAAAACAAACCACACTTGGTTTATTTTATAAATTGAACCAAAAACTTAGTTCTCTCCCTTTGTTGTGGCCGGCCAAGCAAAGAGGATGGAGGCCCTCTTTGGCCGGCCCATCCAAGCCAAGCCCCAATGAATTAAACTTATTTAATTTATCTATTAAGTCTTCAAAAGACTTAGCCATTTTATGCTTCCGATGCGTCTCTGAAAAATTCAGATTCGACTTATCGTTTGGCTCAACCAAACTTAATATCTCTTGATTGGAAAATCCAATTTTCAACTCGTTTTAAATCCCTCGGATTACTCGTAGTGCGTGTGACTAAATAGGCTTTCGATTTATGTTGGTCGTCTATAATTAATCAATTATAGAACGATCATGAGTGGCACCTAGTAGTACATCATGATCCCCAATTAATCGAAAGATCAACGGTTGACCTCAGAAACAATTCTGAAACCCTTCAGCAGCTATAATGAATCGTGCCCCATTCCCTTCACCATCTTATACCCACTTGGTTCAGGACATAGTCTATGTGTGTCAGTCCCCACTAGGCTGACTACGTCACACCTAGCCCAAGTAACGTTTTCTCGTCCTACGGATTCTAATTACTCTCATGTATTTAAGAGATTCATACTCTGAACATGTCATGCTCTGGCCAGAGGCTTCGAGTAACAATCCGACGTTAGGCCTCAGGTATACATCTCCTCGCAAGGAGTGGTGAATCCTTTGTAGGTTGTTCAAACATCTTCGGGCACTTCGGCTTATACCCAATCATCCTGGGTCTACACCTCCTTGGAGATGCTTGCTTAAGATGTCAAAGTATAAGTCTCCATGACCAAGATGACTTGAACACCGCAAGTCAAAGGAACATCGCACTTAAGCTGCAGTAAGAACTTCACTGACATATCTATATGTAGACTACCATATGAAGTTTAACAGTCAGTCACTCCAATGAACTAGTTCCCTTAACTAGAATTCATGTTTATCTCCGAACATCTCAATGTCACCAGCCATTGAGAATCAGCTGATTAGAGAATAACCCATGCTAGTCTCAACAGAATTGAAAGTGTCTGTATTTATCAATTCATCGACTAGGGACAATTTCAATACTTCACAATTACACATGTAGAGATAATCACTAGTTGTGAATTCATCACAAATTCTCTTATGCTGTGAATTGTATTGCGGACATTCAGTAAATGAATTTAAGATCTCAATCAAATACACAAACATGTATACTCAAATAGTGAATATTTATTTATTAAAATAAATGATTATAATCATAAGGCGATTGTCTTAGGACACTTCTCTCATATCACTAACAACATCCCTGCTAGCCGGAGAGCAAGCGCCCTCGGCTCCGCCAGTTGCTCCAGTGATGGGTCCTCCTTCCGGGGGTGACTCCCCCTTGGGCACAAGTGGCTCTAACAGGGGGGGCGAAAAATCTACTACCTTAGTCACCCCGGTGGTTACCCGACCCTTTGGTCGGCAGAAGCGGTTGCTTCCCAAGGGCTTGAGCCCTTTCTGGAAAAAGCGACGTCATGCTCGCTCTCCTCTTCTTCCCTCCGTGCCTGAGGAAACGGCTCCGCTTACCCAGGCAGTCGCGCCTGCATTGGCCTCACCAATTTCCACTCCAGAGGAGGCCGCCCTGGTGCCTCCTTCCTGTTCCGTCGGTCCAGCTACCACTATGACGGGTAAGGAGGCATTGCGTGCTCAATTCCGTCTGAAACTAGATCGACTAAGAGAGTGATTGGATGCAGCGTTGGAGGCTTCCTTGTTGTCTTCCTCCATGGTGCAATTGAAGGAGACTCCAGCCGAGGGGTCTTTGCCTGAGGGGATTCCAAGTTCCCAAGGGGAGGACTCCGACTCCCCTGGCGCACCACCTGAAGCTCATACCGTCCAGCGACTTCCCTTTCGTACGCCACTTGAAGAGCGGGGTGACTTGCCCAGCACTCCTGCGGAGGTAGTCGTGCGAGCCTCTGCGGGGCCGTTAGCCAGTCTCCGGAAGACCCTTCTGTAGGTGCGACTTATTATGGCATCGACTGTTTTCTTGCCCGGCTGCTAATCCTTCGGTGTGATGTCAGGCAGCTGAGGATTGCCTGGTAATTGGCCAGGGGCTGTGTTTTGGACCCCAAGCGGAGGCCTTACACTAGCGAGCCATAAAGGCGGAGGCGGCCGCGAGTCTGGAGCATTGGTCCGGGGTGATGCAAGTCAGCGACAACAAAGCTCTCCGTGAGGATATAGAGCAGCTGAGGAAGCTTTTGCGAGACACGGAGCAGGCCCTCGAGAGCTCCCGACACCGGGAACGCCTAGCGTCCGAGAAGGCTGTGTCGGTTACCCGGGATCTTCTTCGGGTGACGCAGAAGAGAGATCAGCTCCAAGCGAGAGAGAAGGAGCTACGGAGCCAAATGGAGTCACGACTCCTAATGGCTACTGACCGTGCATTTGTCCTTGAGGATGACCTAATCCAAGCTCGGGCGGATGAGCGGGCCGCGTCTGAGAGGCTCAGGGAGGCCCTAGTTGAGCAAGATGATATGTCTGCTGAGTTAAGGTGGCTAAGACGGTCCGTGGAGGCTGCCGAGGCTTCTGCCTCTCGAAAAGCCGAGAGGGGCTTCAGGGCGAAGTTCTTGGGTTCGGAGGAGTTTCGTGCCATTGTAGCCGACCAAGTAATGGAGCGTTTACAGCAGGGCTTTCATAGGGCCCTTGGCGGGTTGAAGAAGGAAAAGTTCTTACCTTCTGGTGGTGGCTCGAGAATGTAAATACCCTTCGACTTGTGTACAGGTCTCCGTCTGAGACCCCGAGTGGCCTGATATGGACAAGTCAGGTTGTATGAATACTGTTTAATCATTTTCCCTATCCCCTGTGTGTGTGTGTGTTCTTGCATGATGCGCCTTTTGTCTCTGCGTGTGGGCTCCACCAACGATTGCCTTCGAGACAAATTCTAGAAGTCATATCCCTGCACCCTGCATTTAGGTCTACGGTGGCTCGTTGCTTATCTTTGCCCGCTAAGGTGCAGGGGTGGTTTTTGAACCGTCTCCTCCGTATTATTCGCGATCTCATTGATTGGGCTCATTAAGAGTCATGAGTTTTTAGGCGCAGTAAGGGTGCGTCAGTCGAAAGACGCTTGGCGTTACTGCCTCTACTACGCCATAACTGCTTGGGGAGGCTTTCATCGTTATAAATAGGAGGAGTGGGGGAACCAGTCTCCTTCATCCATCTGGCCTTGGCTTGCATCCTTCTTCCTTACGGGCATCTTCCATGCCCCTCCTTCAAGACACCATGATGCTTCCAGCTAAGGGACCAGACAGTGGTAGAGACCTTTGTGTCACCCCCTTGGCTGGGGAGCATGGTGGAGATGATGTCCGAGGTCTCGCTGAAAATTCTCGGGGAGGTGGAACTCCCGGATTGTCTGGGGAATTCGGAAAAGACCTTATGTGGCTTGCCAAGGGGCATACGGGAGATGACCCATCCTGCTGATCCCCAAACCTCTGGTCGGCCGGGGACGGTATACCCCACGCACCATCGGCTGCTCGTTTCCTCTAAGCTTCGGGCAGACAAAGGTGTCGGTGAGGTACGTTGTCACCAAGGGAGACGGAGCCACCGCCGCGAGTTTCTTGAGAATATTTCCATCTGTTTTGTTGTCCCCCCCCCCTTGTATTTTTTCTCGACATGTACTTAGCTCGCGTGCTCCAGAGAGAAATTGCAGTGGCTTATACCCCCTCCTCTTTTTCTGCCTGTTTACGGTGAAGATATGGGGTGTCCAGATGGAGCCGAGCTACTCAGGTGCTACCTCAGGCATCAATCTTCATTCTGGACTACCCAGAGGGAGTATCCGAGCTGCTCATGTGTTACCCCAGGCATCCATCTTCGTCATGGACTATTCGACGGGAGTACCCGAGCTGCTCATGTGTTATCTCAGGCATCCATCTTCGTCCTGGACTATTCGACGTGTCTTAGTAACTCACGGAGATGTAAATCTCCATGTATCTCTTTATGTAAATAAATGACTACTTTTGGCTACTTTTCCTGTGTATATAACTGCCTTGTATTGTTATTTCAATGTTCTGTCGGTCCCCCGAAAGGGTGTACGCGTTGTCTTCGCTTTGAAATCGGTTAAGTTCCCAGTTGGGTTTTAGCTACTCAGCCGGGCGCATATGTCCTAGACCAAGCCTAAGTATCCCGGACAGAGGCTGCACCACGGGGCATTAAGGTTTGGGCTACTTAGTCTGGCGCGTATGCCCTAGACCAAGTCTAAGTACCCCGGTCGTCGGCTAGGCCGCAAGGTATTAGGATTTTAAAGCTCCTGGACGGGCGCGTAGGTCCCGAACCAAGCTTAAGTACCCCGGGCATTGGCTGTATGATGGTTAGCCCAATAACAAGTGTCACGAATGAGCCTCAAATTTAGATATTTATAAGTTGAAAACCCATAGCTCACAAAATTAAAATGTAGTACAGGGGCCTCAAGTCGTATTTCTCCAAGGACTAGTTAAGAGTGTTTAGTTCAAGCTTGAATTTTGTCGTCTATGTTTTGGGCTTTCGATTGAATTGGGGATTTGTTTTGCAATAAGAAATGAAAATACAGTTTGAAATGAAATAGACTTAACCTATTTGGAAATTGAGCAATTCAATACGAAATTATGAAATTTAAGGACAAAACTAATATCAAAGGCAGGAAAACAATAGATCTGTAACTAACTTCAGAAGTTGAAACAATAGAAGTTGAAACAAAGCTGAATACAGAAAATAGGTTTGAATTGAAGCAGAGAACTGCCTGATCGGTCGACAGACCGATCAGATACAAGCCTGATCGGTCGAACAGATCGATCAGATGATGTCTTGATCGGTCAAACAGATCGATCAAGTATCTGACGCAAACTGATACAGAGTGAAAACTACAGAAATGAATTCGGAACAAAATCTAAACTACAGATCAAACCCTTCACCAGATCTTCTTCTTGTCGTCACACAAGAATCGAGCTAAAAACCCTCTAACATCGAAAATCAAATAAGAACCCAACTCCCGCAATCCATTTGTATTAACTTGGTGCGAAAACTAAAATCCTCTCCCGATCTCTTCCTCCTTGGTATGCTGGATTGAGAATCGGCTCAGAAACCCTCAGCAGCTCTCAGAGAACCCCTCCAATTGCTCTGATGACTTCGATCGATGAAGACAGCTATCAAGCAGAATCTGATCTGAATAAGATTAGCCCTCGGCAAAACCCTCACCGGAGCTTGGCAGCGACAAAATTGGGTAGCCAACTTCACAGGGAATTGCTCTCTTTGATCTGAATCTGGAGAAAACTTGAATCTGAAGTGGCCGCGCGATCGGAGAAGAAACAATGAAGAACAAACGAAGAAACAGAGAACAGAGCAGAAACTGGAAACATGCGACGACGAGCTCGGGCGGAGAAGTTTCCTGATTTAATTAACTGTAATTCAAAATGACGGCTGTGATCATCCTCGCCTCATCCAACGGTCAGATTACCTCGGATTGAGTCCAAACTTCCCAGATCTCCATCAATGGTCAGGATCTGCTCCTCCTTAGCTCGGATCAATCAGATCTGCAATGGATGGCTCAGATTGCCCTAATTTTTGAATGGACGGTTTAGACTTCTCTTAAGCTTGATACGACCGTTGAATGACTTCTGATTTGGACCAAACTTTCAGATCTTGATCTGTGGCCATGATTAACTCTATCTTGAACTCGGATTAATCAGAATTTGACAAATGGCTCATATCATCCCGTTTCTTGATCGGGCGGCCCATATTCATCCATCTCTTGATCCTCTTGATTGAAGTCAAGTTTGAGCTCAAGTTCGGTCCAATCTGATCTAGGTCCATGATCATTCGAAGCCTACAAAATTAGATTCAAATTTAATGTCAAAATATCTCAAATATAGAAAGAAATGCATCCAAAGCCAAAAATAACAATAACTCATGAAACCTAATGTAAATGCAATCTTAAGTATATAAAAAGGGATCAAAATATGGATTTGAGAGCCTAAATCGACTATCAAAATGGTAATTATCAACTCCCCCACACTTGCTCTTGGGCGTCTCACACAACTAACTAGTAAACTAAGCATGTACCCCTAGATTATTCTCAATCATAGTTAGAAGCAATTGAAAGGAAATTACCTAGGGTTGTCAATTCTCAAAAATCTAAACTCAATGGACTAGAAATTTGTCCTTAGTCAACAACTTAGTATACTTCATCCTTCATGACTAATTGAGATGAATTAAACTCACAAATCCTCTCTAGAAAATTTTGGGTGGCTCTCTTCCTAAGTTCTAAGTTTTTGATGAAAATGGAGCTCACTCAAACATAATCATGGTTCTTGCACTACTATAAGTTTGCTTATGCTCTACTCTCCACCATTATTCTTGAGTTGGATCCACACTTAAAAAGACTTATTTAAACAAGTTAGGAAATATGGAATGATAAGAATGAAATAGAAATTTAATGAACTTTGACACTAAAGAATCATGATAAAGAAAGTAAAGAAATATGACATGATAAGGAAATATGGAAAAGTAAAGAAAGTGGAAGACTTGGATACTAAAGAGTGTCACTAGATGAACCTTGCCCCTCTTCTTGTTTTTTTTTCTTTCCTGCAGAAATCGAAGCTAAATTGAGTACGGATCAGACAATGCCTCTGATTTCACTGAATTCAGTAATTCACTCTGCTAATCGGTCAAGAGACCGATCAGGCTTTCCCTGATCGTTCTGGACTGCATCTAATCGTTCTGGACTGCTGCTGATCGGTCTGGACTGCTGCTGATCGGTCTGAGTGACCGATCAGACACCTCCCTGATCGGTCTGAGTGACCGATCAGACACCTCCTTGATCAGTCTGGAGACCGATCAAGGCATGAACAGAACTGAATTGAGCAGAATTCTGAACTGTCTTCTGTCGAGCTTTCAATCGTTTCAATCAATACTACATCTTAAATCCAACTAGCTCCTTGTTCACATCTTCAAATTCAAAATCTAACCCATCTCCTAACACTTCATGTTCTTTTCTTTCCTTTCTTTTCTTTCTTTTTTTTCTATTTCTCAACTGTTTTTTTTCTCTGCAGCAAAGTTTTTCTCTCTTCTGCTTCCATTTTTTAATAACTAACTGAGCTTCCCGATTTCCAGCATCTTCCTGATGTTACTCAACTCAGACTCTGCTCCAAGCTGAATTCAACAGCTTTACAATTTCCAATTTTGCAGCTTGAATTAAACCTACAACTTAGATTCAATTTTACAGCCAAATGCTTCAAGTCTCAAATTTTGCAACTTCAATTTTGTGTATCTCAAAAATAAGGCCAAGTCCTTACTAGGTAAAAAGAATTCATCTCAAGTCATCAATCTAGAGTCCATAACTAAGTAGTACTCAAGTATCCAAGAATTTTCATCCATTAGCTCAAATCCTAAGTTTTAACAACCAAATTCAATTCACTTTCAAAGGACTCTAAAATAATATAAAGAAAATTTAAAGAATACATTTATTTCAAATCAAGCAAGAAACAAGGTGTTAACAAGGATAAAATGGTATCTACAATGACTCTTAATTCATTCTACACTACCTAAGCATTTATTAGCAAGAACTCATTGTGAAAGAAAAATTTACTGCTAGAAAACATAACAATGATATATACAATAAAATAAGAGTGTAAGAGAAATCAAACTCCCCTTTAAGTTGGGTAGATAGCACGAAGCATCCATCTTGGGAGAGTTATCCTCACGTGATCAATATCATAGTACACTGCTCTCGCCCTCATCAACTTCGCATAAGTATGTTCCGGTGGTCGGAGACGATTAAGATGCAAGATCCACTCTTGGGTTGAATTGCTGCGAGTAAAAGTAAGTTCAACTCCTTCTCACTATATGCTCTTTGGAAGTCCTTCCGGGAGGTTGGAGACTATTTAATTGTAGCATCCACTCAAGAAGCCGACGACACCCTGCAAAACCATCAAAAGAAAACACCTCCCGCACGCATGCAGGGTAAGAAAGAAATGAAATACAATCAGTTCTACATAGAATGAATCAAGAAATGCATCACATCCAATAAAATCAACCTTAGGTACCTCTATGATTTTTTCTAAAGAATAAGGAGAAATACTTACCTTGTCTTGCTGAAAAATACCTGAAGGTTCTACAAGAGTAGATGTATCTATGGCCTCCTCCTGGTCAGGTAAAGGCTCCACCTCAGGTTCAGGTTCTGGTGGACATACAACTAAAAGAAGTGATTCTTGGGTTCCTGCTTCCACCATGCAAGTCCCTACACTTTCATACCTATCCTCTGAATCTCCTGGTATATCAATCAATGTAGGTGATCCCTGGGGCTTAGTGCAATCCCCTACACCTGTAGAATCATCTGCAACTGAAAATGAATCAGATACAACCTCCAACTCAGCTGCCTCTGTAGCTAATACCTCTGTAGGACCGGTGCCGTTGATAGAGGGGGGGTGAATATCGACCGTTCAAATATTTCGGAAACTTCGTAAGACTTTTGATTGTCGTTCTAGACTCAGAGCGTTAGTGCAGCGGAAAAGTAAAGCAGAACGAAAATAAACAGACACAGGGACACTGCGGGATTTTTACTTGGTTCCCGACCCCCCAGGGTCAGTACATCCAAGGCCTATGCACGGGAACGCCCGTCCACTATTGGTCTCCTTCCCGGACTTTCCGGAGGTGGAGAAACCCGACTTACAGTGCAAGTTTACAATCAAAAGATAAATAAAATTAAGTGCGGATTTAAATAAAAGCAAACCAACAAGACAAAGTCTGAAGCTCGGCCGATCTGGACCTCCGAAGTGTCGCGCACTTCCTCCTGGAGCCTCCCGGTCATAGAGCCTCGTCTCTAGCTCATTGTCGTCGGTCAGAATGCTTGGAATCACTCATGGAAGTTGTTGTTGAAGCAGAGGGGTCGAAGCCCCTTATATAGGCCTCCTGGGGGCGCCCTGGACGCTGGGGGCGCCCCGATAAATCCGGTCAAACCTTATCCCCGCATCGACCTCGCCGCAGCTGATAAAACCTTTGACCAGGGTGCCCCGGACCTCCCGGGCGCCCTCATGAGGGCTTATCTGAGTTTCGGACTCGAAACTGCAAAAACAGCTTTGAACCCGGGTGCCCCGGACGCTCCGGGCGCCCCGCTTGACACTTGTTCTGCCTGCTTCACCAAAACCCAGTTTTTAGCTTTGTCTGGGGGCGCCCCCACTGTTGGGGGTGCCCTGGATGCATGGGGCGCCCCCAATGATGGGGCGCCCTGCTTCAGGGCTTCCAGCCTTTGTTTTTTCACCTGCTTTATTTCCGGTTCTTGGTACCTACAAGATACACAAACACAAAGCAAATATACATACAATATTAGCCTTCGGACTTGGTTCGGACTTCGGATCTCCACGAAACCCTAGGTTGAACCGGCACAAGTTCCCATCCCCGAGAACTTGCCCTTCACCTACTCCTTTCAGGAGACGGTTGCCACCCAGCCCTTCGGGTGGACTTTTACTTAGCTTCCGATACCTCCGGACCTCGAGATGCCCAAACCCTGACCCATCTCTACTCATGTCCTTAGTCATCGCTCAGCTAAGTTGCTCAGTCCCTTGGACCAAGACTTCATTCCCTAGCAGTCCTTCGCCAGGTGCCTAGCAGTCCTTCGCCAGGTGCCTAGCAGCCCTTCGCTAGGTGCCTAGCAGCCCTTCGCTAGGTCTTCTATGCCTAGCAGCCCTTCGCTAGGTACCTAGCAGCCCTTCGCTAGGTCTTAGGGTTTCGATGCCTAGCAGCCCTTCGCTAGGTGCCCAGCAGCCGTTCGCCAGGACTTAGAGTTTCGATACCTAGCAGCCCTTCGCTAGGTGCCCAGCAGCCCTTCGCCAGGACTTAGTGCCCAGCTTCACTCACCAGGTCTTAGGGTTTCTTCCACTTTGGTTACTTTTCTCTTACTCCCCTTTGTCTGTTCAATGTATCACTGACTTAAGTGTATTGTCAAACATTAAAACACTTAAAGAGGAACATCATTGATGCAACTTGCACCAACAACCTCCTCTGCCTCATCTGAACTAGAATATCCTCTCTGAATATCAAGTGAAACTCTATCAGTAAATAACTCTGCCTCAACAACCTCATCTAAAATACCCATGCTAATGATAGAAGGATCCTCTCTGGGGTGCTGTGGGAAGGGTAAAGGGACCCTTGGTTCCTCCACTTGAGCTGAAATTTTCGAAAATGAGTCTTGAGCAGGGATTTCGGTAGGTATAGCTGCTGTAGGTACCCTAATTTTACTGATTTCTTATTCTTCTTCCATCAAAATTGCAAGATCAATAGAAGGACTTAGGCTTGAACTAGGGTCACTTTCAATTGATGTAGAAACCATTTCGGGGCTATTCTGAGATGGAAAATAAGTTACTGAAAAATTTTCAGAAAAATCAGCCCTTGGAGTGTTTAGACTTGAAGTAACTTCCCTACTCTTCAAAGTTATTACACTAACATTCCCATTAGGATTAGGAGTAGCTTGAGAAGGTAATTGGCTCGATCCCTGGGCTTGCATTTTATTCATTCCACTAGCTAATTGACTAATATGTCTTTCAATATTTTGAAGAGTGGAATCATTCTTCTGTTGCCCTTGTTGTAGTAAAATTTGCTGTTGTTGTATGATTTATTGTATAATCTCCTCAAGCATTTGTTGTTGTGCATTAAACCCATTAGAGTCCTCAAAATCTTCTTGATTGGCATTGAACTCTTATTGACCTTGAAATGAAACATTAGGTTGCTCAAAATTATGAGTAGGCTGTGAATTCTGAAAATGAAGTTGTTGGGGTTGATCAAATGGTTGAATGGGCTGTTGAAATTGTTGAAAATTGGGTTGATAATAAGGTGGATGTTGCTGGAAATTATTGCTCTGAAAATTCTGGACTTGGGACTGAAATTGTTGGTGTGAAAACTGAAATTGTTGGGGTTGAAATTGCTGATAAGGCTGGACTGGTTGAAAATTCTCCTGAAAATTATGAGAGAGCTGTGAAGGTTGTTGAACATCTTGATAAACTTGCTGGTTTTGATGAAATGGTTGCTGAAGAAATGGTTGCTGAAAATTCTGGAAATTTTGCTGAAACTGCTATTCTGGCTGATTCCAAGGTCGGTTTTGCTGAAATTGTTGATTAGATTACTGGAAACCATGCTGAAATTGCGAATAGGGTTGCTGAAAATTCTAAAAATACTGTTGAAAATTCTAAAATACTGATGTTCTGCCATGGGACTGCTTGAATGAGTAGGAATAATCTCAATAACTTCTGAAACTCTGCCTTGATTTCACCTAGCTCTAAAAGTCCTCTCAATCTCAGGATCAAATTCCTCAAGATCACCACCTGCAGTCCTGGTCATAAACCAAACAAAAATGGCAGCAAATGTATACAAAAAGATTAAGCAAATGAAATAGATCACAAAATATGAAAATAAGCACAAGCTCAAATCAAACAAACTCAACTAGTATAGTTCCCCGGCAATGGTGCCAAAAATTTGATGGTTAGCCCAATAACAAGTGTCACGAATGAACCTCAAATTTAGATATTTATAAGTTGAAAACCCTTAGCTCACAAAATTAAAATGTAGTACAGGGGCCTCAAGTCGTATTTCTCCAAGGACTAGTTAAGAGTGTTTAGTTCAAGCTTGAATTTTGTCGTCTATGTTTTGGGTTTTCGATTGAATTAGGGATTTGTTTTGCAATAAGAAATGAAAATACAGTTTGAAATGAAATAGACTTAGCTAAAGTAGAATTAAACTAGAAAATTGCAACACTAAACTTAACCTATTTGGAAATTGAGCAATTCAATACGAAATTATGAAATTTAAGGACAAAACTAATATCAAAGGCAGGAAAACAATAGATCTGTAACTAACTTCAGAAATGAGAAGTTAAAACAAAGTGAATACAGAAAACAAGTTTGAATTGAAGTAGAGAACTGCCTGATCGGTCGACAGACCGATCAGATACAAGCCTGATCGGTCGAACAGACCGATCAGATGATGTCTTGATCGGTCAAACAGACCGATCAAGTATCTGACACAAATTGATACAGAGTGAAAAACTACATAAATGAATTCAGAACAAAATCTAAACTACAGATCAAACCCTTCACGAGATCTTCTTCTTGCCGTCACACAAGAATCGAGCTAAAAACCCTCTAGCATCGAAAATCAAATAAGAACCCAACTCCCGCGATCCATTTGCATTAACTTGGTGCGAAAACTAAAATCCTCTCCCGATCTCTTCCTCCTTGGTATGCTGGATTGAGAATCGGCTCAGAAACCCTCAGAAGCTCTCAGAGAACCCCTCCAATTGCTCTGATGATTCCGATCGATGAAGACATCTATCAAGCAGGATCTGATCTGAAGAAGATTAGCCCTCGGCAAAACCCTCACCGGAGCTTGGCAATGACAAAATTAGGTAGCTAACTTCACGGGGAATTGCTCTCTTTGATCTGAAACTCGAGATGAACTTGAATCTGAAGTGGCCGTGCGATCGGAGAAGAAACGATGAAGACCAGACGAAGAAATGAAGAACAGAGCAGAAACTGGAAACACACGATGACGAGCTCGGGCGGAGAAGTTTCCTGATTTAATTAACTGCAATTCAAAATGGACGGTTGTGATCATCCTCGCCTCATCCAACAGTCAGATTACCTCAGATTGAGTCCAAACTTCCCAGATCTCCATCAATGGTCAGGATTTGCTCCTCCTTAGCTCGGATCAATCAGATCTGCAATGGATGGCTCAGATTGCCCTAATTTTTTAATGGACGGTTTTGACTCCTCTTAAGCATGATCCGACGATCGAATGACTTCTGATTTGGACCAAACTTTTAGATCTTGATTCGTGGCCATGATTAACCTATCTTGAACTCAGATTGATCAGAATTTGACAAATGGCTCATATCTTCCCGTTTCTTGATCGGACACCCATATTCATCCATCTCTTGATCCTCTTGATTGAAGTCAAGTTTGAGCTCAAGTTCGGTCCAATCTGATCTAGGTCCATGATCATTCGAAGCCAACAAAATTAGATTTAAATTTAATGCCAAAATAACTCAAATATAGAAAGAATTGCATCCAAAGCCAAAAATAACAATAACTCATGAAACCTAATGTAAATGCAAACTTAAGCATATAAAAAGGGATCAAAACATGGATTTGGGAGCCTAAATTGACTATCAAAATGGTAATTATCACTGTACCGCAGGGCATTAGGGTTTTAGATTACTTGGATGGGTGCATAGGTCCCAAACCAAGCCTAAGTACCCCGGGCGTCGGCTGGACCACGAGGCATTAGGGTTTTAGATTACTTGACGGGCGCATAGGTCCCGAACCAAGCCTAAGTACCCCGGGTGTCGGCTGGACCGTGGGGAATTAGGGTTTTAGATTACTTGGACAGGCGCATAGGTCCCGAACCAAGTCTAAGTACCCCGAGCGTTGGCTGGACCCCGGGGCATTAGGGTTTTAGATTACTTGGACGGGAGCGTAGGTCCCGAACCAAGCCTAAGTACCCGGGCGTCGGCTGGACCGCGGGGCATTAGGGTTTTAGATTACTTGGACGGGCGCGTAGGTCCTGAACTAAGCCTAAGTACCCCGGGCGTCGGCTGGACCGCGGGGTATTAGGGTTTTAGATTACTTGGATGGGCGCGTAGGTCCCAAACCAAGCCTAAGTACCCCGGGCATCGGCTGGACCGCGGGGCATTAGGGTTTTAGATTACTTGGACGGGTGCGCAGGTCCCGAACCAAGCCTAAGTACCCCGGGCATCGGCTGGACCGTGGGCCATTAGGGTTTTAGATTACTTGGACGGGCGCGTAGGTCCCGAACCAAGCCTAAGTACCCCGGGCGTCGGCTGGACCGCGGGGCATTAGGGTTTTAGATTACTTGGACGGGTGCATAGGTCCCGAACCAAGCCTAAGTACCCCGGCGTCGACTGGACCGCGGGGCATTAGGGTTTTAGATTACTTGGACGGGCGCGTAGGTCCCGAACCAAGCCTAAGTACCCCAGGCGTCGGCTGGACCGTGGGGCATTAGGGTTTTAGATTACTTGGACGGGCGCTGGACCGCGGGGCATTAGGGTTTTAGATTACTTGGACGGGCACGTAGGTTCCGATCCAAGCCAAAGTACCCCGGGCGTCGGTTGTGTTAGTGATATGAGAGAAGTGTCCTAAGGCAATCGCCTTATGATTGTAATCATTTATTCTAATAAATGAATATTCACTATTTGAGTATACATGTTTGTGTATTTGATTGAGATCTTAAACTCATATACTGAATGTCCGCAATACAATTCACAGCATGAGAGAATTTGTGATGAATTCACAACTAGTGATTATCTCTACATGTGCAATTGTGAAGTATTGAAATTGTCCCTAGTCGATGAATTGATAAATACGGACACTATCAATTCTGTTGAGACTATCATGGGTTATTCTCTAATCAGCTGATTCTCACTGGCTGGTGACATTGAGATGTCCGGAGATAAACATGAATGTTAGTTAAGGGAACTAGTTCATTGGAGTGGCTGGCTGTAAAACTTCATATGGTAGTCTACATATAGATATGTCAGTGAAGTTCTTACTGCAGATTAAGTGCGATGTTCCTTTGACTTGCGGTGTTCAAGTCATCTTGGTCATGGAGACTTATACTTTGACATCTTAAGCAAGCATCTCCAAGGAGGTGTGGACCCAGGATGATTGGGTATAAGCCGAAGTGCCCGAAGATGTTTGAACAGCCTACAAAGGATTCACCACTCCTTGCGAGGAGATATATACCCGAGGTCTATCGTCGGATTGTTACTCGAAGCCTTTGTCCAGAGCATGACATGTTCAGAGTATGAATCTCTTAAATACATGAGAGTAATTAGAATTCGTAGGACGAGAAAACATTACTTGGGCTAGGTGTGACGTAGTCAGCCTAGTGGGGACTGACACACATAGACCATGTCCTGAACCAAGTGGGTATAAGATGGTGAAGGGAATGCGGCACGATTCATTATAGCTGCTGAAGGGTTTCAGAATTGTTTCTGAGGTCAACCGTTGATCTTTCGATTAATTGGGGATCATGATGTACTACTAGGTGTCACTCATGATCGTTCTATAATTGATTAATTATAGACGGCCAACATAAATCGAAAGCCTATTTAGTCACGCGCACTACGAGTAATCCGAGGGATTTAAAACAAGTTGAAAAATTGGATTTTCCAATCAAGAGAGATTAAGTTTGGTTAAGCCAAACGATAAGTCGAATCTGAATTTTTCAGAGACGCATCGAAAGCGTAAAATGGCTAAGTCTTTTGAAGACTTAATAGATGAATTAAATAAGTTTAATTCATTGGGGCTTGGCTTGGATGGGTCGGCCAAAGAGGGCCTCCATCCTCTTTGCTTGGCTGGCCACAACAAAGGGAGAGAACCAAGTTTTTGGTTCAATTTATAAAATAAACCAAGTGTGGTTTGTTTTATAAAATTATGGATGATATAAATTTTTATATAATAAACCAAGGTTTGGTTTATTTTTCATGGAAATTAAAATGAACCATGGATTGGTTTATTTTATAAAATCAATCATGGATTGATTTACCATGATAAGGAAATTTATTCCATAAGAGAGAAGAGACTTGATTGATTTTTTATCATGAATTAAAATATGATTTTAACCATGATATAAAATCAAACTTGGCATGATGGAATAAGTTATTCCATATTTGAGAGGCTTGATGGTTGAGAGACCACTATATAAAGGACCCAAGGCAAGGCTTGGGTGATAATCTAAGAGATGAAGGCATAGGCTCTCTCCCTCTCTTTCTCTCCTTCTCTTCTCCCCTTCTTGTCGTACGCCAACCAGCCCCAAGAAGGAGCACCAATCGGCCGCCCCTGCCCTTTCCCTGCCGACCACCACCTGCTACCGGAAGAAGGTGCTGCCGGAATTAGAGTTTGCCGCAAGGATCCTTTTGTCGCAAGCCTCTTCTTTTGCTTCGCCGGAATTTTGATTCCAGCCATCCTTTTGTGGTTAGTCTTCCGACTTCTCTCTTGGTTTTTCTTGTCGCGTTCTCGGAGAATCTAGTAGTTCTCGAGAACACGAAACTCGTGGCTTTGCGAAGTCATCCCGAAGATACTCGGCGTGGACGCGAATAGAGGCGGAGCTTCCAAGGGACGCTTACGGTTGGATCTCGTCCCTTCCTTCGAGTTACGAGAGGTAATACGTAAATTAGTTTACGTTTTTGCAAAATTTTAAATATATGATCATGTGTACACAAGATAAAATTGCATGCTTAGATGTGTGGTTAAATAATTTGAGAAATTATTTATGCTAAACCTTCCGCTGCACGTAGTTAATTTTTAAAATTACGAACTCGCATCCATGTCAACATGCACCCGGTCCCAACAGGTTGGACCGCGGGGCATTAGGGTTTTAGCTCCCTTAGTAGCACATTTGTCATTTTGAATGAAACATTCGATTTTATTACTTGACGTCGCTGCAAGCGCACATAGAGACATAGACAGTTGCTTTAAACAAATTTCGACTCTTACCATGATAGGAAGAACCGAGGACCTCAGCCAAACCGAGACCTCCTAAGTTTCTTTCTTTTTCTTCAGTAGCTATTCTTCCAGGCCCCGTGGGTTCTTCCTAGACTCGGACCTGGCCTCGCCACTGTAGCACCTTCGAGAAACTAGTTGATCCCCTCGAACCTCCACCACTCGATCGCCCACCAGGAACTTGATCTTCTCATTGTATACAGAGACCACCGCCTGGAAGGTGTGGCGGGTCGACCCAGGATGACATTATAGGAGGAAGGCGCGTCCACAATTAGAAAGGAGTCCTCTGAGTTCTCTCGAGCCTATCGCTGCCCAGCGAGAGTGGCAAGGTAATTTGCCCTAATGGATGTACGTGATATCCCGTGAAGCCAAACAAGGGGGTTGAGATGGGGACCAACTCATCCTTGTCTATCTGCATCTGTTCCCAAGCCGCTCTGTACAGGATATTCACGGAACTCCCCGTGTCTACGAAGATGAGTTTTACCTCATAATTGGCGATGCGAGCCATGATCACTATGGCGTCCTCATGAGTAGCTTCCACTTCTTCGAGGTCGGATGGCCCAAACGAGATAGTCGGGCCCACCACCTGGCTTCGGCTCGTCTCGATGGAGTAGTTTTCCAACCGCCAAGTGTAAGACTTCCGGGCTCGGTTAGATTCGTAGGTCCTCCGGAGATGACCCCTACGTGGCCCGAGGGGGCCCCGCATAGGAGCTTTGCCATTTTGGGGATCTCTCTCCAAGGAGAGGGATCTTCGGGGCACAGGTCCCCGGCTCCTGCCTCTCGACCGTGATCGGGACCGCGGTCGGCTTTCGTTTTCCCCTGCAGGCCGTCTCCGAGGGGAAGGGCTTCGTCGTGGCGACCTTCGGTGATACCATGACTTATTCCATTTTCTCCGAGGTTTGGCCTCCACTTCCTTCGTGAACTTCTTCTTCAGGGCATGACACTCTTCGGTGGAGTGAGTTGAACTGCCATGATAATTGCAGTACTTGGGTCATGCCTCCAGCTGCTCGGTGTCTACTGTCTCCACCAGCCGACGCCTACCAGTCCAATGATCCTTCCTGGGCGGCAGGTATTTTCCCCGCATCGGAGCCAGGGGCTCCTTCCCGTCTGACCGAGGGGCTGCCGGAGGAGGAGCTCCAGCCGGATCCTTGCGCCGGGCGTACTATACTTCCTCCACATTGACATGCTTAACCGAGCGACCCAACAAGTCATCAAAACTGACAGGGGGCTTCCTCACCAAGGACCGAAAGAAGTCCCCTTCCGTGAGCCCTTGGGTGCAGGCGTTGACGAGTATCTCCGATGTCGCGTTGGGTACATCCTATGCCACCCGATTGAACCTCTGTATGTACTCCTTGAGCGGTTCCATAGGCTTTTGCTTGAGAGCGAACAGGTTGAGGGCGGTTCTGATAGCGCCGGCTACTCGTGAAATGGTGAAGGAAAGTTATCTTGAACTCCGCGAAAGAGTTGATGGAACCCTGTGGCAACCTCTGGAACCACTGCTGAGCTGCGCCAGACAAAATGTTCAAGAACACCCGGCACTTCATCCCGTCGGTATACTGGTGCAGAAATGCCGCATTCTCGAATTTACAGACGTGATCCTCTGGATTCGTCTTCCCATCATACTCCGAGATCCCCGGCCCGCGGAACTGCTTCGTCATGGGGTCTTTGACAATCTCGGATGAGAAAGGGGTAGAGGGAGTCTTCTGGAAGATCTTGGGTCCATCCCTCTTCCCCGGTCCCTCTTCATGCCTTTGAGCACTGGAGGCCACCAAATGAGCCTTCTCTACATCTCCAGGGGATTCTTTCTGAAGGCCTTGGGCTGCTCCGTCCTGTCGCCCCACAGGGGTGATGGATCTTCGGGACTGCGAGGCAGAGGCTCTGGGGATCTCCTCCCTCGCCGGACCCTCTAGTTGTGGGGTAGTCTGTTCGATTTGGTGCTGCTCCAGAGCTTCCTTGACGGCATTAGCCACCAGGCGGTCAAACTCCTCTCGCGTGAGGGTGAGGGGTTGTCCTTCTGATCCTACCATCGGTGCTCCTTCAGGTGCTTATAGATGTTTCCCACAGTCGACGCCAAATTTGTTCCGGAAGGAGTCGTCGGCGATGGCCAATCACTGAGGCCCAGCCCCTGCGAGGATGACTACGTCGCTGAGGAACTTGGGGGTCCTTTTATACCGGTGTCGGCAGACTAATCGTGCCCCCCTTTATCGGTGCCACCTCTCCGATATTTAGGCCGTGCCCTTTGTTTTCAGTGATAAAGGGGTATCCTTTGAAACAGTCCGCGTCGTTATCACTCTTTATCTAGTTGAGACACTCGGGGCTCCCGAGGTCGGCTGTTGCGAGGATTCCGTCTCTCGAGGTGAGCTCGGGGGTCTTTAAGTGCAATATCTCCCGAAGTACTCTCGTGGCCCCGAAGTACTTTCAGGGCCTTATCTCCCGAGGGGGCTTCCGTGAGGGATCCTTGGCCTGTCCTTCCCGAGCGCATCTTCATCCCCGTGTCTGGCACGGGCTATCCAACCCCATCATATATAAACCTTAATATTTTTTCGGTTTAAAATTATTTTTATACTTATCACTATAATCTAATAATTTAATCTTAAAGATAAAATCTTAAATGGTATAATCATAAGTTAAAAAAATACACTTTAATGTATAAGTTTGCGTGGTAAAGTCCTTACATAAATTTTTTTTATTATATATATATATATATATATATATATATATATATATATATATATAAAAGTTTACGCGGTAAACTCTTTACATAAAATTTTTTTTATGATATATATATATATATATATATATATATATATATAATTATTTTAAAATATTAACCATTTATTATAATATTTCAAAAAAATAGAATGTTCTATTTTTGGATGGGATTCTTTCAACACACAATCAGGATCCTATAGATTAGGATTAATATAATATAAATGTTGAATCATGTAGTAGATAAATATAGAGTGATCGATTTGATTCCATAAAATTTCTCATTAATCATCAGGATAAATCGAGAGGCGCTCGCGATGAACGATCTAGAAGTCAAATGTCCCAGGTTCGTATTTCTAATTGAACTTAAGTAAACGAACAATCTAGAAACACTTGTGGAGGATTTGGTTTTTCGTCATATTTTTTTATTTTTTTAAAAAATAATTTTTAAATATTCCTTAGTATGAAAAAAAAAAAGGTTAAAATCAAATGCAGCCTTGACATCCATCTCATCTAATTTAGATAAAATCTATAGTGAAATTTCCGAATAATAAATTAGAAACTAAATCACAAGAAAATCTAGATCAAACCTTGAGCACACAACCCGATGCCTTATTAGATAGCAACAAAATCTAAAATTAACAAAAAAAAAAGTGATAACTTTTAGCACTTGATTGCATATTTTTTAAATATTAACGGCCTCGTCGCGGAGCGAGTGGCGGCGGCGGCGGCGGCCGCCCGCAGCCGCTCCTCTACTTTAGTCTTCGTCCACGTAGTTCATGAACTCGTTGTCGCGCAGCAGCGTCGCCATGGTCTCCGGTGCCAGGCACACCTCCAGCTCCACGCTTCCCCCTCCCTCCCTCCCGGGGAAAGCCGACATTTTTCCGTCGAACTTGTTCGCTCGCCCGCTCCTCACCGCCGCCGGCAGCCCCCACCCGAAGTCGTTCCCTTCGTACATGGGGAAGCGGTTGGAACTCCCCATGGTGAGCCCCGCGCCGTCAGGATTCCCCAGGGGGAAGCACCGAGGCGCCGCCTCCCACTCGGCCACCCCGCGCCGCACCACCTCGTCGCCGTGCGCCGCCACGCTTCGGTGCAGCAGCGCCGCCGCCCATCGTAGATCCCGCGTGGCCACCTCCCACACAGCCGCTTGCGTCGGGATGCTCTGTATCGCGTTCCCGAAGTAGTTCGCCGGCACCGACGGCACCACCCGGTGCCGGCAGTTGACCGCCATGCGAAACGTCGTCGTCGCCTCCGGCGCCAGCCGCTTCCGCGCCCGAGTGACCGATCCCCACATCAGCGCGCAGAGCGACTGGAACGCCGAAATCTCCTCCCTTTTAACCTCCGCTGAGGCCGCCGTCTCGTCGGGGACTTGATTCCCGCAAATCTCGGCCGTCGAATCACCCCCGCCGCCGTTGGCTCTCGATTTGAGCGCGAGAATCGCGTGGCGGCTGAACCGGAAGACGCGCTCCCGAAGCGGTGCTCCCACCGGGAACGTCACCTCGGGACCACGGCCGCCGGGGAACCGCAGCACCGCCTTCGACTCGCCGAAATAGTTCCGTCGAAAGTCCGGCGGCGCGGGGTGACCCCCACGGCAGAGCTCCGCCCAAGCATTAAAGAAATTCCAGAACGAGGTCCCATCGACGACGGAATGGTTGACGGCGGCGCCGAGGAAGACCGCGCCGTCACCAAGCTCCGTGAGCTGGAAACAAGCTAGCGGGCGGAAGTGGCCATGGAAGCTCACGGCGCCGTCGAGGGGGAACAGAGCCTTGACGGCCTGAGGCACGTCAGCGTTAGGCGGAAGGAGGTCGGACGTCAATAGCGACGGAGCCACCGCGTAGGAAAACTCAGCCCCCGCGTCGTTGCAGAGGATAACGACGCTGCCATCGGCGAGGGTGTCGAGGCGGCCGGCGAGGGCGGGGAAGAGGGATAGCGCTCGTCCGAGAGTCGAAACCAAGAGCGAGACGAGAGCCGGAATGGGCATCGGCGGAGGCGTAAAAAAGAGGCCTTTTTGGATGTATTGGCAAGACAGCATCGGGAGGTCCGACACCGAGAGCCGGAGCTCGCCGAGCTCCGACGCCCGGTCCGGCGACACCGTGCATTTCGACACGACCTCGACAGCTCCCGCACCGGCGGAAGCCACAGCAACCATCGACGAGGAAGAAGAAGTGGTGTGATTGGGGGTAATCGCAAGGGTAATAGAAGACATGGCTATCAATCAATCAATTAGTTCACCGGAAAACGCCGCTGTTCTTCTCTACTCTGTTCCGCTCCGGTGAGACGAATTGGAAGCAGAGGCAGAGATTTATAAAGGGGGGAAGAGAAGGTGGTGGTGCATGCATTTGGCTGACTCACTCATCGTCCTCATCAGCATCTGCTGGTAATTTACTGGATAAATTCATTGATTTTAGTCGATGAAAAAGACAGCAGCAATTGGCGAATTAATAATCCATCATTGATGAACACCAAACCATTCCTATAAAAATCCAATTATGCTACAGGAACAGGACTAAATCCTATGAATCATCGTGGTAAATACTTTGACTATGAATTGATCGATAGATCATTCAGGAGAAGTCTCTACGATTCTTATTGTATTTTAGTTTCTAGTTTGATCAAATGGGACGGTTATAGAAAATTCTCAAGTTACAACACACTTTGAGTTGTAAGCATTAAGCTATGAATGATTAACAGACTAATTATGAGGATTAAGAACATGTACAAGTCAACGTTTTTTTCTTTATAAGGAAAAAAACAAAGAAAAATGTCCAACTCATTAGGCACGTGTTATGTGCCAACCTCCTTGGACGGCAACAGTGCTTGGAGTTAACAATGATATTTGATTATGATAAATTACTATGCTAAAGGAGCCTGAGCCAACGGAGAAATTGCTTAAGTATTACCTGATCGAACTAGTTTAGAATCCAAAAAAGAAATATGAGACAATGGGTAGAAGTTGGGTTTAAAGTTACGGGTGGAGTTAAAAAAAAAATATCGCCCACGCATAACATCACCAAGACACTTAGCACCTTTTGATTAGAAACAAACTCAAGGTCACACTAATGAGACATCATCATCATCAATAGGCCGGGGACATCATCGACAAAGACATGATGAAAATACATGCTACCAATCTAGCATTGCCATATGCTAATTAACAAGGTCCAAGTTGCATACTAAGGGAAAGTTAAGATAGTCGTCAAACTAAGTTCACTTGGACCGAATTGTGAAGTACCAACGTGTTATAGCTAGGTCTAGTTGCACACCTTCCAACAAAGAGACTACTAAAACACACCATTCACATTTTAAAAATTATATGAACATTCAAGGAGGAGGCATGAATGTTGTGTGTGGGAGTTTAATTAATCTTAGGAGTATATAAATATATATATATACACGAATTTGATCTGCTGCGGACCGCTGCCTGTAGACCGCGTACGTGGCACCTGCCTGATCGGTCAGGGACTTTCCTGACCGATCAGGAACCTGCTTAATCGGTCAACCTGACCGATCAGCCGTTATCCAATGCCGACGGGTTCACCGTTACCCCTGCGTTCACCGGCGCCGACGGGTTTATCGCTACCCCTAGGTTCATCGCACACCCCTGGGTTATAGTTTTGTTCGGGGGCGGCGGTCGAGGCCGCCGCTGGACGATCGGAGGTGCCAGCGGGTTGGGACACGGGAGCGCAGTCCGTGACCGATCAGGGGACTCCCTGATCTGTCTGGCGCCTGGTCCGCACGCGGTCCGTAGGGAGCGGTCCGTAGGAGATCATCTCTCTCTCTATATATATATAAAATCAGGATTTTTTTTTCATATATTTTCAAATGTGAAAATTTGATTGTATTCTAATAATCCTCTGCTCAAATGAAAGTTCAACATTATTTTCATAGTCGGTCTTCCCTCATTTGATTGCATTTCCAACAATCATTCTCTCAAACTAGGACTATTATTATTCTTATGGTTTGAGTCTTCCCTCAAGCATCCGATCACTCTTGACCTACTCTGGACCTCCCTTCAAGCATTTGGTCAGTAATAACCTGCTCCAGACCTCTACTCAAGCATTACTATATAGGGTTCATTCCCTCAGGCGGAACTTCAGGATTTCCACTAAACATTTTTCTCTTAGAGTTTACTCCTCTGGGAACTCCCACCTTCTTTTTTCAAGGTTACTATTCCACCCACATAGCTATCTAAATTATGACTCTGATATTACTTATTAGGACTAAAAAAATACATACATCTCTATAACGATATGCTATTATTCACTTCGAATCTAAGCCCTATAGATTTGTATTTGGGCTCAACCCAAAAGACCACATCTCAATGTTGATATTTTTCATCTTATAAACTCATGATATTTTTTTATGTATTTTCAATATGGGACTTTGATTGTATTCCTAACTGGGACGAATTTGTTTAAAAAAACTATGTCAAACACAGGTCTCGACACTTTCTTTGCTGACTCGGCCTTTCAAGTTCCCACTTGGACTGGCGTTTGCTTTTCTCGACTCGGCGTCTCAAGTTCCCATTTGGACTTAGCAGTTGGCATCGCTCTCCTGACTCAAGCAACCCACTCAGGTACTTGGTGACTAGCGCGGGCGACTTGCATCCCGACTCGACAACTCAACATCTCGACTGACTTGGCGACTCGACCAAGTCAGTACTCAACATTGAGTGACTCGACTTTAGGCGGTCAGACTACTCGACCGACTCGACACTCAACTTCCTGACTCGAACTCATCGCTCAGCTTCCCACTTGAGCTCAGAAAGCACTCAGCAGCCACCCATCGAAGTCCCAATTGAGTTCGGATAACTAGTAGCTTGGCCTAACCTTCCAGGTTGACAACTTAAGATTATCCATTCAAAAATGATTAATGAGGTTGAGTAACGTCAAACCTCGGAGGACCGGCCCGGTCCTATAGAAGTTTCTCACCTGCCGCTAGGGTAAATCAGAAAGTGTTCGAGGTGGGCGATCTAGAAGCCCAACGTCCTAGGATTCACTCCCCATTTGGAGAAATTTTTTGTAAAATATACCGTAATTGAGGATCGAATCATAAATATTTGGGATAATAACTAATTACCCTTTCATGACACCATTAGCTAAGGGAAAATCATCAACTAAGCTCAATAGAGAAGTCTAATTTTGATATGTACTTTCAATTCAGACTAGGACTATCTTCAAAAGATTATGGAATATTTTCCAACGAAAGGACTAAGATTACTCATTAGATGATCTTCACCTGCTCCTCGACTAGGCCCCTCATTCTCGTCTCTCCACTTGGAGGTAAACAGTGGGGCCAAGCATCAGAATGCATTTGTAGCTAGATTGAAGTACACATGGAAAAACAATGATTAAGAAACAAATTAAGAATCAATGATTATTCAGTGATGATGATCAGGTGTCCTATTAAGGCTTCTTCCAATAGCAAGGCAACAGAAAAAAACAACGGGCACCAGGATCAAAAAGACCCCACTAAGATTGCAATCTATGGACTCTTCCAATCAGATAAGGTATCCAACATAAAATCTAATCCACTTTATTAGTTATCAAATGCTTTAGTTGATGGTTCCAATCAGAGGGCAAAGGAAAGCTTTTTTTTTTTCAAAAAAAAGAGAGACCACAAAATTTTTTAAAACAACATTTAATTTTGTTGGAGTTGTATATTTTTGTGATGCAAATTTACACCAACTCAATTACGCTAGTAGGGGCTGAAGTTGTAGACGTTGTTCTTAGGCATGGAATGCAACTCATAACTTAATGGGTTTAGAATTTCGTGTGCAAGGCTCAACTAAAATATGATTAACTATACAACCATTAATGTGGGGTTTCATAAAAGAATTTATTATACTCAATCTTATTATATTACAAAAGATTATTTCTGCGATTCAAATTCGTGACCGTCAAGTTACACGAAATTTTTTTTACCATTACGTCAAAACTACACTTCTAGAAACGGTATAAAAGAGGGGCCCTTTAATTAAGAGCCTAGCCTATGACATCTTTTGTAACTTTTAATAGAAAGGAGGGGGAAAACAAACCTTTGAGAGGTCAATTCTCCAATTCGTACTATTCCACCTCAACCCTTCTTTTCTCAAGTGGGTTAGAGTTACCCTCGGGGTTATGGTGCAGCGGTAGGGTAATTAGTCGTTAACTCAGGTATCCGCGGTTCGATCCCCAGCTACGGCGCATTTTGCAAGAATTTTTTCTCCAAATGGTGCGCGAATCCTGGGACGCTGGGCTTCTAGACTGTCCACCACGAGCGCTTCCTGATTTATCCTGGTGACCGATGAAAAACTTCCATGAGATTCAATTTATCTACTGTCTGATTCATCAATTTTTTTTTTCAAATGGGTTAAAGTTGACATCCAGTCCTGACTCCATTATTTTCATGGAGTTACATTGCTCTCTAACTCATATGAACTCAACTAAGATTTAGAGGATTTAGAGTAATAAAAGGATCCAACAGACAAATCAACGAAATGATCATCTATCTCCGAAAGTTAGACAAACTCATCCCTCGTTCTCAAATTAAAGCTAGGCAGTTCGATTTGGACCTCCGACTCACAACCCACAATCCCATCCTCCTTTTTTAAAAAATACATTATATTTACTATAATTAAATAAATAATAAAATAAAAGTACCTGGAATTTAGTGGCATTTGGTTGCATCGATCAGTAGATGGAGTCACCTTGACCAGCAAATGTGGGAGACAATCGATCATGCAGCATAATGATTATGTGCCAACCAGGAAGGAAGTGGTGGGTCCTGGAGAATTTAGTCACAGCACTACGATAAGATTTAAAAATAAATAAAATTAATAATAATAATAATTTACTCAGAAAAACAGAAATAATGTAGTGTGGATAAGACAAAAGCATGTAAATTAAGCAAAATATCTTAGAAATGACAGGTTCCGAGGCAATGCAATGCATGATCTAAGTGCCAATTAAAAGGTAACACGCATGAAATTATCATTTTAAAATTTAAAATTTAAAATCTAATACAAGTAATATATTCATATTTCTCGTAAGTTAATTACAACATCTATACTAGTGATTCTCATAATTTATCTCCTTTATATTGATCATGAGATAGGTTGACGGAATACTGAAACGAGCAAATTATCTTTTATCGCCTTAAATACGAAATAAAAGACGTTAAATTATCATCTAGATATTCGTAATTTAATTCTTTACTATAATATATTTTGTGGAAATGTTTCTTTACATAGGATACTCAATTACGAGATGTTGAGCTTCTAGGCTATCCGCCGCGAGTACTTCCCGATTTATCTTAACGATCGATGAAAAATTTTTATGAGTCGGACCAATCACCTCAGGTTTGGTATTACCTAGTTCATCATTTTGCCTCCGGGGTTATGGTGCAGGGAAAGGGCACTAAGTTGTCACACATACACCCATGGTTCGATTCTCAGCTATATGGTGCATTTTATAATAATTTTTTCTCCAAATGGGATATGCAACCACGAGATATTGAGCTCTGGGTGACTCGCCACAAGCGCTTTCTGATTTATCCTAATGGTTGATGGGAAATTTCTATGGGATCGGCCCAGTCATCCCAAGCTTAGTGTTACCTGGTTCATATTTTTTTGGAAGGCATCAAATTGTCATCCAGATATTCACAGTTTAATCTCTAACTACAACATATTTGTAAAAAAAATTTCTTCAAATGAAGCGTATAATTATGAGATGTTAAATTTTTAAATCGTCTATTATGATTATTTTTTTTATTGATAAAAAATTTTTATGGACCAAATTGATCATCTCATACATTTAATATTAACTGTTTTATTATTTAAGCGAGGAGAGAAGTGAGAGAAAGTTTTATTCCTTGACGTATCTTTGCTTCCAAGGGGTGGAGGAAATCAAAGCCAACTAGAAAAGCTATTTGTGTTAGAAAGTGAGAATAGAGATTGTCCTAGTGCCACTTATTTGACTTTGCTTTGTCAAATGGTGTATTTGTAGATTCGAGTTTCGTATTGCTACGATGCGAAATATATAAGAGGCTTCTCAACCTTAGAGATTAATTGATAAGTTGCTAATCTTCTTCTCTATAACTCTTTTAGTCGATCTTTTATCGAATTTTATAGTGTCTCTTGATTAGGCTCTAGTCTTACCTTGTAATATCATATTGAAAAATCATCTTGAATAATTATGTGAAATAGATAGAGTTTGCTTGGCATTTGGAGCATAGTTGAAAGATAGTATCGTGTCAGGCCGGGCATGTGGACAAGCAATGTCTAAGGCATCCAAACATCAAAAGATTTGGAGGCTAATTAACAATAATTAACAACACAAGGAAAGGAGAGGAACTCCCATGCACATCACCAAAACAACTAAACCCTAGCTCTTGCATTCACTCGCGGAAGCTAGCTCTACTGTAATTTTCATTATCTAAAACTTATGTTACATGCCCATCAATGGACGAAATAAAAAAATTTTGCCAGTGCCAACCGACATCAAGGAAGCCATGCATGTGTTGGAGGAAATGCTCCTTTTTTGGAGAGTTAACAAAAAATAAATTGAAATTACATAAATTTCAACTTATCAGTTATCTGTTGAATGACCCGAGCTGCCTTTAATGCAGAATACAGTCTTCTGAACTAGAATTCCCGACCTTGAATTCCCGAGTTGAAATCTCCCGAGCCGGACGTCTCCCGACCAGGGTCTCCCGAGCAGTAGTCGGTCGTCTTCCGACCAGGGTCTCTCGAGTAGTAGTCGGACGTCTCCCGACCAAGGTCTCCTGAACCGGTTTGCCTGAACCGGAGTTGGAGAGTTGCTGAGGCTTGCGTAACGCAGTTTCCTTGAAATAAATTTGTCCTCCTCCGACGGTGCTTCGAGGCTCCAATGGACGTCTGTCTCTCAGGATACAACAACAGAACCACGGGCACAACGAAACACTCATTTCTCGTGGCGAACTAAAGAAGTACCCAAACGCTATCAATCTTTAGCTCTCGGCCAGATCCAAACGTTTGGGGGTTACATTTTACATTAATCAATAGTTAATGCTCGAGTTACATTTGAGCAAAAAATTTGACAAATGGTTGGTTCATCCGCTTGGACAAATTTGCCCCGACCGATCAGGCATTCGACGTGCATAGGTCGTGCACACACACGAATCCACTTGGTTCAATACAAATCCAGGCCCTAGATTTGCACCCCCTGCGCGCTCACACGTGAGAGAGAGTCTCTCCCCTTGCATTTGTTCACAACTAACATGCTTGCGAAACAATATAAACCAACAATTATGCCTTAAGACTCCCAAAGTGGGACTAAAGTCTCATTCACAATGGAGTCTTTTATTCTTCACCTCCCTTTCCATTCATTAGAAACTCCCAATGTGGGACTAAAGTCCCATTCACAATGGAGTATCTTTCTTCCCCCTACTTTTTTTTCTATTCACACTATATCCAACAGCATGTCACCAAACAACCTAACAAAACCTTAGCTCTTGCCGGTTTTCACTGTCTATTACCTAACTCAAGTGAAAGAAAAGAGGTGAACACTTTTGGTTCATGAAAAGCTAGATAGCTAGCCCCATTTGTCTGCATGAGTGGATGGACAACAGAGCAGCCATGTGAGAGCTAGCCTTAAAGAAAAGATACATGTTCTAAAGTTCAGTGACAAGAAAAGAAGCCTTCCACTCTTCAGATAAAGGGTGTGATCTATCATTCAATCATCCTGCAATACACCAGCTAAAGAAAGCCTGTATATATAGATCTGACTTAATTCCAGGAGCAATATGAGAACCCATGCTTACAACTGGAATTAATCAATTAACTAACTAGCTATTTGTAGAATAAAATATCGAGTCAGCTAGCGAGCGAGCATCTATACTTTCGGTATCATACTTGTGATGCGCTAGAACATGAGTGGCTTATGTCAAATGGTCATAATTTTTGACCCGGAACTCGTAATTATGTTTTGTCGATAGTTATACATGCATATTTCATAGATTTATGTTTGTTATGGGAACTTGTAACCACTAATTTTCGGATCCAAATTTTACCGTTTAGGCTCTCATCCGAGCTTCCAAAGATTTTATTATTATTTTTGATAATTTTCGTTTTATGATATATAGAATAGTTTTGATAATTCTATTAATTTTGAGTCATAATTAATGTTTTATTAATTTTAATTTCTATGAAGAACTTTTATTTTCTAAAAACATCTCCTTTTTTCTATAAAATTGAAATTGAGGTCTATATATTCGCATTTCTTTCCTTTCTTTATTTTAGGATCTAAGGTCTATATAAACCCTTGTTTAGTTATATGAGGATTATCCCTCAATTATTAAGAAAGTTTTTTTTAGCAAACGCCAGCGATTCTTTTCGCCTTGTATTTGTTGAGTTCTCTTCTTGCTTTCCTTTCTATTTCCCTATTCTCGTCAACCCACGGGATAATCATTATCATGTCCGATGTCAAAATTTAGAGGTTGTGTATAGGGTGAGTTTGTGCGAGTAACTCTGGTTGGAATATAGGTAGGACAAGTACTATTTCATTAGGAGACTATCATAAATTAATATTTTGAGTAAATAAGAAATTAATAAATAAGATTATTTGAGTAATGAATGAGTGGTTTGATACATGGGATAAAAGTATTGACTTGCATAGGAGTTAGTAATTGATTAATTATTAAGTTAACGATATTTTAAAAGACACGCCGCTACATGTATTTTACCTTTTTGAAATAAATTCTTCAGTAGCTCCTTTGTTCAAATTACTCAATTCATCTATATATTCAAATAATTTGATGATGGACGAAATTAAGTCTGAAACGATGATACGTAGAAGAGTATATTTATTATTCAAAGGGTAACTTAATAATCAAAAAGGTATATTGAGAGTATAAATGGAAAAGGACCATGCTATCCTATTGTACCAAACTCTATTGGTTTTAGTCATCTACTCATAGTCCAACTATTAGATCCACACCGACGATTTCCGACAAACAAGTCTCAATCTCCTTCAAGTTGCTTGGCTTTACAAACAAAACTAAATTTACCCTAAACAAGGAAGGAATACCAAGAAGGATAAGATATATAGGAGAAGCTTGGCAGCCTTTACACTCAATCCTCACTCACTTCAAATTATAAGTTCAAAATGTGGAATTATGTCGAAGTTTTGATCTTTAAATAGAATAGTATTATTTTTTTTGTAAATTATATTTAAATCCCTAATTATATTTTAAATATTATCTTTAGTCCCTATATCAAAAAAAGTTCATTTTTGCTCCCTGCATGCAAAGTTGCATTTACTTCAACTCCCTAATATATACTGATTTATCTAATTGCCTATTATTTTTAATTAAAAAAGTCCAAAATGAGGTATAATTCCTCTTAAATTCAGTATTAAACTAGAATCTAGTATATTTTCTATCAAATTGAGTACGATCTTTTTTCAAATCTAGTTGATCGAGAATTGTTCAAAGCTGGCCACTACTCCAATCGATTGGGGTAATCGATTAAGAAGCTTCAATCGATTATTGCGAGAGAACATCACTCTTATTTTTTATAGGTACAAAAGATCCAAAAATAAGTATAATTATTCCTAAATTTAGCACATTTAAATTAGAATTTAGTATATTTTCTATCAAATTGAGGACAATTTTTTTGCCTGACCAATTGATTAGGAGTTCATATCAATCAATTAGCTTATGATGAATTAATTAGGTCGTACTCAATTTGATAGAAAATATACTAGATTTTAATTAAATAATACTGAATTTAAGAAAAATTATACTTTATTTCAGACTTTTGTACTTAAAAAAATTGAGGATAATTTGATAAATTGATAGTTGAAATATATAAAATTTTGCATGCAGGGAGTGGAAATATATTTTTTCTGACGTAGGGATTGAGGTGAAAGTTGAGTTTGCATACAAAAAATTTAAGATAATTTTCTCTCTTTTATCATGTTAATCTATATTTTGATATACGATGTCAATAATAATAGATTAGCATTAAAGAAGCGAAGAGATCAATTATAAGAAAAAATATTATCTTTGTCGAGCATTGAAATTCAATGCAACTCAACAAAAAATAATATATCCTTTCTTTGCTTCATTTCTTCCGCATTCAAGTTTTAATCTATTATCGACATCACTCATTAGAGAATTGTCATGGTACTGAAATAATATCTGTTCTTTAGCTGAAATAATAATACGAATTTTAGGGTGGAGTGGTATAGAATTTAGGCCATTTCAATATACGAGTGGTATCGATTTGACCACGAATTCGATTGTGATAATGACAGTCATGCATTTAATGGTTTTTAATATTTGATACGTTCCAATAATACGATACGAATAAAGACAAAATTTGAAAGTGATATGACATGATACAATCATACAAATACAAATATAAGTCGACGACATAATTGACTTATTCATTAAATTAAATTAACTTTAATATTTTTGTGCCACATAAATTATTTTAAAATTTTAAAATTTAATTAGTTTTAGATCACAAAAATATTTTGAAATTCAAACAATAATTTTACTTTCAAATGTATCTATCTTATAAAATACTCTGATGGAGTTGAGTAGTCCGTGACTGGTACGGGGATGAAGAAGCTGCGTGGCACGACACGACGAGTCTGAGCTACTCTTCTTCTAGAGCCCCCGGACTCCCCTCGGGATACACACCCGAGAAGAGCAAGTCAAGAAACCCCCACCCGGGATCGTTTCGAGAAGTTGGGACCCAGGACTGCCTCGGGGAGCAAACCGCCCGTAGGTCACGCAGGCCAGAAGGCCCCGAGTTCACCTCGGGGAAGTGAATCCCAAGCCACCTTCGACCTCGAATAACGGACCCCCTATTTGCGGCTCCATGGATAAGGATCATCAATAATTACGGGAGGATCAGAACCCGTAAGCCACGACCATTATCGCCCTCATCCTTACAATGAACCCGGTTTAATGACTACGATGACCGTTACAAAAGCGATCTTGTAACTGAAGATGGGGGAATGTGCCAAAGAGCGTGGAGACACGTACGACCGCTGCTGCAGTTATAAAAGATACTCCAACCCCTCTGGTAGAGAGGGTTAAGCATTCTCTACCACTCACACTCTCTTTTTTGACTTACACTTTTTTTCATCGAGGTACTGACTTGAGCGTCAGAGTGGGCTCCGCCGGACAACCTCCGGCATGTTCCCCTAACGCTCGTGTTGATCTCGCAGGGTGCAGAGTTCCTCCCCTCCTGTCAGCTTCAACACGGGCAGAACCTCGGTGACTGGCCATCGTCGTCGACTCTTTCCGGAACAAATTTGGCGTCGTCTATAGGAATCCCGCAAAGCACCTGAAAGAGCACCGATGGCAGAACCGGTGGAAGAACCCGTGACGCGGACAAAGGAGGACTCGGATCTCCGCGAAGTCTCACCAGAGGACCTCGCCTACCCGCGAGAAGATGAAGGACCCAAGGAGGAAAGGAGAGAGGTCGAGAGTGAGGAAGTACAAATTCACCCTCAACATAGAGGGGGAGTTACACGCATCGCCCTCGACCTTGTGCCGGAATTAAGAAGCTGTCTCGTAGATTGTCTGCGTAGCCACAAAGATGTTTTTGCTTAGGTCGCCGAAGAAATCAAAGGGGTTCCACTGGCGTTGGCCATGCACCACCTGCATGTTACGCCGGGAGCCCGTCCTGTAAAGTAGAAACGGAGGCACTTTGCCCCTGACCAAGATAAGGCTATTCGAGACGAAGTTCAGAAGTTACTAAAAGCTGGACACATCAGAGAAGTGCAATTCCCGGCCTGGTTGGCTAACGTGATCCTTGTTCCTAAGCCAGGAGGCAAATGGTGGGTCTGCATTGACTTCCGCGACTTGAACAAAGCCTGCCCCAAAGACTGTTACCCCCTGCCTCGAATAGACCGATTGGTAGATTCAACCGCCGGTTGTGAGTTCATCTCAATGTTGGATGCTTACCAAGGCTACCACCAAGTTCTGCTCACTCCCGACGACCGACAGAAAGTCAGTTTTGTAATGGCTGACGACACATATTGTTACAACGTCATGCCTTTCGGCTTGCGCAATGCTGGTGCCACATACCGGCGGATGATGGACAAAGTCTTCAGGCACCAAATCGGGAGAAACATCGAGGTGTATGCAGACGATATCCTAGTAAAGACTGACAAAGGAGGCGACATGATAGCCGACCTGGAAGAAACCTTCGCCATCTTGAGGTCCAATAGGCTGAAACTAAACCTGGCTAAGTATTTGTTTGGGGTAAAAAGCGACAGGTTCCTGGGGTACATAGTGACAGAGAGAGGGATCGAAGCCAATACGGAAAAGGTAAAAGCTATTCTGGATATGTCTCCTCCTCGTAACTTCAAGGAGGTCCAACGACTGAATGGAAGAATCACGACGTTATCCAGATTCATCTCCAAGTCCGCGGACAAGACCCTCCCATTCTTCAAGATTTTAAGAAAGGCTGTCAAGTTCGAGTGTGACGACCAGTGTGAGAAAGCCTTTGCATACTTGAAGACCTATCTTGCCACCCTCCCCATTCTCTACAAACCTGTGGAAGGGGAGATCTTATTTGTCTACCTATCGGCAATATAGCAAGCGGTGGGGTCGGCGCTCATTCGAGAAAAAGACTGGGTGCAATATCCTATTTATTTCTTCGCACACATTCTAAAGGGCGCCGAAATGCGATACACCATGATTGAGAAACTGACCTATGCCCTGGTCCTAATGGCCCGGTGGTTAAGGCCCTATTTCTTAGCATACCCCATTGTGGTCCTCACTAACAGCCCGCTCACATGAGTCCTCACTAATCCCGAGGCATCAGGCAGGTTATTCAAATGGACAACCGAGTTAAGCGAATACGACATTGAATATCAGCCTCGTACCACTATCAAGGCCCAAGCCCTCTCCGACTTCATGCTGGAGATTGTCCCGGGTGTTGATGCAGTCTGATCCTGATTGTTGTTTTGGTGTTGACATCGATTTTAGTTTAGGTTGATGATTATGATTATGGTTAAGTCCTGATCGGGGATTAGGCATGGTATGGAAAATCCTAGCTTGGAGGGCTAGGTGTTGGAAAATCCTAACCTGGAGGGTTAGTGTGGAAAATCCTAGCTTGGAGGGCTAGGTATTGAAAAGTCCTAATTCGGAAGGGTTGGGTGAAAATTCCTAGCTTGGAGGGCTAGGTGAAAAGTCCTAACTTGGAGGGTTAGGTGAAAAGTCCCAACTTGGAGGGTTAGGTGAAAAAATCCTGGCATGGAGGGTCAGGTCCTAGCTTGGAGGGCTAGGTTTGGAAAAGTCCTAATTCGGAAGGGTTGGGTGAAAAGTCCTAACTTGGAGGGTTAGGTGAAAAGTCTCAACTTGGAGGGTTAGGTGAAAAATTCCTGGCTTGGAGGGTCAGGTCCCTAGCTTGGAGGGCTAGGTTGGATGAAACCCTAGCTTGGAAGGCTAAGTTTGAGTCCCTGGATCGGTCTGGTGACCGATCAGGGATGTTGGCACGCTGCTCCTTCGTGGATCGGTCTGGTGACCGATCAGGGAGCACACAGTGAGGTTGGGAACCTACTGTGTGGCTCCTGATCGGTCTGGTGACCGATCAGGGAGCAGGCCGTTGCCTCACTGCTTGGCTCCTGATCGGTCCGGTGACCGATCAGGGAGCAGGTAGTGTCCTCACTGCTTGGCTCCTGATCGGTCTAGTGACCGATCAGGGAGCACATAGTGAGTTGAGTTCCCCACTGATCAGTTCCTGAACGGTCCGGTGACCGATCAAAGACCTAGGATCTGATTTCCACAGTTACTGTTCACTCAGACGTGGACCGATCAGGCTTGAGCCTGATCGGACATGGAGCTACCTGATCGGTCTGGTGACCGATCAGGCTTGTGTCGCCGCGAGAGCTGGGAGTCCCAGCAAAGCGGTGGATCGGTCTGGTGACCGACCCACGAGTCCTGGATCGGTCCGGTGACCAATCATTTTAATTCAAAATGCACTGTCAGACGCTCTGATCGCGTCTGAACGTATCCGATTCTCTGCGCTTAACATCTGATACACGATTTTCTGCTTGATATGCTGTGCTAATACTCTGATTGAGCTGCAGGTGACAGGGAAGGATTCAAACACTCAAGGAGAGTAGGGGTGAGTATTCGGTTAAAACCAAACCGAACCGAACCGAACCGAATAGACCGAAAACCAAATAAATCAAAATTTTTTAACAAAACCGAACCGACTGAATTTCTTAATAAAAACTGAAAAAACCGAACCGATAAAATATCGGTTAATTCGGTTTTTAACCGAATTAACAGATTTAACCGAACTTTTAAAATTTTATTCGATTTTAATTAAAAAATCAAGAATTTATTTAATTTAATTATATTTTTAAATAAAAATAATTAAATTAATATTCTTATTCGGTTTATTCGGTTTAACCGAATTACAAAATTGAAAATCGAAAATCGAACCGAATTAACCGAAAACCGAACCGAATTTCGAAAAAAATACCGAAAATCGAATTAACCGAACCGAATTCCAAAATTCGGTCGATTCGGTTCGGTTAATTCGGTTTTTTCAAATTTTTGCTCACCCCTAAAGGAGAGTCAATGGAGGCCTTTCCTTGGAGCAGGTTTGTCCATTTGCCATCTCAGGTTGCAATGGCTGGAGCTGCAAACTGGAGCTGCTGACTGGAGCTTGGTTGAGGGAAGCTCAGGGAGTCCAGGGAGAGCTCAGTGGTAGCTGGCGTTGGCAGGTGAGCAGCTGGAGGCTACAGTGAGATGGTGTCACATGGTGTTTAGTGGAGAAACAAAAGGAGCAGAGCGGAGAAGAGCAGATAGAGTTTTTGTTGAAGCGACTTCTGGCTTGAGTTCTTGCTGCGTGATTGTGTTCTCCACACTTTGCTTGTGTGTTCTGAAGTTCCATCATCTTGAGCAAGCAACTGCAATCAGTGAAGCAACCATCCCTTACTTGAGCGCTTGGAGGAAGGAACAAGAGGCTTTGAGTCCAACAGCGAGAAGACACGAAGAAAGGGTTCTTGCGTGAGATCGTCGCTGGGTGGAGCTCGGGAGAAGCTTGTTGTGTTCTTGTCTGTGCTAAGTGCTAAGTAAGATCTTTCTTGTGTTTCATTGTGCTTAAAACTATATCTTTGATTGAAACGCTGTGGAGAGGTTACTCCACCGAGAAGGAGGTTGCTTTCTATCCGGATTTTCTGGGGCTTGATCTGCCGACGATCAAGGGATCGCCCACCTTACGGGCACGCCAAGGAGTAGGGGCAAGTTATCCCCGAACATTGTAAACCCTCTTATTAGCGTCCTGCATTTGTGCTTAGGTTTAGGTTTGTTAGTGATATGAGAAAAGTGTCCTAAGGCAATCGCTTTATGATTGTAATCATTTATTTTAATAAATGAATATTCACTATTTGAGTATACATGTTTATGTATTTGATTGAGATTTTAAACTCATTTACTGAATGCCCACAATACAATTCACAGCATGAGAGAATTTGTGATAAATTCACAACTAGTGATTATCTCTACATGTGCAATTGTGAAGTATTGAAATTGTCTCTAGTCGATGAATTGATAAATACAGACACTATCAATTCTGTTGAGACTAGCATGAGTTATTCTCTAATTAGCTGATTCTCACTGGCTGGTGACATTGGGATATCCGGAGATAAACATGAATGCTAGTTAAGGAAACTAGTTCATTGGAGTGACTGGCTGTAAAACTTCATATGGTAGTCTACATATAGATATGTCAATGAAGTTCTTACTGCAGCTTAAGTGCGATGTTCCTTTGACTTGTGGTGTTCAAGTCATCTTGGTCATGGAGACTTATACTTTGACATCTTAAGCAAGCATCTCCAAGGAGGTGTGGACCCAGGATGGTTGGCTATAAGCCGAAGTGCCCGAAAATATTTGAACAGCTTACAAAGGATTCACCACTCCTTGCGAGGAGATGTATACCCAAGGCCTATCGTCAGATTGTTACTCGAAGCCTCTGGCCAGAGCATGATATGTTCAGAGTATGAATCTCTTAAATACATGAGAGTAATTAGAATCCGTAGGACGAGAAAACGTTACTTGGGCTAGGTGTGACGTAGTCAGCCTAGTGGGGACTGACACACATAAACCATGTCCTGAACCAAGTGGGTATAAGATGGTGAAGGGAATGGGGCACGATTCATTATAGCTGCTGAAGGGTTTCAGAATTGTTTCTGAGGTCAACCGTTGATCTTTCGATTAATTGGGGATCATGATGTACTACTAGGTGCCACTCATGATCGTTCTATAATTGATTAATTATAGACGGCCAACATAAATCGAAAGCCTATTTAGTCACACGCACTACGAGTAATCCGAGAGATTTAAAACGAGTTGAAAATTAGATTTTCCAATCAAGAGAGATTAGGTTTGGTTAAGCCAAATGATAAGTCGAATCTGAATTTTTCAGAGACGCATCGGAAGCGTAAAATGACTAAGTCTTTTGAAGACTTAATAGATGAATTAAATAAGTTTAATTCATTGGGGCGTGGCTTGGATGGGTCGGCCAAAGAGGGTCTCCATCCTCTTTGCTTGGCCGGCCACAACAAAGGGAGAGAACCAAATTTTTGGTTCAATTTATAAAATAAACCAAGTGTGGTTTGTTTTATAAAACTATGGATGATATAAATTTTTATATAATAAACCAAGGTTTGGTTTATTTTTCATGGAAATTAAAATGAACCATGGATTGGTTTATTTTATTTTATAAAATCAATCAAGGATTGATTTACCATGATAAGAAAATTTATTCCATAAGAAAAAAGGAGACTTGGTCGGGTTTTATCATGAATTAAAATATGATAAAACTTGGCATGATGGAATAAGTCATAGAAAATTTATTCCATAAGAAAAAAGGAGACTTGGTCGGTTTTTATCATGAATTAAAATATGATAAAACTTGGCATGTTGGAATAAGTCATAGAAAATTTATTCCATAAGAAAAAAGAGACTTAGCGGTTGAGAGACCACTATATAAAGGACCCAAGGCAAGACTTGGAAATCAATCGAAGTATTCTTGCCTGGGCTCTCTCCCTCTCCTCCCTTCTTTCTCTTGGCTGACCACAAGGCTCTTCTCCCTTCTTCTTGCCTTGAGCACAAGGAGAAGCACCGACGTGACAAAGTTCTTTCGTTGGGACGATCTTCCTCTCCGACCATTATCACCTTGGGATTGGGCGCAAGTCATCTTCCTCCTTCTCGCCGGAATTGTGATTCCGACCAACCTTGGTAGTGAGTTTTTCCGATGTGATTACTTCTCTCTTGGTTTTCTTGTCGCGTTCTCGGAGAATCTAGTAGTTCTCGAGAACACGAAACTCGTGGCTTTGCGAAGTCATCCCGAAGATACTCGGCGTGGACGCTGATAGAGGCGGAGCTTCCGAGGGACGCTTATGGTTGGATCTCGTCCCTTCCTTCGAGTTACGTGAGGTAATACGTAAATTAGTTTACGTTTCTGCAAAATTTTAAATATATGATCATGTCTACACAAGATAAAGTTGCATGCTTAGATGTGTGGTTAAATAATTTGAGAAATTATTTATGCTAAACCTTCCGCTGCACGTAATTAATTTTAAAATTACGAACCCGCATCCATGTCAACATGCACCCGGTCCTAACAGTGGTATCAGAGCCGGTTAGTGTTCGACATAATCATATAATTATTTTGCGAAAAACTTTGTCATGATCTCAATTTTGAAAAATTTTCCAATTATGGAAACTTTCCAATTATGGTAAATTTTCGATTTAGGAATTTCAAAGTTTGGGAATCATCATGAAATTTCGCAAACTTTTAAAATATCCCTGTTTCTGAAATTTTATGATAATTGTGAAAACTTTCCATTTTTGGAAACTTTTCAATTTTGGAAATTTCCTATTTTGGAAATTTTCCAATTTTGGAAAAACGTAAGTTTTCTTTGTACCAGAAACTTACAATTATTCTAAAAACCTTTTAATTTTGGAAACTTTCCATTTATGAAAAGCTCGTAATTTTGGACACTTTCTTTCAAGAAAGTCTAGACAAATTATGGGAATATTAATTGGCATTTAAATTCATAATTGGAATTAAATTATTTACAAAATTCTTTATTTTGGATTGAGCCTCGGGGAGCCGTCCAATTTAAAGTTAGTTGTTATAATTAAATTTCCTAAATTGAATTTAAACTGTCAAATGTTTAATTTGGATTGAGCCTCGGGGAGCCGTCCAAATTATATTATCAATAAATTCTTATTTTGGATTGAGCGTCGGGGAGCCGTCCAAATTAAGTTATTAATATTAATTTTCCATAAATAAAATATGTGATCAAATCTTGGAAAATTTGAGGTGATTCTCAAACGATAATTTCCTTATTTGATTTATGAGGTGATGCTCTTACATATTATTGTCTCCAAAATTAATTAGGAAAATTATTTCCTATAGAGTATATTTCCTTAAATAAGATTTTCATGAAAATAATGTGGTTGAATTAAGGGAATTTGTCTCTTAATTTAATAAGATTTGATTTATAGAAATGAAAGTCTTAAACATATTATTTCCGAAATTGATTATGATAATTTAGGAAATTGTTTCCCAAAACAATTCCTTGAATAAAGTATGAAATTAGAATTAGGAAATCCGGTTCCTAATTCAATTAATGAAACTTGATAAATTAAGTCACATACATACTTTATTAAGGAAATCGTTAGTATATGACATAATTATATGTCATGAATGTGCTTAAAAGAAAAAGATGAGACCCAAAACTCCTTACAAAATATTAAGGCCAACACTTTCCATTAATATGGTTAGAACCGGAGTTTTGTTTCTCGTTTGGGTTAATGGACACATCCATGCCCGGCTTGAACCTCAATATGTTCAAACCATAGAATTAGTTTATGATTAATATAGTTGGAGTCAGAGGTCAATCCTTAGTTTTGGTTGTTGGACACATCCAAGCCTGACTAAACGGTTGAATGAGCTCCAACCATATTAAAATTATTTCTTGATTAATGGGTCAGCCTTAAGCTTGGAGCATCGATTTGTTGTGCCACAGCCAAGGTCGATGTAAAGAGAGGTGCAGTTGGGTGCTATGTATATTGTTGCATACTTGTTAATGAGTTAACAACCCAATGATTTATGCAAACATTCAATTAGTTGATAGCATAATGTGATAGTTACATATGTATATTATGTAATCGGTATAATTACCTACCTTCATAGCTAAGAATAACTTGATGGACTCTAGCCATGATTGTTCTTATCTATGGTTGGATATCAACCTATTTAGAGATGTTCCTACGATCTCCCGAATCGATAAAAAGGGTTAATCAATTCGAAAAATAAATAGGATTTAATTAATATATATTGATGCATTCTTTATCATTCTCATCACATAACCTCAATTTGTATTTCTAGGATAATCACCTGATCATGTCTTCTCTGAATTTGCGTTCTATTTTGGACACCAATAAGTTAACTAAGGCCAAAAGGATTGAAAAGACACCAAAAGGCACTTTCCATCACTGCGGCAAGGAGGGCCACTGGCGAAGAAACTGCAAGGTTTATCTTGAGTCCTTGAAGAAGAAGGCCTCCGATGCCCCATCCTCTTTAGGCATCTTCGTTATTGAATGTCACTCTATTTCCTTGTACACCTGGGTACTTGATACTGGGTGTAGCTCACATATATGTAATGACATATAGGGGCTAAGGAATAGAAGAAGACTCGTCAAGGGAGAAGCGAATTTGTGAGTTGGAAATGGAGCAAAGATTGCTGCTATTGCCATCGGAACATATTTGCTTAAGCTCCCTACTGGACTTGTCTTAGAATTGGATAATTGTTATTTTGTTCCTTCGTTAATAAAGAACATTGTATCTATTTCATGCTTGAATGAAAAGGGTTACCATTTAACTTTTAGTAACAATTGTTGTTACATAACTTTAAATGGTGTTCTTTATGGGACCGGAACTTTATGCAATGGTATTTACACGTTAGATTTATCCGGTGACGTTTTCAATATCGAAGTTAGCAACAAACGTGCTCGAATAGATAATCAAATAAACTCCTATACGTGGCATTGTCGTCTTGGCCATGTAAGCTAGAAACGCATGACCAAATTACACCGATGTGGAATTCTGGAATCATTTGAATCTGGTTCATTTGATACATGCGAATCATGCTTAAAAGGCAAGATGACCAAATTACCCTTTTTCGAAAAAGGTAAACTAGTGGGAGAATTGCTTGGTCTAATACATACTGATGTATGTGGACCAATGTCAACTCTTGCACAAGGAGGCTATAGCTACTTCATTACCTTTATCGATGATCACTCACGATTCGGGTATGTGTTCTTAATGAAACACAAATCTGAAGCTTTTGAGAAATTCAAAGAGTTCAGAAGTGAAGTAGAGAAACAGCTTGGCAAAAGTATTAAGATACTTCGATCCGATCGGGGTGGTGAATACTTAAGTCAAGATTTCAAGATTATCTTAGGGACAATGGGGATATTGTCTCAATGGACTCCGCCATATACACCACAGCATAATGGTGTATCTGAGAGGCGTAACCGAACCTTGATGGACATGGTTAGATCTATGATGAATCATGCAACTCTTCCAAAATCCTTTTGGGGCTATGCGCTTAAGACAGCTGTTTACTTGCTAAACAGAGTCCCGACCAAGGTAGTCTCTACTACTCCATATGAGACGTGGAATAGTAAGAAACCTCATTTATCTCACCTAAAGATATGGGGTTGTCCTGCTTATGTAAAGCAGACTGTATCAGACAAATTGGATGCTAAA